>JARKIA010000165.1:0-411137 GCA_029289565.1 Mycena galericulata | reverse complement strand
GTGGTGTAGGTATGTTGGGCGGATCACTCGCATGTGACACGGACATGCACCCGGTGCTGAATGCTTGGGTGCCGACGCCGAGCACGGGTGATCTCAAGTCGGACAGAATATACAAAGACGCATCGTTTGGTTGACAGACTTGACAGAACCAACGAGTACCGACTCAGGCTATTGAGCCTCTGCTCTCGTCGTAGTAGTGAGTGTCATCTTTGGAAAATAAACCCATGTTTATATACAGGTGGAGCATAGACGGAGGTGGGAGAGAGCTGATGAAGTGAATGGAAAGGGACACATAGCAGATAATGTCAGAATTTAGGACATGGAATCGCCAGAGAGTGCGACTCGGCAAGCAAAATTGCATGAAGGTAGTTGGTGTGACCATACAAGTCCCAGATAAAAGCCCATGGGTCAGACTACTGTATAATTTCGTTCAATTCGACAGGGGGGGTGACGCGTGACCCAAAATTTAGGTTCGGCATTTCGGCACGAGCCAAAATTTGGCGTGACCGGCGGAAAATTTTCGACACCCAAGCGAAAAATTTACCTTTTTCACGTCGCTGAAGCGGTTTTGGATCGGCGTCACGCGAGGCCATTTTCGACACGGGCCTGCGTGATGCGGGACCGGCGGCCAAATTCGGCGCCAACATGGGGGTGCGTGACGCGTGACCGCCGAATTGAACGAAATTATACAGTATAGCGCCTTGACCGAGAACCACAGAGGTTAGAGCATCAGTCAAGATCGTGCACGAAAGGACATAGATCGGAGGCCATGATGACCGATGTCCATAGAAAGAACGAAGACAGAGTCGCCGACAGCACCTCGAGCCAAGGCGGTACTAGTAGCGAAATTAACTGAGATGGAAGTCGGAAGTCCGAGCCGAACCTGAATACGGAAGACGGAGCAAGGGAACCGTTGACATAGACAGACATTGAGACGGGAAAGAGATACATATAATGAGCAGAAATGTGAGATGACTCGGGGGCCTGGAACGCGACGGTGCGACGGTGGTAGGCTAAGAGGAGTCCGCGGTGACACAAAGGAGCGCATCAAGGGATGATATAGAGAATGCCGGATGCCTGCCGAGGCGGCTATATAAGGGAATTTTTACATATAAGGAAACCATGTGAAACGCGAGAATGTCCAAGTTTTGTTCACCCCAAAAACCCACTATATACATAGCGGGAATGTAGGAGTTTTGTTAATCCCAGAAAAGAGTACTTTTCGAGTAGAGTATTTTCTGAGACCCCCATCCAGTAAAAAATACTCAAGGGTAATACTTGTTCTTGCCGAATTTTGGATCAACCAAATCACATCAGATGGATTAGCTGGTTGCTTGCTCCATGCCAAGCTCCAACTCTTGGATTTCTCTGACTCATCTCTGTTTCAATGTAACAAATTCATAGCTGAGTTAGTGGGCTCTGCCGCAAAGCGCGCTACAATTGTTATATGATCTGGCCACGTCAGATCATTGATGGACACATCGGATCACCGGGATCACTGCCTCATTGCCAGCTCACCACTCTTTCGGAGTCTTGCTCGTCCTCCTTGTAAGTTAGCGTTTACTCTGCAGTCCTGGTAACCCAATACTATGTTCTATTTCCTATGTGAAAACATCGGTATTGGACAATGAACCAATTTCTCTCGGCTGTGACTCTGGGTGCCCGATGCCTACATGTCCTTCCCGTCGCGCCGCCTTTTGTACTCGCTGGCGACGGAGTATATACAAGAAACGAAAACGAAAACATATATATATAGACTGCCGAGCGATGGCCATGGATGATGGCCGCGGATGAGCCGGTCACCCATCTGACAGTCACCTCGGGACCAGCCGGGCCGTCACCGGATTTATTACTCACAAATCGCTTTGGCGTTTGTACTGTCAGCAGATCAATGTTCACATCAAATTCCCATATTTCCCGCACTATGGGAAATGTATCTAAACTGCCTCATCAGAAATAGTGGATACAAAGAGAAACAAGCATTGATTATTAGGAAGATTTTATTGGCGGAGGTATTTCAAGTTTCACAGATGACATCATCAATTCGAGCGCAACGGATGAAGCTTTCGATTGGGAAGAGTTGAATATACAGATTAGACAGAGGAATAAACCTCCAAAACTCGCTCGCTCAGCAAAGTTCACACGTTCGAACGTAACAATTGCATCTCAAAATATAAACGGAAGAGACAAGAATAAATCCATGACTAGCACAGGGCACAAACTTGCCTACATGAAGAGAATGGTTGATAATAAGAGGATAGGTGTTTTCGCCTTGCAAGAAACACATATGAATGATATCGCTGCTAGCCAATTTAATAACATTTACGGGAAATGGTTCAAACTGTTCAACTCTGGACACCCAATAAAACCAGACTCCACAGCAGGAGTTGGCTTTCTTCTGAATAAAAAATATGTTGACTCTGAAAACGTAAAGGAGTACATCCTTATTGAGGGACATGTGATCCTGCTTGTTATCCCATCACATAGGGGAGAAACAATAAACATCCTGAACATCTACGCCCCGAATACACCTCAGGAAAGAGAGAGGATGTGGACTCAATTATGGTATTGTTACTTAGACAATCCAGAACTTCCACTCCCAACTGAAACACTGGGTGACTGGAATTTTGTTGAAAATATTAAAGATCGTACATCAAACAAGGAAGAGCCAGTACCTCTGAGCTTCTTATGCCTGAAAGCCCTCTTCCGCATGCAAGATGGTTGGCGTACAACATATCCTGATGCAAATGAATACACTTGCTTCCAGAAGCGCACTAATGCAATTACAAATGAAACATATGTATCCGGCTCACGCCTCGACCGAATCTATGTCCCAGTAGACCGTTTTACACGATATCGAAATTGGTCCATTGAACCCAGTTTGATCGCCAGTGACCACCATTTAATTTCCGTCCAATTGACCCTGCCGACCAGATGAGAAGCATGGACCAGGAATTTGGAACCTTCCCTTATATCTGCTCAAAACTCCGAAATTTATGACTTATATTTGCACCCGATCAAATAAACTTGCTGAAGAACGGGAAGAGCTAGAGCGCACTGGACGGCAAAACACGCTCAACATCCATACTCTATGGCAGTACCAGGAGGATCTTACCGCTGAAGGTAAAAAATGCTCCCGCTTAGTCAGTGAAAGATCACGCCAAATACGTACTTGGACAGTGCAGAAACACCTCATTATCAATGATGCAGACATGCCTACTGAAGAAAAGCATCTCGCAATTCTACACTCAGAGGGAAAGATTGAAACTTATCTTAAAGAAGAAGCTGACCGTAAGAAAGCCCAGTCTGAAGCCCAATACGACATTGAGGGTGAAACTCTGAAAACTGGCTACTGGACTCGATCCACCAAGGAGTATCACCTGAGGAACACCATAAACGAATTTAAGAGAACAGATAATGATGTGACTGTACCCTGCTTTGAAACTCGACCAAAACAAATGGCAGAAATGGCCCGTGATTACCATGAGGCTACTCAACATGTTGATGTCTCAGAGGATGACTATGGTCGAATGATGTGCACTGAGGAAGTGCTTGAAAAATGTGATGCACAGTTATCTCAAGATGAATACAACGAAATGGACGAGTATCTGACTGAAGAGGATATACGAAACGCTTTGAAACTAACTAGTAATGGCAAAGTCCCAGGAATCGATGGTATACAATATGAATTTTTCAAAGCCATGGACATTGAATACAAAAAAACTAAAGACAAACCAGGAGCTTTCAACATCATGGGCTTCCTAGCAGACTTGTACCGGGACATTGAACAATATGGAATAGCAGATGGCTGTAACTTTAACATGGGATGGTTATGCCCCGCGTACAAAAAGGGAGACACAGGTCTCATCAGCAACTACAGACCAATTACATTATTGAATGCAGACTATAAACTTATGACAAAGGCTTACTCTATGCGATTAATGAATGTTGCCCCCTCTTTGATAAGGCCAGACCAAGCTGGTTTCATGAAAGGGCGGAAAATTGAAGACCAGGTCAAATTAGCTAAATTCCTGCTGAACTATTCCAAAGTGGCAGAAGAAGATGGGATCCTTATTGCCCTTGACCAAGAAAAGGCATATGACCGAATTAACCATGATTACCTCCTGCGGGTCCTAGACCGTATGCGCTTCCCTCCCAAATTTTCAAAGACAATCAAAAGTCTGTACACTGATGCCAAAACCCTAGTTATGATTAACGGTGAACTCAGTGAACCATATACTGTTACCAGGGGTGTAAGACAGGGAGATCCCCTGTCCTGTTTATTATTCAATCTGGTTATCGAGCCTCTTGCATGTCTGCTCCGGAAATCTGATATTAAAGGAATAATCATTCCCGGAACAAACAAGAATCTGGTGGTATCACTTTTTGCTGATGATACAACAATTTACCTCAAATCCACTGATTCCATGGAAACTCTCTGGGGTATTCTACGCCTCTGGTGTGCTGCATCAACTGCAAAATTTAATGAGCACAAAACAATGCTTCTGCCTTTTGGTACGCCCTCATATCGTCAGAAAGTCATAACAGAAAGGCGAATCAATGATCAATGCCCAATTGGTGCGATCAACAAAACTATTAGAATTGTCCCTGATGGCGAGAGCTGCCGTATGCTAGGGGCATGGATTGGAAACAAAATTCCTTATACTACACCATGGCCCTCCGTTTTGGAGAAAATTAATGCCGATATCATGCACTGGCAAACAACGCTCCCAACACTTGAGGGGAAACGACATATCATTAGCATGGTAATTGGAGGTCGGACACAGTATCTGACGAGAGTCCAAGGAATGCCAAAGGAAATTGAAGAAACTCTTGAAAAACTGATACGGTCCTTCTTGTGGGACGGAAAGACGACCAGAGTGTCTCTCGAGACAATGATCCTCCCAGTTGACCGAGGAGGGAAAGGAATTTTAGATATCTCTGCTCGGAATAAAGCTATTGATCTTTGGAATCTTCAATGCTATCTGATGCAAGGAGAGGATCGTCCATTATGGTGCTATTTTGTTGACTACATACTCAAAAAATACTTGGAGACCAGCTACCTAAATGTAAGGCCCGGTCAAATCATCAACATATTCTTGAACAATATACATTTCCCCATCCCCAGGTCAAATGCAATACCTGATGACCTTAAGGGTATGATCTCTGTAGCCCAGGAGTTCAACCTCAAATTTACAGCTCTCTCAATTGACCGTAATGTGCAACTTGAGATGCCGATATGGAAGCATCCTGCTGTCTGCTATCCAAATTACAAAAATATCTGCCTTCGAGATGCCGCAACCTGCCTCAGAAACCAACATGAAGTTCGAACTGTTAAAGATGCCCTTGTAATCGCCACAAGAAGAACTACGATGACAAGACGACCACACACTATCAATC
This sequence comes from Mycena galericulata, assembly GCA_029289565.1. Classification (NCBI taxonomy): domain Eukaryota; kingdom Fungi; phylum Basidiomycota; class Agaricomycetes; order Agaricales; family Mycenaceae; genus Mycena; species Mycena galericulata. The sequence continues at coordinate 405,737 of JARKIA010000165.1, read as the reverse complement.
CTAGTGGCATTGGCCGGAAAAACTACCTTGCAACAAAGATCGAAATGAACTGGGTTGCCTTAACCCTGGCAAGTGCATTGAGACTGCTAAAATGCTAATAGACTGTATTATGCCTAAATGGAATCCACTTGTCCCAATGGTAGACCTCTGTGATGAGCTTGAGTTAACAGCAGAGGAGATAGATGCTAACCGGCAAGAGATTGAAATTGAAAAGCCAATGACTTAGGATCCAAACTTCAGATTGCGGGATGTCAAAAATGGCTTCCGCATATTTGCTGCAGATGATTCAATGAATGAGATCTCTGCAAGACGACAAGGCCGGTTAGACCCGCCCCCAGAGTTTATAAAAGCCTTTGTGCATATCAAGGTTTTGCGTGCCGGTCAGTACGACCCTCAAATCTTGGCCAGATTGAGAATTGTTTCAACTGACCTAGAGGAGGATGAAACTATGTGCCTCACATTTGACAATCCAACCATAAAAATGAACTTCAAATCGGGAATCCTGGGTGCTGCCCTCACCTTGTTGCAGAAAATCCCAAATAACGCTCCCCTACTCCTGTGTTCTTCATCTGACTTTTGCTCAAAACACTTATTAAGGAGCGAACAAAATCTGAAAATGACATGTGGGACCCAAGCTTCCTACTGTTCAAGGCAGTGTTTGCAGCTCTGAATGAGCGAGTTGCGTGGACACAGTTCAAGCAAACAAAAGATATTTTACCTGTTACCTTAGGGGTCAATGAATGCCCTTCACTGGAGGTTGATACCCAAATCGATGTAATGTTCAGTAGCCCTGGAATTCTAATCTCACAAGGCTCCCAGCGAATCTTTACAAAAATCATCAAGGGTAGCCACCCAGAACCGCTGAGAAAGTCAACATTCATCAATCTAGACCGCATCAGGTGTTCTGTTTATGAAATTTCTGACTATACCCCAACAGATGAAATGATTTGGAAATCTATACGTTCAATCAATTTAAGACGACTTCACCGTGAATTATTCTGGAAGTCAATTCACAATATTTTCAGAGTTGGTGACTTCTGGACACATATTGATAATCTTGAAACGATGGCAATCTGTGAAACCTGTGGTGTCCCTGAAAACCTGGAACACATAGCAATGGAATGTGAGACCTCTGGCGCAAAATTGATTTGGAAATTGACCCAAAAACTCTGGCATATGAAATATCCTATGTGGCCTCCCCTCAGCTGGGGGCTTATATTGGGTTGTAATCTTGTTAAGTTCAAAGGCTCAAAAGGCAAAATTATCCCTGAGATGGGAAGATTATTTGCCATTCTGGTATCTACTGCATGGCACACAATCTGGAATATTCGCAATGACAAAGTTTTAAAGAATCCAGACTGAAAGATGACAGATGTTGAGGTGCACAATAAATGGCTGAAATCTGTTAATTCCGCACTAGGACGAGATCGAATCCTCACCAATAAACTGAAGTTCAATAATCTTGCGCTCAATAAGGATCTTGTCCTAAGAACATGGAGTGGTCTACTAATGAATGAAGACTCGCTGCCGGATGACTGGACATACACAGTGGGGGTTTTAGTGGGTATACAGCCATTGACATTGAAAAATTCAAAAAATGGGATAGGATAATTTTACGGAGGCTGGAGTCCCACACTATGGTAATTGTGCATAATGGCATTTTCTCCCTGGACAACTTCCCCGGCATTAACTGGAATTTTCTGGTAGACCCAGCGGATGACTTTGGAATGCTTCTGCAGACTGAACGTCATTATCCCAAAAAAAAAAAAAAAAAAAAAAAAAAAGGATGAAGCTTTCGAAAGCAGATAATATTCGATTAATTGTGCTATCCTATGCTGGCAGCTGGGGAATATACAACTGAATTAATGAGTGTGGAACTGTGAGAAATAACACTATCCGACCACATAAGGATCAGAGGCAAGCACCTCATTGTTGTTGTTGTTGACCGGGTACATCGGGTGATCAGCCACGATGGCGGCCAGTGTTGTATCAATGACATCTGACTTCATTGCAGCCTGATAGTCAAATTCCGACCTTGGTTCTGCGACTGGAGATGGAGGAGCAAGACCAGAAAATAAGTTGAGAGCCTGCATCCGCCGGGGTTGAGGAGATTCAGGATGAAAATCATCCACATCAATGTAATCTGGAGTGGGGGCTGAAATCGATTTTCAGAATGCGAAAATAAGACCCAAATGCATATTTACTGGTGTAGCGGTTCGGCTTTGAAGGACCTGCCACAGGCTGAAGACGTCTCGGTGTCTGCGGCAACATACTGGTCACGGCTGAGAGCCGGTTCCGAAGTCGTTCTAACTCCAGTGCATCGTTCTTGGCTTGCAAATCTTTTTCCTTGAGCTTATCTCGGAGTTTTTTTTGCCTCGCGACCAGTGAGACCTTCCTGCTCACGCTGCTTCTCCTTACCTCGAGCTTGCCTCTGGGCCTGGTTTTTGTACCGTGTCTCAAGGGAATTGTTCGGGTTTTCCATCACTCCCGACGTCATTGTGGCCCCAATGATACGGGCAGTCTCACTGTCAAGTTTCTTCGTTCTGTGTGTAGTCAGTGCTGTCCGTAAACAGTCAGGGATTTCACGTACAACAAGATGGCATCTAATAGGGACTGTTTCGTCCTGTTGACTTGATTATCTTGTGCATGACTCCCCTCAATCGGGTTTGTGTCGCGGGGAGTGAGATCCCAGTGCCGCTTATCCATCCGCGAGATTTCCCGGTTCAAAGACGGCAATAGCCAGGGATAACTAAGTTTGTGCGCCCACCAAGCTGTTCAAAAAATTAGTAAACATCTTGGTTTGCCCGAGCCAATCATTCAACTCACATTGGACCTTTGTGACCGAAGATTCAGCGCAAAAGGTGTAATACTCCTGCAGTTCCGTCTCGGAGCAGAGGTACGGAAATCCAAGCAGATACTGGAGATCGTTCTCGCTGATGTAGGCCTTGAGAGCAAACACACCGCTAAAATAATTGTATAAGCCTGCCGCCTGGACGGTTTGAGCTGCATGGACTTACCGATGAAAATGGACAATGCATGTCTTCCAAATCACCAAGAGAATTGAGTCAACGTCAATCGTAGCATGCCCGTTGACAGTTAGCAGATTCATGCGTCTCAGAATGATCACATCGCCGAGACCTTGCGCCTGTGCACCCTCCGAATCGCCTATGAATTGAGGAGCTTCGACTTCGGAGAAAATATCTGGAAGTTCCAACTTTTTCCCTGTAATCGTACAATCTAAAAGACCACAAAAGAGCGGACCGTCATCTGAGTTGGCGCCACCTCGGAACCGAAAAGCAGGGCCATGCGATACCGATGTACAGTTATTTTTGCTTTGCGGTGATTCTAATGCTAGTCTGAACCAAAAGAATATGTGAAGAGTTGCATGACACACCATTGGAACTGCGACCATAATCAAAGTAGTTGGAAGAGTCTGAAATGTGATGTGGGTCAGTGCATATTGACATAGAGGACATCATTACCATCCGAGTCCCCACCATGTTCATTGTCGCTTTCAGAAGCTGAGGCTATAGTCGCAGCTCAGCGGTATGGGGCCGTGAAGAATTGGAGACGTACCATTGCATACATCATGATGTTCAACCCGAACAATCACAATTGGGACATATTCCGGGGTACGAGGGGGTGTGGGTTCATGTGCGACAACCCCCGAGATCCAAGTCAGAGCCCCCAAGAACAAAAGGTAAAACCTGTGATGCTTGTATGATGGCTGGGAATAACCAGGGAGACGACGAATCCGGTCGATCCGCATATGGGATATATGGGATCTGTGGAAAACCTTTTTTCGAGTACTGAACAGATCCCATATTTTAATGTGCAACTTGATGTGTGTTGGCGCGTACAGTTGACCTCCCGAACAAAGCTACATCAGTTGGTGGACAAACAATCATCTCAAAAGAGCTCACCCAGGACAGTCAGCCAGATGGTAAAGAAACCAGAGAAGTAGATAAGGCAATAGGATAAATCCAAAGCATTAGTTGTAGGTAGAAAATATGTAAATATGTCGGCAAAGATAAAGCCGACACAAAGATTGAGAACAAGGCGAAAAATAAGCGCCAAATGCTGGGAAGCACGTGTAGTTGAGGACGGTCGTAGCCTGGGCTTCTCAGTGTTCGCCCGAAGGCCTAAGGCCTTAACCCTTAAGACCTTAATTAAGGCCTTAGTTAAGGCCTTAAATTTTTTCGGCCCAGCGTCCCGACCTTAATAAGGCCTTAAATTATCACGTGTACAATTTGTAAATTTCCATTTTTTCGCCGCTACCCCCCAATGTCGACTACCATCTTGCTGCAGCAATATTTCCACCAGGGAAAAACCAGGCCTATTCGGAGGGGCAGAGAAGCCCCGTACTCGGAAACTGTCGGCACGTGTGATGGAGGAGGAGGAGATTCCGATGGAGTCGTTGGTAGATGAGACTAAGGAGGTACTCCCCGATGAGATCCATAGGCTAATTCTGATATTTCGGCTGTGCCAAACACCGTGGGAATTTTTTTAATCGAAGGCCTTATAGGCCCTTAGGATTAAGGCCTTAACCTTATTAAGGCCTTAAGGAGCCGACCAACCCGATTTAAGGCCCTTAGGGCGAACACTGGGGCTTCTCGTACCCTGATACGATGTGTGAGACACTAGGGAGAGAAGTTATTGACACCACACACCGGCCATAGTGAAGTAGCGACAAGTTTAGTGAGAGTGCGAGTGGGGGAAAGTGAGTGTAAGGGTGCACTTGGGGCTCATTTTATAGTATTTTGTGCTCAGGGTCATCGCTTACTCCGTGGGTTTGCCTGATTTTGCCGCCCTGCTCTGAAACCGATGGCAGAGTCCGACAAGAGTCCGATAGACAAGTGGTAAACTGACTTTTGGTTCTCGAGAGACTCCTGCTTTCTGTGGGAACTTCAAACAGAATAAATAACAAGTTACAGTAATGTATTGATCACAGATTGTGGCGAAGAGAAGGGAAACCTGCAGCAGATACCAGCGGAGCAGACAGCGTGGACACGTGGGCGCGTCCCTCGGAACCTGAAATAAGCGAGTGTCTTGACTTGATGGCCCGAGCAGCCGAATGATGGCGCCGTGGCCTGCCGGGTTTTCGTTTTCGTTTCTCGTTTATACCGCTGGCGACGTGGAGTCCCCGCAGGGGAATTCGGCGCACGTTTCTGGCCCGTGCTTGCTATTTCTGAACGAGTTTCAGGCTGCGTGCTTTGCGCTGCTTCCGGGATACCCAACCGGCATTCCTCCTCGTGTGAGATGGCTATGGCGGAGGAAAGCACGGTACAAGATGGCTCCGGCACGGTTATTTCCCAGGACGGGTGTCGGTCCTGATGCTGGCCCATGTTGTACTTCCAGTGTGTTTCCGCGCAGAGACTGCATTTTATGGGAGCATTTGTGCACGGTTTAGCACCACTGGACTTGAGAGCGGCCTTGACCTGGAATTGATACCACTCTAGGCATGTCGAAACAGCCTTTCCGCTGATAACCTTGATCGTGCATTGTCCGTCTGACGTTCCTTGTCCGCAGAAACCGCATGGGTAGTTTTTTGCGACCTGAAAAAGATAGTTCAGGCCGAGTACGAGCCGCGGGAGTCAAGGGTTACCTCTGCGGTGTTGTTTGCCTCCTGCACATCTCGTTGGGAGAGAAGAATATGTCTTCCCATGTGATTTTGTCGGTCGGGACCAGCGACACTTTTCTGGCAGATTCGACAAGGACGGCGGCTGTCTTTCGGAGACGGAGCTGTAATAAAGTCGAAGCAATGTGAAATGGCTTGCGTAGATTTACTTGCAACTGATTTCAAAACATTAGATTGAAGTATTCACGAAGAAATGAGAGTGTGCCTCACCGTCTGCAATGACTGCTTCGTACGAATATCTCTCCTCCTTCACAGGCCCGTAAACTGGAATTTTCAAACGAACCTCATCCTTCTGCACCCTCTCGCGGAGCGTAGCGCCCATGTCATTCAGTTGTGCATTAGAAAATACCCAGGTTTTGTCTGGATCCGATGCGACAGTTGGAGGCTGGATATGGAGGATTTCTTCCAAGGTTGCCTGCATTAGGTCCGTCGCGACCAAAGGCAATACGAGACGGCCATCCACAGTGATGCTCAAATGCCGCATACGAGCAGCTACATCCACTGCACTGGCCTGCTTGGCCTTGGCAGATTCAAACGCAACAAATTGTGTCGCCCAAGCCCAAGAAATGCTTCCCGGGGAGTCTGATGGCTCGAACGGAACGAGAGATAGGATTTGTCCCGATATCTCATAGCGGGTGTCTGGAAGAGAAATCTCGGCAATGGGTGCTGCCTCCAGGGTTGTTACTGGACCATCTTTCACGGTTTTAATGCCTGTGCATTGGAGAATGGCGAGAGAAACTCGAGATTTGTCAAAACAAACCAAAGTCGCGAAGAGCCCGTGGATTTTCAGTAGATGATTGTCGGCGGTAGATTTGGAATAGATCGTTGATGATGTTCGATCCCAACTGTCCCCACCAATGGAAAAGTAGCGAACACGGAGAAGCCGGTCGTGGCTTTTCTTGTCATCGATGTCAAATGTCGGATCCATGAATGTGCGGAGGATGGTCTTTTTGTGAGCTTGTTTCTGTCCATCCTCGGTCAGATTAATCCAAAGACTATGACCTTCCGGGCTCATGTTCTCTGCTGTTTCAGCCTGGACTGCCTTTTCCGCTGAAACAACGGCCTATGCATCGAAAGCTAGAATTTCGGCAGCACGGAGGGTATTACAGCCCTTTGCGGAACATACACTGCGTTCAAAGGGTCCCGCGGCAGAGGGTTTGCCGAGGCACGGAGGCAGACCTCGGCATACTTGGAGGTAGGAAGAGCTCTGCCTACCTATGCCCGCCATGTATCCCACTGTATCTTGGTAGAGCATCCATCAAGCTTCCGTACAGTAGTGTTCGGACGTCAATTTGGCACGTTTGGTCCTGCTAGCTGTGGTTGCGTCTGTTTGGCTCCGTGGCGGTGCCTTGTGTGCTCGATCAAGCCGCAAGCGCCAATGCCCGCTCCGATCGTCTGTCTGCGACGTTGTATCACACTAGCTTTCATTCTGGACAACGGATACTCTACTCGGACATACTGTACCTCCAACCTCGTCTTTGGATCACTATGAAAAGAGCTAATCCAGCACTGCGTAGCTCGGAATTCTCAAGTTGGTGACATGCCCGCTGACACATAACTGGATTAATATGCGCGGACTCGTTTCATCTATGGATACAAATCACCTTCCGTACGCTCTGGAAACCATTTGAGCAGATCTCAACTGCCAATCTTCATCCAAAATGATGGAATAAGTGGGAATCAGGCCAGACTCGGATGTCATTGGAGCACCTCTCGGATTCTGGATGTTGTACATGTGCATCGGATCTTCCTACCATACTACCATCCAGCTAACAGATAGGTTTCTCCGTTCACATCACATCCAAAATTATCTTCCAATCTTCTGCAATGCACCATTGGATGGAACATACACAACCGTCTCACAGCCTGTTCATTTCCGGTTGCTCTGGATCTTTATATGATCTCTAATGGCGCAATATAGCCTGAAATCCGGTTGTTTCTCGGTCATATTACACTCTGCTGTCTCATGCCATGGATAAAAATTGCATGTACTGCCGCAGCTTCTGGGATATAGAGTTTGCTCAGACGTTCGAAAAGTTGAAAACCCCCATCGTCCCGACTGTGTTAAACCTCATATCTCAGTAATGTCTCGCAGGCCCGGGGATTCAAATAGGGATGCAGCCCAACCTCCCACTTCTTCAGAGGGCACACATCCAATCTCTTTGGCTTCGCGTGGCCGTGGACCTCCAAGATCTGTGAGCGGTCCACCACCCTCAGATCATGACGTTTTGTCTCCAAGTACTTCTGCCCTGGCGGGACGCGGGAGGGCATCTGGACGCGTCGCTAGCGGGGCAAATGTACCGCCGAATGCATCATCCTTGACAGGACGTGGCCGAGCAACGACCCGGGGAACGTATCGTCTCGGTCCGCAGTATGTCACCCTTCCACGTTCCTTACGGCGAGCTTGTACTAAGAAAATATACACTCAGGAACCCCCCGTCCGACGAAACAGAATCAGAAATCCCGACCGTCTCCACTGAAATTGCAATCACGCCGCCAGCACGGTATGAGAAATTTCTCGCTACAAAGCAATGTATTGATCGTTTGCTTCTAGTGAGTCGAGTCAGCCACCCAACCCGGCACCAAGGGCACCGCCACGAGATGAATCTATGGCCGACATGATACCTCGGACGACCGCGAGGGATAATCTTCACCCACAGTGGTATATCCGTGCCATCATTTATATGGTTGGCTTCTTGCATACACGGCATCGCGTCACATTCCGTGCTGCTGCTGTCATCCTCGCCTGTCTTGGTTTCATCTTTTCGGCTCTGTCTGGGAACCTCATTGGAGCCATTGCGATGCCCCGGACACTCACAACAATTTTTTCGAGGCTCGACATCAAGGATAGCTTCACGGTACACCCCATTTGCTTCCGATGTCATCGAATCTTTGACCCGGATGTTGGCCCCACTACTTTCTGCCCCGATTGCGACGAGGAGATCTTCGGGAGAGCTAATGTACATGACTTTGATGGCTGGGAAGACCGTGAAATACTCCCTGATTCTAATGATGCAGCTGGTTCAAGGCGTGCAAAGAAACGAAAGCCTCACGTTGTTGCACCGATTCAATTGCTGTCGACTGGCTTGCGGAATTTCTTCAAGCGACCTGGGATGATTTCGGCTGTTAATGCATGGAAGAAGGCTCCTCCGAAGGACGGAGAACTTCGATGCATGCAAGATGGAGAGGTCTGGAAAACGATCAAGGGCCCAGACGGTCACTCATTCTTCCTCGGACCGGGGGCTAAGAAGGAGATTCGTCTTGGAACTTCTCTGGGTCTTGACTGGTTTGCAGTCGTCTGGTTCTGGTCACGAATTATCTCTCACATGTCGTTTAGGTTTGGCCGCAAAAAGAGCAGCTATGGACCAAGCCATTCTTCGGGGGTTCTGTCGTTTTGTATTCAGAATCTCGTCACTTCGCTTCGGTAAGACAGCATGTTTCCCGGAACCAAGTCTGATATCGTTCCAGATACCGGACTGAAAATCTAATCCTGAGCTGCATGCCCCCTGGACCAACGGAGCAGACTGCCGAGCAGCTACAGCACTACCTAAAGATTATTGTCGATGATCTGATCCTGCTTTACAAGGATGGGATACTCATCGAAACGCCAGAGTATCCGGATGGTAAGACAACTTCAACCAATGCTAAATACTGACTCATATCATTTTCCTAGGAGTACTGGTCCGAGTTGCTTTGGTTGCAATCATCGCAGATCATCCTGCGATGTGTAAACTTTGCGGGTTTGCAGATCACGGCCACACGGTTACACCATGCACAAAATGTACTGTGTCCCATGACCAGTTTTTCACCGACAAGTCCCTACGGAATGGTATGTGATTGTTTTGACAAAAACCTTTAAGTCATTTTCATCGTTCTGTTGAGGGTATCCGGCCCGTACTGGCGAGGAACATCGAAGATTAGCGATGCAGTACAAAGATCTATCAACTGCGGAAGAAAAAAGAATACTTCTTTGCACAGCACGGAGTTCGATGGACAGAATTTGCTCGGCTGGATTATTTCGACATCGTGAGGTATACTGTGGTGGACCCAATGCATAATCTCCTCCTCGGTAAGTAACATGTTACATCAAGCGGATGAGTATTCACGATCAATGACTCTTAGGTCTCGCAAAAACACAGTGGTATACTCGCTGGATCAAGGAGGGTGCTCTACGAGGCAATACACATGCATACCTACGAGAGCTTAATATTATTCACAACTTTTTGGAGAGCGTTAGTCATTCCATTTCTTTCTGCGGCACTGTTTTGAGTTTGCCTCAGTTCGAATCACCGTTATGGGCTGGCCGGCTACCATTACGTGTAGGGGAGCCCGCTGGAGGTTCACTGACGGCAGATGAGTATAAATTTGCAGTGACTGGTCCCTGGGCTGTAGTGGTGCGCTCTGATCATCATGTTAATCTGTGTTTCTGACGCGGACATCCAGATACCAATTGTATGGGAACGCTTCCAGAAGGAGTCTGAGGAGGACTACAAGAAAGCCATGGAGCGATACCCCACGGCCAAAAGAAAATACGAATCTAAGTTGAAGCAATGGGAGAAAGGAAATAAGCGTTCTGACCCCCCTTCTATGCCGAAGAAGCCAGTTCGACGTTTGCAGCAAGGAGAGGATACGAATTTCCTCCGATTTGCTACGGCTTTGAAAATACTCGTGGGTAGTTCCATACGGACGGAAGGACTCACGAAGGCAACACGATTGTTGACGGAATACCTTCTGGGTTTCTCAGATGTGTGTCTCAGCCCGACTCTGCATTTGCATTATTAATTGACCTTTTCCAAAAGCTGTACGGGATGGCTGAGATGAAACCCAACCACCACTGGTGTGTGCACATCCCAGACCAAGTCCGCGACTACGGCCCACTTTATAGTTTCTGGGCATTTCTCACGGAGCGCCTGAACAAAGTCCTCAAAAATCTCAACAGCAATAACTGGGCTGGCGGCCTCCTTGAGGTTTCTATGGTGCGGGAGTTTCATCGAATAGCTCAGCTGGATGGTATTGTGCGTCAATTTCCCTTGTTGTCTGTCGTATTATTGACAAGTTTCCGCCAGTTAAATGGAATCCTCGATGAAACATCCGGTCCAGACGCCCCGTTCCCATTACACTTGGAGAACCAAGCTATCCAGATGCTATTGGCGTCGGTGAAGACAAAGAGGCGTTGGGAACTATTGAAGATGCTGCTGCACACGGTACGAATATTAACCGATCGCGTACGCAATTACTGAAGCACGCAATTGCAGAACGTGGAGGTTCCCGGTATCGCCCGGGAGCTTCGCAGAAAAAATAACCTTTATTCCAAACAACCACGAACATGACCTTATTCGACTCGGTCTGTTCAACTACTACAATTCGGATGGGCGGAGGGTTCATTTCAACCGCGAGCAACCACAACATGGAACCCATATGCTGAGCTCGTACATAGACATCTACAAGTATGCCCTCTTGGATGGCCGCAGGCTCACGTCGACTACCCGGACCCAGCGGGATTCAGCAGGATCATCCCTCATTCAAACTCACTTTAACAACGAGGGACATGTGGGAGAGGTGCGGCATATATTCCGGCACAAACAACCTGGCGTACCAGGCTCCGATGACACGATAATGGTTTTGTTGAATGGATGAAGCGGTCATGGGAAACACCGCTGGATGATAATACATTCATTTGGGGGGAGGACGACTTGTAAGTAACTATCCACTCTCTGAATGAGGAACGTACTTGCGTCTTTCGTATCTAGCAAGGAACTGGGTGTTGATACCTGGGAATACCGAGTTTACGCGGCACCAACAGACCCGGATTATCCACCCCTCGTGATGCCGTTGACCGAATTTCAATGCCAAGTCGGTCGAGGTGCAATTGAGTTTACGATCCCGCCCCTTGTGGATCACGACAACGATGGACCGGGTAAGATTCCAGACACTCCCGCATCCCTGAATCTGATACAAGTAATTAACAGTTCCCAACCTCATTAGCAGCTTATGGAATGGGCAACGCAGCAGGAGAGGAAGAGTAACAGTTTTGGACGTGCAGCAAAAAAATTGATGACCTATGACTCTTGGACAATGCGACAGGCTAGTTACCTTGTTCGTCCAAAAGCAATCTATCTACGGTTCTGTATCAATTTCTAAGCGAAGCCCACACCCCTCGGGTTCCGCGTACTTGCCCCAGTCCCTTCAGAAGGTTTTTAATCTCCGGATTCTTGCGGTTTTTGTTGAGGCCATTCGACAGAGTAACCAAAATTGAAAGGCGCGTAGGTTGGAATTCGATGCGAAGGACGACCCAAAGCTACGCGATCATATTTCACGTTGAGCTCGTCAGCTGGTGTGGTGCCACTGACGCGAAAATCTTGTATGTCGTGAACGAGCCTCGAATACTTAGCCTATTTCAGTGGGTTGTAGAGTGGAAGAAAGATACGCACCGGATCGGGACCGCCACGCTGGATCCAATATTTCATGAAAGTTTACCCGCTTCAGAGCGTCGGGCCAAAGGGGCATCTGGGCCTTCGCCGCCAAGCGTACCTTCCACGCGTCTTTGCTCTCGCCCGAGTCGTCCTCGGGCCCGGAAACCTCATCGGAGAGAAATTGCTCGTCCACGAGTACCTTCAAGAAATCGAGGTCGATACCATGTTGGGCCGCATATGCCGCGAGAACCTTCCCAAATTTGATTTGATTTCTGTCCAGTCCGTGGCTATCAAATCGTGTAAAGGTTGGCGGCGATTCAACTCACAAGTATACGCCGCTTTTTCCGACGATCCGTAGTGCGATTCACATCTCCTCGTTCCGCTGCTTCGACATCGGCCCCTCGAGCCATTGTTTCTTGAAACTTCGGAAGATTCCTTTGCCGAATTCCATCGAAGAGAACGAGATCCCACGTCGGGTCGGGTTCTGTCGCTGGGCGCTTGAGGGCCTTGGGCCAGCAACTTTTGTCCTACAAATATCCGTGTGAGGCCGATATCGCCCTTGGTTAATGACGAGCTCACCTTTAGTTCCTGCATAGCCTGTTGCGCGACCTCTAAAAAAAGCGCTTGGTTTCTCGCATCTGTGACCTTAGCCTCGAAGAATGGTGTCGGATACCGTTCGTAGGTGATCTCGTTGGTGCGAACTAGCTCAGGGTCAGGCCAGTCGCGTCCCGGAACATTGCAGACGCGCCGAAATAGCGCGGATACGAATTTCTGCTGGTGGTTAGATAAATATCAAAGGAAAACTGACTCTCACCCTGAGCGCTCGTTTCTCGGTCGACGAGAGACTCATGTCATTCATCCCCACCTCATCTTCGTCAACGCTCTCTCGCTCATAGTCGGTATCCCCCGAAGCGTCGGTTGTCGTATCAGAAGCCGCACCCATGAGGGCCGGATCGATCTCGGAGCCGGGTGTGCGAAGGCGTTCGTGGCCGCTTGGTGCCGCCTTGCTCGTCGAGCGAGTAGCCGGCCCTCCACGCCGAACTGCAACGCCGCGAGTCGCTGTAATGGCGTTAGAAGGCCTAATACGTGCCTCGATGGCGGTTACGCGCTCCTTGAGCTCGTTGGTATCTTGGAGAATTGTGTGCATCATGTCGACGATCATGTCCATCTGAGTTCGCTCCTCCGGGATAGCAAAATGCGGCGGGGCGCCAGGATGGATGCCCGCCCTAGTCTGGTACCTATCTAGCGGAGTGGGGGTATTAAAAGATGGATGGTGGTATGCAGAGATATCGGGATTTGCGACAGCGCGTGTGTTCAGTGATGCAGTTCGAAGTGGTTGGTTATAAGCCGAGCCAGTACGATTGACGGCCCGGGGTGTATCGAGAGATGTGGAGCGAAAACTAGTCCTTTGTGAGTCGTCAGAAAAAAAAAGCGGTTTTCCCATGGAGTTCGCGGAGACGCACGATGGTTGACCGAGCCCCAGAAGCCGCATAGGCTGGCTCCGTGGGACAGCATCTCCACCACCTTGAGCGTTGACTTGGAACCTGTACGGTTTCAGCCCCACTCCGGATCGAATAGACAAGACTCACGGGTCGCCGTGCGGGGCTCCTTCGCCATAGGGGTTAGTGGCCGTGGGCCCCCCGCCAGTATGGCCAGCACGCACAGGATTCTGCCGATTCATTCACTAGAGGCAATGGGGCGTGAGGGGAAGAGAGAGCGCAGGCCGCCGAGGAAGCATTGAAGCAGCAGGGTCGACGGCGTAGAACCCCCAAAATCAAGTTTAAGCTTTGGAGATCATTTGTAGTATTACGCGCATGAGTCATGACAACAAGGCTGTGTACTACCGGTCGGAGGGCGACTTGGGAATGCCCACTAACTTTAGGTAGTGGGTCCTGTAGAGCCCTATTTCAAGTACGCCTTTTTCCCACGGCAATCATGGACAAACAACCGTATTTCCCGTGCGGGTTCGAGTCCCGTGGGTTACCTTTTTTTTGCCATTTTGGGGAGTCATCAATTATTTTGGCCTGTCACCATGGGCTTCCTCAGAAACAGAGATGGCCATGGCTGGTGAGTTCATTTAGTTTCAGGAATTTTGACCCTCTGCTGTCTGCTGGTATTCCGACTCTGTCTGCTCTGCCTTCACGGTCTACTCCATGGCCAGCAGCAATTACAACTATGACAAAATCAGAGTCTATGTATTCAGATTTCCAGCCACTTTGAACACACTTACATATAAGAGTGAGAAGTCTATTATAGCCCTTAGCAGAATTTATTGCGCAGCTGTTTTTTTTCTGTTTGTGGTAAGTTTTCACGAGAACAGCAATTGCAAGCTCAAATCTCAACAGTTCTCTCTGGAAATAGGCTCATTCAATTTGTGCTGCAATTCGGCAGGGCCCTTTGTATTACTACTTGTTCTAAGCATCTCAAAATAATCCACCAGTTCAATTTTTGGTTTTTCCACTATCTGACATCAGAACATGTTCCATAGTAGCTATAGTGCTCCAATTGGCTCAGATTTTTTATATGATGTAATTGGAGGTATTCCAGAGGGCCTGAAGCCTGGGATAGTTAGTGTAACTTGTCCTCCAAATATACAGCTCAATAGGGGACATTCACTTGTTAATGACAACACTCCGCTGCGTGATCTCAACTTCAGATGATAAAATATGCATCTTCTTTTTTTTTGGGTGTGCTACTCATCGCGAAACACTGTGTAGTGCTTGCCAGCCAACACACAAACTTTGATTCAGAGTTTTGATTACTAGCTATGCTGGTGCCAAAATGGGGGCCTCTAGTTATAAGCACAGCACAGAGTTGTCTTCTTTCTTTCACCCTGGCAACTTTGTATGATGGTCTTTCACAGAGTTCTAGCTCAATGTATGCTTCAACCCAAATTTTTCGTTGTGGATGTCGGAGTGGTTTTCCGACCATTGTACTGGGTCGCCGAAAGGGGAAAAATGCGGAAAAGAAATAGAGAAAGGAGAAATTCAAGAGGCTTCAAGTGGACTGTCTATTGGCCTTATATGGCCCCAAAACTCATCTGTGTGGTTTCATGAACCGTCAACATGTCGAGAGTATCTAGGTCCAAAAAAATACATGGCACGGCAAAATCTACAAAAGGGTATCGACACCCGAGTACTTGTATGGATTTATTGAGTGAGGCTCTCAAAATATTAACATGTAAGCCACTGTTGATATCAGAATGTACCCAAGTTTCAACTCCAGCTTGAAGGATGGTCATGGTTGGAAACAGGCTAGCCTGCTAATATTGTTAGCCTCCTAGACTTGGGTGGGGGGCCGTGGCAGCGCCTGGCAAAAACTCGCGCTTATGCTTTTTTTTTGGAGTGTTTGGGATAATGAGATTCAGCCTGCAGAAGCATTCCAAGGTCATCCACTTGTGTTGCTGGTTGTTGGACCAGTCATTGCCAAGGAAATTGTCCAGGAGGAAATGCCGTTATGCACAATGTTCAACCGGTGTGGGACTCCAGCCCGTAAAATTTATCAAATCCCATTTATATCGTTCATGGGCTGCATACCCACTAAAACCCCCTCGTATAGTCATCTGGCAGTGAGTCCTCGTCCATGAATAAGCCACTCCATGTGTACAAGACCAGTTCCGTTTTCAAGGCAAACGGTCCAAATCTAATCTTATCAGCCAAAGAGTCGGACTCAGTCGGTCATGTCGTAAAGCTACATTGACCGCTTTGAACCATTGGTTGTGAATTACTGCTGTAGTAAGTACCAGGTCTGGATTTCCCATAACGCGGGTTACTCGGAGGTTCCAAATAAGATGCCATGCAACTGAGACTAGGATAGCACATAAGCTCCCCTTTTCTAGGATGTTTGTGCCTTCGCTGGGTTTAAATTTTACAAGGTTGCAACCCAAAATCAGGCCCCAGTTCAATGTAGGCCATTATGTTTTGTTTCTCATATGCCCTGCTTCTCGTATGCTTTTCTATTTATGATGAACTTAGATATCAGCCACGGGGTTCCTTTGTATAAAAAATCATTTATGAGCAGCCAGGTTGTTAGGTGATCCGATGACACGGCACAGAAAAAATACCAGTGCGGTTCCAGGTTGAACTTCAATGGAGTAATGCTACATGGTGGCTGCAAAGATCGGCAAGGCACCAAAAGGATTCCCAAGGGAGCATCAATGGATCAATGGATAAATTTGTGATGCGCCCTTGATGTGCTCCAGCAAAGGGCTGTGAAACTCTTGTGAAATGTACAAACTCCGGGTCTGCTCTACGGTGGCCTACGCATCTCTACTCATCTATCTTATCTTATGGTATCTTCTCACAGATAAGACAGGATTTGCCACAGTATAATAATATTGCTCAGCTAGGTCCCCTTTCAAAATGTGCCGAGTTGTAGAGACAGTACAATCCAGCCCATAAAATGTACTACCACTACACACACTACAAGCCAAACACCCTGCAGTTGATAAAATAAAAATTCACCGGGCATTCTTTACAGCACTAAAAGCCGTCCGACCATGCTGAAATGCCTGATGAGCAAACTTGATGACCTGGCAGATAGCTGACCTTAGAACAGATTACAGAGATGATAAATTTCCTAGATGTACTCCACACAAGAGTCAGTAGAATCTGAACCCTGAGGATTCACACTGTCCCCCATGGTACACCGGTGGCGACTTGAGCTCAAGTGCTGTGAGGCATGAGCTGCACTACAGGCTCCAGTTAAGCCTCGCTAAACAAACCAGCGGGAAGTTGCCAGAGTACACTTGCTGAGTCAGATGAGGACCTTTTTAGTCTCGACGACAACAACCTCGACTTCAGGATCGCAGTGCGCGCGGCGTGTGCATCGCTTCGAATTTTTGACCCACCCACCATCCCTTCAAGCATAGATACCTTTTTTTCTTTTATTTATTTTAGTACTAACTTAGTGGTGAGTGCAGTGGCAGAGTCACTGTCAAGGGGGTGTCTAACTTGCTTGGATTAGCTTGCCACAGGCCTTCTCCACTCCGGGACTTTGGGGTTTGCGCTGCGGCAGGGGTTTGTCCTTGACAGCAAGCCCAGTTTCCATTCCCATCCATGTGTTGCTTGATTGAGTTCATGATTCCACGGTGTATTGCAAATGCGGTCGGTCGTGCTACGCCCTCCGCTGATCATTAGCGAGGCGCCTCCGGGGCCGTGGTAGGGCGCATCACAAATTGATCTATATGATCTATGGATGCAGCCACATGGCGCCACTACTCTGTTTATACCTAAAAGTACCACCATGCAACAACATTGCTGACCTGTACTAAATTAATACAGGTAAGCAATGTTGTTGTAAAAACACATGTATCAGTCAAGTCGAGTATTAGTACTAATACTCGACTTGACTGATACATGTGTTTTTTTTTTGTGAAGTTCAATTCAATTCATGATCATTTTGTAGCAGCCTGATATATATATACCACTTCTCTTACAGCAGGACCGAGTTGAGTCCTTTCAAGATGGGGCTAATCGGTGTTATGGATACACCATGATTCAAAAATGTAACCTAAGAAGTGTCAGAGGCAGCCCTAGTCTCTAAATGTGCGTCCTAGAAAAAAAGATGGGGAGATGTGGCGGATATGTATGTAGCTGCGACAAGTGCATGTGTGAGCTTGAACACATTTGGATACTCCCGCACTATTAGGTACCTGTCAATACTTCCAGCCTGAGATCAATTACCATTAAATGGTCAAGTACACCTCACTGAGTCTGTCTCTTTCAGTGCGAAAGCACTGAAAGAAAGTGTGACGATGATGTTGGACACAGGATATGCCAATATTGCCACACTCTCGCCGGTGAAAAGCCGAACTTATATTTTTACACGGTAACATCGATATCAAATTATATACGACCAACCACAGACAGTGATAAGAATAACAGAGTTAAATTGGATGATTATACTTAAGGACATGGCCCTAAAATAGGTACCAGCTACATGGACAAACCGTCTTTGCGTTATTTTTATTTATTTTCCAGCTCACTGCTTCCTGCGACCTCAAACCTATCTTATCCATTCTTAGTACTCCGCAAGCCTGCCTCCTCAGGCTCTCATCCAATCCTGCACATCTATTATACATCTTTCACTTTCATCGCAAGTGTGCATGACTGAGAATGCCTCGATATCAACGGTTTTTGCTCACCCAGGAAAGTTTTCTCATGCTAAAATACAATTGTATACGAGCAGAACTCAATGCTGTCAACCGGGGAACAATGAAAACTGGAATTCAACAATACAGTGCATGTACTAAAATCATCCAGCATGTGGACTTGTATTGAGTTCTTCTACACGACCTCAATAAAAGGGAGTTGACCATATTGTTTGTGCATGTTGTCTAAATATGTTTGTATGGCTGTCCGCATCCACAGTGTCCCATTGACCATTGAGATGGTGTCGACCCAATTTGGCTCATCTTACCTGATGCCTCGCCCACCACAATGGAATAGATGCAGCTCAACAGTGCGCAGTTGGATCTTGGGCTAATTTTGCTGCTGTCTCCGGGACAAAATCTGAAATACAGTAAGTACATAGATACAACTTGACTGTCACCTCTTATGTGTGGACTTCGGGGTGCTAACGTCGGTGCGTCTCTGCATGTCCATCACCGGAACACGGGTACATGTGATTGGCATGTCTGACAGGGAAATCCTATGATCAGCATTAATTAGTAACATTCAGCATTGGGAACGGATGATCACCCATAATGTACTTTAATCATCCATTGCATTTCATGCCAAATTGGCGCATGGGTGATATATGCCTGTCCTATTTAATCTGGGCTTCAGTGAACATTGCTCCTAGTTATATTTAATCTGTATGCACTGGGGATCGAACACACGCCAGGATGCAATTCAGAAAGCGGGCCGGTAATATACCCGGTTACAGCCACTATTTTATCACAAATAAATCTAATGAAACTCGTAAAAAAGACTTCAACACAGCCACTATTTTATCATAATGATCCTGGGGGACTGACTTGTTCAGAGGTCGAAAAATCCTCATATCGATTTCCCAAATAGACGATTACTTATTACATAAGCACTCGTAACTTTTATAGAGCTGTGAGGACCAATAAGTAAGTGTCGGAAAAGATCAGTTTCCCCCACACTTTTATTGACCGGTTTCTGACTTCCGACACTTTTATTGACCCACTTCAAAATCACGACACTTTCTTTTGTCAGTCGAAAATTTTCCGACACTTTCTTTTCAACTCGGAATCTCCGACACTTTCTTTTTGTGAGTCGACTCCCGACACTTTTATTTCATGTTGAAAAAGAAACTCTCTAAATCAATATATGAGGTACGGTAGCGTTGAATCAAGCTATCTAGATGATTTTGTACTAGTACCAGTACATAGAATGAGCATTCTTCACCCCGGAGGAGAGGCACAACGCACTCGGGAGCCGGGTTGGAGAGTATGTACCTCGTACGCCTCGTTGAGCATACTCCACATCACCCTTGTCTGGATGCGCCGACTTGGCAGCATGCCGGCTGCGCAGGGTCCACATGAGCACGAATCACAGCAGTACAGAAAAGAAGAAAGGGACGTACAGGAAAATTTTCGACTGACAAAAGAAAGTGTCGGGATTTTGAAGTGGGTCCATAAAAGTGTCGGAAGTCAGAAACCGGTCAATAAAAGTGTGGGGGAAACTGATCTTTTCCGACACTTACTTATTGGTCCTCAAAGCTCTATAAAAGTGTCGGGAATGGTCAAAATTTTGTATAAACGTGTCGGAAACTCGAAAATTTCCAAAGAAAGTGTAGGATGATTAAAAGTGCACTTGGACCGCCATAGTATGGGCTCCTGCATCAATTGGCAGAAAAAAACAAAATTCCATAGGGAGCCAGTGCGGACCATCCACTATCGAGCCATTCCATAGTAGGGTTAGCTTTTGTATATTCACACATAATCCACAGCACTAGCAGCCTGAGGGATACATATATGTCTAAGAAAGATACAGTATCCGGGGTCGGAAATGGAATCCACATTGAATATCGAGTAAAAAAGATTCGTGGGCTCAGTAGACAGGGAAAAAAATGTGTACGCACGATTCAAGGCCCGAGCCCGAGTTGAATGGGCAGCTCTTGCTAACTCAACGTAGAAATGTGTGAGGTGCAGCAGATGCGGACTATCCGCTATTGAGCCTTTCAATAGCTGTGTTAGTGCTTGCATATGTACGCACAATTGACAGTGGTACTCAATTTTGACAGCACTGGCAGGTATTTATTTATGTGAATAAATACACTCCCAGCTTGGAATCCACACTGGATATCAAGTAAAAAGATTGGGCTCAGTAGAAAGGGGGGAAAAACGTGCAGGTTCGCTACAAGGCTCGAGCCCGAGTTGAACAAGCGTCTCCTGCTAACTCAACGTAGAAAGTGTGAGGTGGAGCAGGAGATCGGAGGATGAGTCGAGCCCGAATCGAATGGGCAGCTCCTGCATCAATTGCTAGAAGAATGCTCTATGGGGAGCAGGTGCTGACCATCCGCTATCAAGCCTTTTGTTCTATGTTAGTTCTGGAATTAGTCTTTGCACGATTGCACGAAATCAACGGCATTGATTGATGCACGCACAAAGAAATTGCCGCTGTCCCGAGTGAATACTGAAAATGTGAATCCAAGGGGACAAGACAGAGGCTGGGTGGCCAGCGATGGAAGTACACTCTGCCCGACAAGGAATATCAAAGGCCAGTGAATCAATAAAAAGGTGCAGAATGGAGCTATGGCTCGAGCCCGAATCGAACGGGCAACTCCTGCGTGCATTGGGAGCAACAGAACTTAAGTGTAGCAGGTGCGGACCTTCCGCTATCGAGCCGGTACCGAGAGGAGTGTGTTCTTCGAGCTGTGCAGGAGGAGTACCAGTGGGTCTTGTTCGTGTTTGTAGCTACTGCTGTAGTTACTTGTGGTCAAAACGGAGGGGAGGAAACGAGACGAACAGGATTTGAGAAAGATTTACTGTGGTAAGGCGAGAGCATCCATATTACCTGAAACGTGGATGCCCTCGGGCCGCTACTGACCTGACGTCATCTCAGAATATGCACCGTGCCGGTGAGCGAGACAGTAAGTACGTTGAAGAAGAAAACAGACTTGGACTGGCTGACATCGAACATTGTATGAATGGATTGATGAGCGCAAAAAGTCGGACTTGCAAGCTCACACGAAAAAGACTGTGACCCCGAAGTGTGTAGGCCCAACACCAATTCGAAACATTGGAGCAGGTGCAGGCCCTCTTAGCCGCTGGAAAAACAATCGTGCTGCCTTGACCTAAGGACTCGAGCCCGAGTCGAACGGGCGGTTTCTGCCGATGAAATAGGACTAGCCCATCTTAAGTTCCGAGTGAAATCATCGCAAACGGAACTTAAGTTTGGCGGGAACTCAAGTTTTGCCCTGATGCGGGCAAAGCCCGCAGGGCACCCGGGGTAGGTTCCCTTGCCAGACTCGAGGAGCTTAAGTGCTCCTCGAGCTTAAGATCCTTCGAACTTAAGACCTTGACTGTAGCCCATAACTGTAGTTAAATTGAAAAAGATACTGCACTTCAGTTCCACAAGACTTGAGTACTTAAGTGCGAAAGAACTCAAGTCAAAGGCTCAAGTCCCGATGAGAAGCTCAAGAGCTTAAGATCTTCCCGAACTTAAGTCCTTCACTGTAGCCCATAACTTTAGTTCAATTCAAATAGATACCGGACTTGAGTGCGAAAGAACTTAAGTCCCACGGAACTTAAGTCCGACAGAACTCAAGTCCAAAGAGAACTCGAGTGCGCTTTGAAGGTGGGGTGGCTGTGCAACGATGAGTAGCACCTACGGGGCCTATGTTTTTTTTCGGGCATGGGGGAGGTGGATGGAGAATACCAAATGAAGGGATGGGAAAGAGAGGAAGGAGATGGTGGTGGTTCAGGAATAGTGTATGAAACAAATTGAGACGAGGACAGAAAAGAACACACACCTGAGTGTGCCATTGACAAGGTGCTCGCCAGGGAGCTGCTGAGGAGCAAAACAGTTGAGAGGAGTTAGTAATAGACAAAGAAGCGCACATCTGCACCTATTGCCATTTCTCAACCCATTCCCCGTCGTCGCCCGTCCATGCACTGAGAGTCTTGAAGAGTGGGCCATCTGAGCATCGAGGAATCCAAAGAGAGAGGCCATCCGAATGTTGAGGGATCCAAAAGTCCTGTGGTCCTGCGGTCGGCAAGAAGCTGTAAGTCGAGATGTCTAAATGAGAAGTAAGTGAGTGCCGAAAAGAGAGTGAGGAGGGTACTCACCGGTGTTGGCGGGTGGCATGAGCCAGTGGCACAAGTTTCATGATGGCCCAGAGATGTAGAACCACACGGGGGTCTGCCATGGCCACCTGAGTGCAAAAAATGCCATTGCAGCCAGGCTACACAGCTAGTTGCTTGTTTTGGCGCATTGGTTGGTGGTAGTCAGAAGAGAAGAGAGTGGTGATTGCTGAATAACGCGTGACAGCAAATCACGGTGGCAGAGATCACCAAACACGCCACAACCAATCATTTCGACTTGATGCAAACTTCGATATGCCCTTCGCTTGTCTGCCTGTCACTTCACCCTCACATATTCAGGTAGCCTTTGGAAGCTAAAGCTCAGTTCTACTAACCTCTGACAGACCTCTGGCTGTCAATGAGTTGGACTTTCTATAGTATTCTGTGGCACTGTGGCTGCATCATGGTATGCCACACTTGTGTTTACAAAATCAGACACTAACTGTGCATCCCAATAGGTACACATTATTGTCCATCATCGTGAGTGTCCCAATACTTCATACCTTCGCAATATCAATGTCATTTCAGGGATTCATGCCACCTTGCTGAGCTCGAGTTTTGGACTCCATGTGCAAACTTGACTTGAGAACTGATATCTGTGAGTCTCAAGTTCGTCTCAACCATACCACGGAACTGAAGATAGACCTTACAGAACTTGAGTTGTGTAGGACACAACTGAAGCGACTGTAGAACTTAAGTTTCACGGCGACTCAAGTCTTAAGTATTAAATAACTCAAGTTCTTCAAGTACTTAAGTACTATATGTATTCTCAGATCTCAAATTCTATGTTTTTCTGCTCAAGTCTTACGTTGCGAAGTCTTAAGTTGATTGATCTCAGGTCTTAAGTTCGCGGAACTTAAATTCCTCTATTATGACTTAAGTTCAAGATGGCATGGGGGCAGGATCGTGATCCCAGCTAATAGTGCTATATGATACAAAGATATGACTTAAGATCCGCCAAAACTTAAGTCCAAAATGCGGTGATTTCACCTGGAACTTAAGAGGTGCTAATCCATTATTTGTCTGCCGTAAACATGTGTCGATCACCTAAGTGTAGCAGATGCGAACCATCCGCTATCGAGCCAGTACTGATGGCAGTGCCTTGTTTCATTTGTGAGGGAGCCTGATGGGTCTCGTTCGCAGCGTTCAACATAGCTACTACTGGCACTGGATACGGTGATAAGGTGTGTATCTATACATGCCTGAAATCTTTGTTTTTGCACTACTAGTAGTATAGTGGATAGCTGTACAACACTCCGATGCCTTCTCGCCGCCGCCGCCTTCCATCCTCTCAAACCAAGCCCCAGTCCATACCACCACGCCTACTCCCATGTCCAATCCACGGCCAAGTGCCAACATGTCCGGATTGGCTGCTGAACCATATTGCGTGACCAGTGACTCGGAGTTCGCCGACAACGAAGATGACTCTGGGACAGAACATATCACAATAAAATCACATAGGCCCTCCCTTCCATCAGTTTAAATAACTTGAACGAAAATCTGAACGAAGCTGTGGTTAAGTTTCTGCCGTCCTCAAGTCACTTGAACCCAACTCATGATCATCGGTATTCTATTCTCAGTGAAACGTACTTATCAGCGCGGGAATGGATACGTCGATACCGACTGGCGGGAGCGCAGTCCATCTATCAATGGCTGCCTCCTTCTCTACACCGAACGAAAGCCATTTTGCACAATGACGGTGCTGGCAGCCTATTCAATAGCATATTTTAAATGCGGCTCCATTGCCCATTGACTTCTTGGTCTCGAAACACATGGATAATTTACCCAAAAATGCGCCCTTTCTACCTCGGAGGCGAGTTACGATGAACTCGGTGAATCTCTGTGAGATATTTGCACAAGCCATTTAGCCAGCTTATACCACGTGCGCAAGCCATTCCGCCAAATACACCCGCCCATCCCATATCGTCTCAACGAGTTGAAAATTTGGTACATATGGCTACCCATGAGTCATGACTGAAAGATTGCCTCGCATCGAGTCATGCAGTAAAATTCCCTCCATAAAGGGCCACAAAATTAGGCTCTGTCAGCAAAGAAATAGTTCATTGAGCGTATATAACACAACTTGGACCGAAAATAATAAAATCAACTATTATATGGAGTTCAGTGACTCCATATAACAATGTAATAGCAATAGAATGACTTCCAAAGCTTGAATCGAAAAACTCTATCCATGCCGGGCACAAGCCACTTTGTCACCAGAATGGCTTGTGATAGCATTTGACATATTCTACTTTTGTCAACCCGGTGCTAATTCACCAAGATCTCACTGCAACATGCTAGGAGCAGGTAAATGAGATATAACTGAGATGGTGTTGTCCTTATTATGACACGGATTCCTCGACTTTTCGTAACTTGATGGCATCAGACAGAATGGCTTGCGCAAGCCACTTTGTTGCCGAAGAAAAACAATAAGTTCCTGGCACATCCTGGTTCTCCAAAGGCCCCAAATCATTCAAATGTGGGGTAGTTGACATCAAAGGATTGAGTATTTACACCCATTTGGTTGGTTACGGTCAAGACCCGGTTTGACCGATGTCAACTAACAAGAATCATGCCCCAGAATGAATGCCGAAGGGCTGGTCCACCTCTGCTGAGTATACAAAGCTTTTTTGTGAAGGAATCTGGTCAAATTTCAATTTGAGGTACTGAAAACTTGTGTAGTTCACAAGTCGGGTAAGTCGAACACTGTTTTTGCGAATAATTTGTCGAGGCGGACACTTTCTCCAATATTTTCAATGCAGGTGGACACTTGGAAGTTTTGCCTATCAATGAAGCCTCACAAGCCCACTGGCTTGCATGTAGAGCATGAATTGCTCTCATCATTTTTCATGGTGACGGGGAGTATTCTCCAAATATAAAAAGTATGTGACAATTGATGTCCTAGATACCTGTGGGGGACGTATAGTAATGTGTCTGCCACCTAAAATTCAATGCTAGGGCTCTACGTGATGTACAGTGAACACAAGCCACTTTGGTTTTTTGGCTGGGACCGAGTTGGCGGAATAGCTTGCAAGCCGATCGGCCGGGCGTGGGCGGGTGATCACACCCAAATCCACACCCAAATCCACGCCCCCGCCCGAAACAAGCCATTCCGCGCGGGCGCACGCCATTTTTGCAAGCCAAAAATGTCACTCTCAAAAAAACAGCTAACCATAAGGCCTGAGCCCCTGAGTCGAACGGGTGTCTCAAGCAATTGAGTGCAGAACTAGCATTCAACAGGGAGCAGGTGTGGACTATCCGCTATCAAGCCTTCCATCCTAAGGTTAGCTCTGGATTCAGTCTGTACACGATTACATCAAATCAACGGGATTGATGTATCATGCAAGCACAAAGGAAATTGCCACTGGCTGGCCTTGGCCCGGGGGATCCACACTGAATAAGGGAGGAAGATGTGGATTCACAGGGGCCAGGAAAGATGCGAGGATGAAAGCACATGTGTAAGCGGAGTATGTATATGTGCGGGACTCTAGGTTGAGAAAGAAAGCAAACTTTGCCTCACATTTCACAACGAACAAAAAGAAATCTCATATCGACTCTCGAGCCAAAAAAAAAATGAGCTCCGTAAATCTTAAAGGCTCGAGTCCGAGTTGAACGGGTGTCTCCTGCCACTGCCAGGGAGATATTGGACTATAGGTGCGGACCCTCCGCAATGAAGCCGTTCCATAGCAGTGTTATCCTTTGCATATGCACACACAATTGAGAACACTGGATACATGCGGTTGTGACTCCACAGGGGGTGGATTGCTGTGTAGTTCATCCCAGTACAATTTAATGAGCCCAAAAAAATTGGTGTGATTCGCCGCGCATTTTTATGCGCAAAAATAGACAAAAATGAATACAGGGCACCAGGAAAAAGGTTGGTCAGAATTGCCCATAGGGCTTGAGCTCGAGTCGAACAAGCATCTCCTGCTAACTCAACGTAGAAATGTGTGAAATGGAGCAGGTGCAGACCCTCCGCTATCAAGCCTTTTGTATCCAGGTTGGCTGTGGAATACAACATATACATGCACACAAATAATAGCACTGGTGGGATCCAAGTACAGTACTAGTATTTGTGAATTCACAGATGCTGACAGGACGCTCACATATTACTGTTCAGCGCATCCAAGGACCACTTTAATGCGCCAAAAAATAGATAAAGAACGAATATCGGGCACCAGAGAGAAAAACTTCAATTAATTTCCACAAGGGCTCGAACCCGAGTCGAATGGGTGTCTCCTGATAGCAGCGGGACAGGTGTGTAAAATGGAGCAGATGCGGACCACCCGCTATCAAGTCTGTACCAAATCAGGAAAGAGTGTTTGCATGCAGAATTTCGAATGGTATGCACGTTTCAAGTGATTGGAAGTACTATATAGCCTGAGGCTGGTCACTATATGTGGGATTGACGTGCATCTAGGTTCAATGGATGATGAAAGCGACTCGGTGGCAAGCCAAGAAAAGAGTAGTAGTGGTATGAACAAGCCAGGTATGTGGATTTCCCAAGAACGAGCCAGTAGGTTGACTTACGTCCGATGATGGATCCCAGCGATCAAGTGGGGGGACCCGAGGGTGGTGCGTAGGAGAGGGAATGAGAAGAAGAATATAAATGGAGGAGAGAATAATGGAGAAGAAAAAACAATAACCATTCACTCCCAAGGTTTGAGCCCGAGTCGAACGGGTGGCACGTGCCAGCGACATCCTGGGGCGATACTATAGGCAGCAGCTGTGGACCATCCACTATCAAACCATATCCAATTGTTAGTTCTGGAATACATATACATGCACACAGTTAACAGCACTGGTGGGGATCTAAGTACTTACTACTATGCACACGAACATCAAAGATGTCTCGGATACTGGCCGAGGTTGCTGGCGGGTTGCGGTGCAGTGCATCAAAGTACCTATTAATGATCGAAAACGGATATAGGGCACCAGAAGAGGGAAAAAATCCGAAATTTCCTCTGAAGGCTTGAGCCCGAGTTGAACGGGCGGCTCCTGCTGGTGCTAATTGGTTCAAGGCACATGGGTAGCAGGCGCGGACCATCCGCTATCAAGCCTTCTGTATCTAGGTTGGCTCTGAAATATGTACACACAATTGACAGCATTGGACAAGCTCTGGAATACATGTGCGTCCACACAATGAAAGCACTGGCAGGTACAGGATGTATGTATATACATGTATGACAATACAGTATCCTGGATCGGAAATTGGAATTCACACTGGATAAGTAAAAAAGATTGGACTCAGTAGACAGGAAAAAAAATATGTGCCCAAGATCCAAGGCCCGAGCCCGAGTCGAACGGGCAGCTCCTGCATCAACCAAGATGAGAGAAACATACAAGGAGCAGGTGCGGACCCTCCGCTATCAAGCCTTCCTTACCTAGGTTAGCTTTTGGAATTATTCTGTACACAATTACACTAAATCTGTGGGATTGATGTACAAAAGAAATCGCCACTGGCTGGCCCCGGCCCGGGGGATCCACAATGAATAAGGGAGGAAGATGTAGATCCACCTGGGACAGGAACGATGCGGCGATCGAAGTGCACTATGTCACTGGCAGATTGCTGCACAGACAAAGGCAAGTTAGGCAAAAGAAGCAATAAAAAAGGCATGTTCAACAATTACAATTGAGAGGCTCGAGCCCGAGTCGAACGGGGACTCCTGCTTGCAAATATGCCGGGTTTCCGGTTGTAAATGTAGCAGGTGCGGACCATCCGCTACCGAGCTTCTGTATCTAGATTAGCTCTGGAATTAGTCCTTGCATGATAACTAAATCAATGGGACTGAAGGTGATGTAGGCATGAAAGAAATTGCCGCTGGCCCGGGTTGATAAGGAAGATGCGAGTTCACAGAAGACAGGAAGGATGCCGAGTGGCCAGCGACGGAAGTACACTCTGTCAGACAATGAACATCAACAGCCAGTGGATCATAAAAAATGGTGGTGGCTACGAGACATGGCTCGAGCCCGAGTCGAACGGGGACTCCTACTTGTAAATATGCCGGGTTTCCGGTTGCAAATGTAGCAGGTGCGGACCATCCGCTATCGAGCCGGTATTAAGGTTGGTGCGTTCCTCGGGTTGTACAGGAGTTCACGTTCGCAGCTACTAATGTAGTTACTTGTGTGGTCGTATGGGAGGGGACTTGAGAAAGATTTACTGTATCCTATTGTGGTAAGACCTGAGCCCCCATCTACTGCCCTCGGGCCGCTATTGGATAGTCTCAGATTATGCACCGTGCTAGTGGGTTGGACGGTGAGTAGGTTGAGGAAGCTGACAACGAACACTGAATGAATGGATGCGCGCAAAAAGTCTGGACTTGCAAGCTCACGCCAAAAAGACTGTGAACCCGAAGTATGAAGGCCCGATGCCGATTCGAAACGTTGGAGTAAATGCAGACCCTCCGCTGTAGAGCCGTTGGGGAAAAAAAAAGTTGTGCCAAATCCACATAAAGGCTCGAGCCCGAGTCGAACGGGCAGCTCCTGCCATATCTAAGTATACAGGAGGACCTGGGTGAAGCAGGTGCAGACCATCCACTATCAAGCCAGTGCTAAAGGTAGTGTCGTCCTTGGGTTGTGTGCGTTTCGTTCGCGTTCCGACTCGTGGTTGCTAAATCACTGGCAGTGGTCGGAAGCAAAAAGGACACGCCGGATCATGTCGGGTCACACCTCCCACGTTACCGTCACACCTCTTCCAGCGCACCACATCTCGCTCTCGCGGCTCGAAAGCCCTAAAGACCCGACTTCGGCATCAACACACGAATAAGAAAACAAAATGGCACTCGGCTCATTCATCTCGTCCCTTCTGCCGACCACGCACGCCGACTCGGAGGAAGAGAAGCCCGCTGACAACGGGAACGCGAAGGAGGACGCGAGCGGCAACGAGGAGGGCGGCGAGGAGGAGGCGCCGAAGGAAGAAGAGGCGGAAGAGGAGGAGCCTGAGGATGTGCGTCTCTATACTTATCCTCCATACGAAGAGAAAGAGGTGCGCGGATACTGACGACAAGCCAGGCACACCCCGGGATCCGCGCGGCGTGCGAAGCCCGCGCCGAATGCGCGCCGCTGAAGCACCACTTTGAGAAGTGCCAGGAGAAGGTGCAGAGCGGGCAGGGGTTCAAGGGCGAGGATTGTGTTGAGGAGATGTACGTGCTTTCTCTCTCTCTCTTCCTTTCTTCCTGTTAGTGCGCATGGAGCTGACCGGCGCTCGCAGGTGTACGTCCACCCCCGTGTTCGCTATCCCATTCTCGTCTTGCTAACCGTTGACTCTCGTCCTCTACAACAAACAGTCCAGTACGTCCTCGCGCTGCAATGATCCCGCGCGCCGCCGACGCTAACCCGCCCCACAGCATGATGCACTGCTCCGAAGCCTGCGCCGCTCCGCAGGTCTTTGCCAAGCTGCGCTAACTCCCGCGCTCACCCTCATTCGGCTACGGAGGAAGGGGGAATGGAGGTACGCCACCTTCGCATGATAGCGTACACAGAGGAAAGCTGACTTCGTTTATTCATTCCAGGTGTACTAGAATCGCGTTCCGTTGCGTTGCGTAGAAAAAGCGTCCGTGGAAATACCATCTTTGCTTGCCTTTCTTTGCTTCGCTTTTCTTCGCTTGCTTTCCTTCCTTCCTCTGGCCGTCCCTCCTCCCTCCTCTTATTCGCGCCCTCCCCATCGCCCTCGTCGTTGGCGTTATATCTGCAGCTCACCCCGCCTCGCCCGTGTCAATCGTCAATCTACCCCCAGCGTTCGCGCGGATTCGGGGTGCGTGTGTCGCGGTCGGCGGTCCGTTACCCGCGCCCGCGCACGACGTCCTTGTCCTTGTCGTCGTCGTCGTCGGGCGCGAAGTCGAAGTCGGGAATCTACGCACGACGTCCGATGCACGGACGAGCTGCGCCGCGATGCCGTCCGTCTACACCGTATGCAGACGCCCATCCGCGACCCCGACCCCGGCTCTGTTATAACCATATAAGCAAAAAAAAAAAAAACAGGTTACCCCTTTCGCCTGTCGCCTTTCCTCCGCTGCTTTCCATTACCTTCTTTCCTTTCATTCCTTTCATTCCCCTCTTCCATCTCACCCGCCACTTTCCAGGCTTTCCTTTCCCTCTTTCCTTCATCTCATCCCTCTCGCTTCCTTTCTCGCTTTCCGTTTTCCCTTTCTCTCATCCATCTCGTCCCCGACATCCATCTCATCCCGCCATCTTCTCGGCTTTCTTCCATCCAGTCCTCCGCATTCTCCGCATATCCTAATTTGCTTTGCATCCCTGACATACCCACATCCTTTCCCGCGCGGGCGGCTGGCGGGGATGCGCGCGGCTTTACGTCGGCTGCTGCTCCACGTCGCGCAGCATCGCCCCCCGACGCTCGACGCTCTTCACTTTTTTTTGCGTCGTCGTCGTTTTCGATGTGTTGCGGTACGGTGCGCGGGATGTACGTACACGTACCCCAGCGTCAGAGTGCGCCGGTGCGTCGAGTATAAACTATGAACGCCCGACGCGAATAAATGGCGAGTGTTGGTTTCGCGCGTAGATTGCCACACCCCGGGCATCCACACGCGCGCGTTCGACCCGGAGTTACGTCTCTCACCGACGAGCTTCCCTTAGTCCAAATATCTCGCTGAACCTGAATCTGACAATATGTAATTCGAATAATAAAAAGTCACAGCTCTTGCAGCATGGCAGGCCTCGAGTCGAACGAGGGTCTCCGGGTGTCGAGATCGCCGAATATTACTTATAGGTACCCGATGCGCCGTGCGCTTCCCTGCCTTCCTTACCTTCTTGGAAAGCTGAGTATAGCATCCAAGTCCATACAGTATGTATATACGCTGATTCTGCGGGAAAATATGAAATCCGATCCAGATAATGATAAAAACGTGCCAGCTGCTAATATCATGGCAGAGCCTCGAGTTGAACGAGGAGCTTCGGGAATCCCAGCTGTCACACAAGATTGGGACCCGATGCACACCGTGCGCTTCCCTGTCTTCTTTGGCTAATTGGATACCCGGATATGCGACTAGTAGTAGTAGTCCATACTACAGACGGGATTTGGAAAGAAGACAGAAGAAAAAGAGTCTACGACTTATTTATCCAGGAATGGCGGGGCCTCGAGTTGAACGAGGGTCTTCGGGAGTGCAAATTCGACAACTACAACCCAAGATTGGAATCCGGTGCACATCGTGTGCTTCCCTGCCTTCCTTACAACGATATCTTTGTATCCTTACTGTACAAGGACACAGACCAGAGTACAGAGGGAAAAAATACGCACCGCTGGTGCACAGCGATAATATGGGCAGGATCTCGAGTTGAACATTGCACGAGGGCTGAATCTGGCACCCTCTTTACTTACATACAACTTGCAGATGAATGGAACACGCAGAAACTCCCTGGCAAGTAGTTTCCTTGAATGATTGGATGCCTGAAGGTCTGCTCTGAACCTGAGAATAAAAAGACACAGCCTGTAGAACGGATGGCGGGGCCTCGAGTCGAACGAGGGTCTTCGGGTGTCCACATTGCGAGATATCTATTGGGACTTGATGCGCACCGTGCGCTTCCATGCCTTTCTTGTCTGCTTGGTACCCTGAGGATAACCATATGCTAATGCGGGCAGGGAAATCTCAATCTGACGAAAGGCTCACCGTGCGCTTCCCTGCATTCCTTGGCTCATTGTGTACCTGGATATAGTGACATTGATATAATTTCAAAGTGGGAGGAAGAAGGTCCCATGTCATCCCTCAGGAATTTCTCGATACTATCTCAGTCAAGAGTGAGTGCTAGTAAGCTCTGAACCTGACAATTCAAATAATAAAAAAGACAGATAGCTGGCAGGAACATGGCAGGGCCTCGAGTCGAACGAAGGTTTTCGCGAGATTGTTTAAATTATACACATCTTCAGTACACGAAGCGCACCCTGCCTTGCTTGTCTGCTTGGTAACCTGAGGATAAATTTATGCTAATGCGGGCAGCGGAATCTCAGTCTGAACTTATCACAGAAAGGCTCACTCAAAAAAAAAATGTTGATATTCCATGTGATGGCGGGGCCTCGAGTCGAACAAGAGTCTTCGGGTGTCCAGGTATGTAATCAACCATTTCTTGGGACGCGATGCGCACCGTGTGCCTCCCTGACTTCCTTGATTCATTGTGTACTTGAATATAGTGGCATTGATCTAATCACAAAGTCAGAGGAAAAAAGAAACATCCAACCTGAAGGTCCCATGTCATCCCATATTAAGAACTCCAATACAATGAGGGATTTTAAGGAGTGCTCACTCTTTCGTAGTGCTTTTGTTGAGACCCGAGGGGAATCGTACACCCCCCTGCCTGCTTTCAAAAAACAAATGCACTGCGCAAAAAAGAGTATATGTGGGCAGAGTAATAGTAGGACCTCGAGTCGAACGAGGGGCTCCGGGATCTCATACCAGACTCATTGGAACTGATGGGCTCCGCAAGCTTCCCTGCCTTTTATACCCCCTTGGACGCCTGAATATCTTGAGTCAGTCGGGAGTAAACTCTGAACTTGGCAATTCGAATAATAAAAAGGCATGAAGTTGTCAAAGGATTGGCAGGGCCTCGAGTCGAACGAGGAGCTTGGGTGTCCAGATTGGGAACTATTTCTAATATTAGGATCCGATGCACACCGTGCGCCTTCCGTACCTCCTTCGAAATTTCAACTCAACATACTCATATGAAGTGAGCTTTCTCCATGACATCGTCTGAACCTCCAGTGTCTTGGCAAGTGATTACATCTCATCACTACCACGGTGGGAAGCCATAATAATTAAAATGAAAGCAGGTATGAAGAAGAAGAAGAAGAGACAAGGCAAGAAAAAGTAGGAACCAATGGAGGGCACTACGGCAGGGGCTCGAGTCGAACGAGGAGCTTCGGGTGTCCAGATTTCGAATCATTCATGATATTGGGCTTCGATGTGCACCGTGTGCTTCCCTGCCTTACTTGTCTGCTTGGAAATCTCAACTCAACATACTCATATGAAGTGCCAATGAGCTTTCTTCATCACATCGTCTGAACCTCCCTTTTCCTGACAAGTGCTTACATCTCATCAGCCCTGCCGCGGTGGAGAGCCATAATTAAAGTGAAAGGAGGTATAAGAAGAAGAAGAAGAGGTAAGGCAAGAAAAAAAGTGGATACCAATGAAGACACCACGGCAGGGCCTCGACTCGAACGAGGATCTTCGGGAGTGGCAATGTATATGCTGTCAAACGGATTATTGGGACCCGATGCACACCATGTGCTTCCCTGCCTTCCTTGTTTAATCGTGTATGAAACATAGTGACGTTGGTCCAATTCCACAGTAGGAGGAAGAAAGAAATATACAAAGCCCCATGCTATCATATCAAGGCCATTAAGGGTGCTCATTCCTTCGTAGTGCCTTTATTGAGACCCAAGGGCCCCGCGCACTTCCCTGCTTTTTTCTAAGTAATAGTATCTATGCTAGTTATAAAATATTGAGAGAAAGTGCACTCTGCGTACCGCTCCATGTTTTCACGGGTGTCGGGAAGTAGGTAAAGATTCCAGTGTTATCCCACCCATACATACCTACATGTTTGTCTTCGATAAACTCGTTGTTCATCTTGTGGACCACGCGAGTATAATATATCCCCCCCCCCTCCCAGTGTTCGAATTTTTCTCCATCTTAGTTGAATTCGAGCACAGTTGAATGTAAAATTTCAGACGCGAATGGGCTCTGCACGCCGCGCCATGTTGGAGGCCAGGAAGTACGCATTTAAGAGTGGTTGAAATCTGATGCTTTGCATTTGGATCTTGATGTAATAATATGGATGCAGGGCTCGCACGCCCGTGGGGCCGCCCTGGTTGTTAACTTGTTGAGCAGATGTCAAGAGTAATGCGTTCCATGAGTGTAGGAACCCAGGTCGGTACCAGTATTTTTTTCCTTTTTCACTCTCTCCTCATCTTCAATCCATTTTGTCGTTACGATGATTTCCTCCCAGAGATCCACCGATCAGTCCGGCGGATCCTTTTCATCTCCATATCATATCATTTTGAAGTAGTTGGTAGTCGGCCGCAGAAACACCGTCAAATAGTCTTTTTTTCGGTAATAAAAATATCCTGCAAGATTGGCGCTGTAGATACATTGATTATACATAAGTAGCAAGATAAGTAGTACTAGTGTGTATTAGGTACTATCCACCCGTAAATATCCTCATACCTAAAGCCGCGCGCGGCGCTCAAGCAGCCGTATCCTGCCGTTCATCACCTCGACGAACTCCTGATCCACCGCCTCCTGCAGCATCTGCGTCCACCACCCCTTGTGCTTCTTCACCTCCGAGTTCGGAAGGTGGTTGAGTGCCGTGGCCACTTCGGAGAGCAGGAGCGGTGTATGTGCAGCGCCGCCACGCGAGAGGTGACTTACGAGGTGCTTGAGCCGCGCTGGCACCGCGCGCGGAGCGGAGGCGGTCGGCTTGACCGTGAATACCGGCGGCGCGGTGCTCGTGCCCTGCAGGGGTTGTACGGCGAAGGTGGACGCGTAGGTCGGAAACGCCGGCGGCGAAAACGGCGACGCGGACGCCGGAGGGGTCGGCAGCGACAACGGTGACACGGATGCCGGAGGCGGCGGCGGCGGCGACGGCGGTGGTGGCGACTCGGACGCGGCTGGCGCGGGCAAAGGCAGCGTGCGTCCCACGGCAAGGCGCGATGCGCCCCCGTCCATCGTCAGGCGCGGCCGCACCCTCAGCCTGAGATGCTCCCTCCCCAGGAGCCTGACGCCGCCCCCGGGGCGCTCATCCGCCCCGATCAGCGCCGCGGGGGAAAACACCAGCGCGTCGCCAGTTGGGAGCAGCATGACTTGCTGGAACCAGGAGTTTTCCGCTGCCGCAGACTCGCTCAGGCTGCTGCCAGCGGAGACGTGGCGTGCGAGGTGGGCGCACCACGCGGGGGAGGAGAAGCGGTGGCAGATGATGGCAGAGGCGAGGGCGAGGATCGTGGGCGGGATGACGGTCGGCTCTTGCGTTGCGATGATCACGCGGGTGGCCAGGTGCCGCTGGAGGCGGATGGTGTTGCTCACCGACTGGGTTAGACGTGCGGAATCGCTGTTGGTTAGATATTTGTGTGCCTCGTCTAGCACTGAAAGCAAAGCAAAGTCAGAATAAATAGGTGCAGAGGCGGGATGCTCCGCGCGAACAAACGAACGCACCGACGAGTTTTCCGCACGCCGTTTGCCATTGGGTGAATGCGCCGAGCACAATGTCAAAGAGCACGCCTGCCGTCAGGCCTAGCGACGTTTCCAAATCAGAATCAAAATTTTCCACGTCGACGGGAGCCGCTTACCATCAAGGAACGGGTCCGTGAGGTCGACGAGGACCAGTCCTCCCGTAGTGAAATACGATTCAATATCTCGTGCGCCTGGGCGGACAAACGCATCCAATAGATCTAATCGAAGCTTGATCATCGCTTTCTGTGTTGAATCGAGCTTCTCGAGCCCAATTTGGCGCTTGAATTCTGTGCCCAAGTCAGTGAGGTGGTCTGAACACGCCTTATCCTCTCCACGCACCGAGATAGCTGAACGCATCGATGCCCATGGTGCGGATGATGAGCAGCGCGGTGTGCATGTAGAGCGGCATGGTCTGCACGATAGAGGGATTACAGGATTACACAGTCGAGGCGAGGCGGGCGAGACGTACCTCGAGATTGTCGCAGCCCATGAGAGAGAGCATGCGGTCCGCCGTGAGGTCCTTTTCTGACAAGCACAGCGGCTCTACACGGACATTTTCCAAGGAAGCGTAAGCGCGGCGACGACGGTTGAGGTTGCTGGGTCTTCATTGAAAGTCCGCGGTTGAATGATGGTGAGGACCGCAAAGGGCGAGGGTACGTACGAGCATAGGACGGTAACTTGGGGCAGAGCGGCTCGACGAGAGGTATCTTTCGGCACCGAGACGAACGCTGCCTCGCACGGGCGATTGGTGTCTTGCACATCAAAATGAAAGCTATAGGTGGAACTAGTAAGCCACAATGCGGTGCGGAGCAGTGATCGAACACGCGTACACAAGAGCGCTCAAAGGCTGCGGGAGCTGGCCAACACGTGTATCCGCAATAAGTGCGCATTCGAGGAGGCAAGAGACAGTATGGCTCTTCCCTGATCCCTACAAAACCGCCGTGGCTCAATGCGGGACCTGACGCAAAGAAAGAAAAAAACCAACCTGAACACCGCAGATGACAGCGCTACTGGGTGCGTTAGTGTTGATGTATACCCGCTCCCCTGCGCTTGTCCCGAGTAGTCCACGAGACGGGAAGTCAGTGGCATGATGCTTGAGCGCAGGATACATGAGCAGTGGTGAAGTGACGAGCTGGTGGCGAACAAGGTTCGCGTCAGTATCTTGCTCAGTCGCTGTTGCGGTTGCGAGGAAGTCAAGTTCGTCGTTCATGGTGGTAGGGGGCAGAGTGAAAGGTGGACACCGGAAGGAAAAACATCTGGAAAACTGAAATGCTCTATATAGCACTGTGCAGCACTATGCAGCACTTCCTGGGACGGATGTAGGTATAAGCGACTAGGCAGCACTATGCAGTGCTGCATCGTGCTGCATAGTGCCGCATAGCTCGTTATAGTGCGCTTTTTTATGTGGTTTTCCAGATGAAAGGACGACATAGTCGTTGCATGGTCGTGCACGTGGCATCTTCCAGGCCGCGATCATTTTCACACGCTGTTGACTTGCCTTTGCCCATCATCACAACGTGCTGGTGCAGATTCGATCTCGCTCCTCAGAGTCTTGTGCCGGTTCAACGTGGCCAGCATTCGGCCACTCAAGCTCAGCATACACTTTCTTGTTCTGAGTATGCTACGGACCAGGAACCTCTTCGGTGCATCAATGAAACTTCTATGACATAGGCAGTCCATCTCGTCCGTGGAAATACACTCATCCGATCTTTATTTTTCTTTGCTTTGCTTTTCTTCGCTCGCTTGCTTTCCTTCCTTTGTTCTTCACTCTGCTTGTCCCTCGCTGTCCTGCGATGCGGTGCCGTCTACATTACATATGCAGATGCACGTCCGCTGCGCTGCATCCCGCCCCGCTGCGTCCATTCCTTTATATTTTCCTTTTCATTCTTTCTTCCACCTGATTGCACCCATTTTTCTCAGCTTCTACTTCATTCCTGGTGTTTTCACGTACGCACGCGCGACACTGCGCGCCTCACGCTGCTCGCCATCGATGTCGGCGGTGAGTGCGAGTACTTCGTGCAACAATGCCCCCCGACGCTCGACGCTGTTCCTTTTTTTCGCGTCGTCGTCGTTTTCAATGCGTTACTTTGCGGCGCGTTGCGTTGCATGGGACCTCGTCCTTATGCGCCATATGCACCTTGCTGTAATCCAACGCACCTAGCCTGCACGTGGGTATGGCACATATACTGTGCAAAAATTATTAGAGGACATCTTGTGAGTGGAAACAGGCTTTTTTAGGTACATCTATGAAATGAAACAGGGTTTTTGGTTGCATCTCTCAAAATGGGGACATATTTCAACTTGGTTGCATTCTCTGTAAGAGGATCACAATTCGCTCAGCTCCAGTTGGCAGCTTGAAGTGCCTTTGGATTTTTTGACTCCAAGTCATCACTCGGGCAGCGGAACTGATTGTATTGATCGGAACCGTGATCCGAAGGCTCAACTGGGATCCCAAGAAGGATATTCCAACCCTCCGAGAACAGAGAACCATAAATAGGATGAGAAATGTATCTTTTCTGGTAGAAATAGTTACTTGAGAAGTTATAAGATGAATCCGAATGCTCCTGAAACTTTGGGCAAATTGTTAGTCCGTGATGTCCAACTACGACAAATTCTCTTAAGTATTTACCCAAACCTTGTTGAATGTGCTCCAAAGGAGTCTTATTATGCTGCTGTACCTAGTGTATTACATCCGAGAGATGTTAGATAAGGCAGAAAGGTAAGGTGAGCGACAGAGTACGAATTGATCCCGGGCCGGCAGTGGGATCTGATGCCAACATTTCAGCGATCAATCCCAATTTTGCCGAGATGGCAGCCACTCGCTAAGATGTAAGCCATTCGAAGAATTTGCATCTGAACTGAAGATGTAAACTCCCTGTGAGTTGCCACCCAAGCTAATGTATTGAGATGCAAGTTGTCATCAAAAACCCTGTAAACTGAGGCTAATTTTTGCACAGTATATCGCCCATACGTGGGACATCCACCGTATTCATCATCTTTGCATCGCATACTACCGTTAGGATCGTCTTCGTATTCGTCGGGTGGTCCGCATCCTCGGTCGGTGCACGCGTGCATCTGCGTTCCTACTGGGGCGAGATTTACCTTTAATTCTGATTCGAGAAGGCGGCTGCCTGTACGCATAGGGGGTTCTGGGACTCGGACTCGGGCTCAGGCTCTTCGTGTGTATGCGAATGGCGGGTGTGACCTCGCGCATGTTGATTGAGCACTGGGCACTGAACACTGAGCACTGAGTAGTAAACCACTTTCGCGTTCGATTGCGCAATGCTTTCCCTTCTTTTCGGGCGCCACACGCGGGTGCGGGCGCCGGGCATCCGTCCGTAGCGCGCCGCGTTCGACTCGGAAGCCGGATGTCCATCCGAGTTACTTGAGTATGTCTTTGCGCTGTAGCGAGCCGCCGACTTTCCCCCTCATTGCTACGAGATGCATGTAAGTTCAGGGTCATAGGAGAGGCACGAGAAAATGCAAAGAAAAAGACAAAGAGAACTCTAAAATGGCAGGGCCCCGAGTCGAACGAGGGTCTTCGGGTAGATTCTATTTATTGG
Organism: Mycena galericulata; assembly: GCA_029289565.1. NCBI lineage: Eukaryota > Fungi > Basidiomycota > Agaricomycetes > Agaricales > Mycenaceae > Mycena > Mycena galericulata. The sequence goes on along the minus strand of JARKIA010000165.1, from coordinate 366,675 downwards.
GACCGGATGCACCCCTTGTGCCTCCCTGCCTTCCTTCCATCGATATCCGAGTCTTGTATCTTCAAGTAAGTATGCAGGTCAGATTGCAGAGGGAGGAACATGCACTGCTGGAAAAGAGGGTGTAACTTGTAAGCCCTGATATTAGCAGGACGCCGAGCCCTCGGGATATCGTACTCTTACTGGATTGGGCGTGAGGACCGTGCCTTTTATACTTCCTCGTGTCTCGAGTCAGTCAAGACTAGTGAACTATGAACGTGACAATCTGTAATTCGAATAAGAAAAAGCCACAGAGTGGAGCGTCATGGCAGGACCCCGAGTCGAACGAGGGTCTTCGGGTGTCCCGATTTCGAACTATTTATTGGGACCCGATGCACACCGTGTGCTTTCCTGCCTTTGCTTATCTTCTTGCCAATCTATATATACGTGGAGGGTTCAAGATTGACCTTTCTTTATCACATCAATCGATCTGAGTTTGCCCTGACCTTTGAAGTTTCTACATTTGACAGGAAAGGGCATTCAACACTGGGTTATTGGCTAGGCCTCCAACGGTCGAATGAGACATTTTCGGGTGTGCTTTCTTTGTAGTGCTTTCATTGGGGCTTGATGTGTAGTGTGCATTTCCCTGCCTTCTCTCCAACGATATCTTGTATTACACAGGTTAGAGTACAGAGGGAATAGAAAAGAAAATGCCCTACCGGAATAGAAGGTATGTGGCCATAACATTAGCAAGATTGTGTCGTCAGGATTTCGTACCTCGCTTGTCTGCTGGGGAACCGGAGGAAATATGTACATATGCTGACTCGGAATCTAAAATCACGGAAAGGCTCGCTAAAAAAAAGCGGTCGTTGCGGAGCGTTTATGGCAGGTCCTCGAATCGAACGAGGGTCTTCGGGTGTCCACTCCTTCAAGTTTTACACCGACTAGCGGGACCCGATGCACACCGTGCACCTCCCTGCCTTCCTTCCATCGATACATGGATCTTTACATCCTCGAGCAAGTAGTATATGCAGCTGCAGGTCAGAATACAGGAGGAAAAAGAAAGAACAAATTGTGCACTGCCGCTTAGACAGAAGGTGCAACTTGAACGCCATAATATTAGCCGTCGGGATTTCGTGCCAGAATTTATTAGATACATTGGGCACTAATACACTCCGTGCCTTTTAGTACTTGCTTGAATACCTGACTATCTCGAGCTGATCAGGACTAGTGAGCTCTGAGCCTGACAATTTGAATAATGAAAGTCAGAAAGCTCAGATCATGGTCATGGCAGGGCCTCGAGTCGAACGAGGAGCTTCGGAATTTCATTGATGCAAGGAGCGTCCCCGCGGGCACGCGATCTCTGCCGAGTGGTGCCGAGTCGGGCCGCGTCTGTCCGCAGCCTTTCAGCATCAAGAATGCATTTTAGTTATGTCGGAATACAATTGTCGGAATACACATCCAATAGCTTTATAAGAGGTAATTGGAGGCCGGTCAATCTTTCTTCCCTGGCACCATGTTCGACCTCTTGGCGCCGCTCGGCACCGGTCACGTGCCCGCGCAAAACTTTTTCGTATTTTCACGAATACATGCAAACGGCTGTAATTAGACCTGATGTACGCCTTGTGCTTTCCTGCGTTCCTTAATTCTTTGCAAAGCTGGGCATATACGTGTCCATAATATATGGACAGATTCTGTAGGAATATGAAGTCCAATCTAAATAATTGTAAAAAGTGTGCTAGGAGTTATCGTCATGGCAGAGCCTCGACTCGAAAGAGAATCTTCGGGTGTCCAGTGGTCGAGTCATTTATTGAGACCCGATGCACACCGCGTGCTTCCCTGCCTTCTTTACTTCCTTAGAAATCTCAACTCAACATACTCATATAAAGCCAGGGATCTTTCTTCATCGCATCGTCTGCGCCACCCATGTCAACTGTTTGCATATATCATGAAGAAGAAAGAAATGCAAGAAAAAGTGGTCAGTTAATTAGATGACTCCGGGAGAATGGCAGGGCCTCGAGTCGAACGAGGATCTTCGGGAGTGGCAATGTGGATGCTGTCAAACACATTATTGAGAACCGATGCGCACCGTGCGCTTCCCTGCCTTCCTTGGCTCATTGTGTACCTGGATGTATCCAACCCCAAAATCGGAGGAAAAAAGAAACATGCCATCTCATATCAAGGCTTCACATACAATGACGGATTTTAAAGAGTGCTCACTCCTTCGTAGTACTTTTGTTGCGACCCAGGGGAGCCGCGCACTTCTCCGCCTTGCTTCAAAAAAAAAAACATGCACCGCTCAAAAAGAAAATGCGCTTCGAGAAATTAGTAGGACCTCGAGTCGAACGAGCGATAATGCGATTGTGCATTACCAGATTTTATTTGAAGTATGAACTGATAATCTCCGTGAACATCCCTGCCTTTCTTCCTCGCGTGCTGAGATAACTAAATATCTCGAGATCTGTTTGAAGTGAGCTCTGGACCTGATAATACTAAAAATTCAAGTTGCTAGGGTCAATGCAGAGCCTCGAGTCGAACGAGGGGTTTAGGGTGCCCACTCTTTCTTGAAGTTTTTACCATATTTAGTGGGACCTGACGCACGCCTTGCGCTTCCCTGCCTTCTTTACTTCTTTGCAAAGCTAGGCACATCGACGGATTCTGTGGGAAGATATGAAGTCCGATGTAAATAATAATAAAAAAGTGTTCAAGCTGTTATCGCAATGGCAGGGCCTCGAGTCGAACGAGGAACTTTGGGTGTCCAGTACTCGAACCATTTATTGGGACCCGATGCACACCGCGCGCTTCCTTGCCTTTCTTACTTTGGAAATCTCAACACTTTATGAAGTGAGCCGTCTCCATCAGATCGTCTAAGCCGCCTTTTACTTCTCGAGTTCCTACCTCTTACAAACATCTCCTTAACCTTCCAGTTGTAGAGAGCCAATTCAAGGAAAGAAGGCAGAAAAGAAAAGTTGAAAGAAGAAATAAAAATGCAAGAAAAAGAGTCCCATGGTCATACCCGAATGGCAGGGCCCCGAGTTGAACGAGGGTTGTCGGGAGGGAATCTGCCATAATAGTACATAGACCCGATGCACGCCGTGCGCTTCCCTGCCTTCCTTCCACCTTTGTATACTTGAACAGTACATGGTTGATTAAGGCGAAAGTGGAGATCCGATGCTGGCCACGACCACTAACGGAGAAAAAAGCAAGGCTGTTTGCTATGGCTCTAGCTTGAGTCGAACGGGCATTTCCTGCGATACACCTTCGCTTCGTAGCGAAACATAACACAGATGCGGGTCCAGGAGAGTTTACATCGACATAAGTGATGCAAAATGTGCAAAGCAATGTTTATAGACGCATTTGGCAAGATGACGAGAAAACCAGGTGGCCAACAAATTCGTAGTTGTGGAGCAGCTCAGCCAGGCCTGTGGGCGAACGAAGAGATGGGCCTCTGGTGCAAATGTCTACACATGGTTAAACATTTGGCGAAACAGGGATGGAGCCGAAAATCAGCTTTGGCAGATCAAATGGCCATCATCTAGGGCAACTTTCTTCGTGAAGATGAATGGAGGAACTTGAACGGTTCTCACCACTTTTCACGACTATTCCTACACACGAGCAACAGAACGGTAATACGAGCTAATCTTCGCCTCTCACCAAATAAAAGGTCGCACCGACCATCTGCAGCCCGTTGCGCTCTCCGAATTTCACGGCGTCCCAGCGACGGCGCGCCTCGATCGTCGGGTCGAGTTCTGAGGCACCGTCAGGGAGGGAGAAGTTCGGGGGTTCGCGGAATAGGACGAACGCTGAGAAGATCAATTCATATCAGAGATGAAGCTCTTGAAGAGAAATCATCGTAGAGACGCACTATACCGATGAATGCCGCTCCCCTTGGGCGGTGCCGGCGGGCGATACGCGTTCGCAGCAGGTGCCGTCTGTAGCACGGGTGCCGTTAGATCCTCTGTGGGCTTCAGCCCAGTTATCTACGTCCAAAAAGCTAGGATTCAGCGTAACTCTGAATAAAAAATCCAAACTGAATGAACGCACTACCCAGTGCCGAAACTGGCTGCTAGTTGGCTGAGCGGCGCTCGGGGCATCGGGATCAAACATCGCGAGCGTATAGAACGTCTCGTTCTTCACCAGACCCTCGCTGGTGATGTCCGCCTCCGTCGGTGCTGCAGCGATGACAATTCCGGGCGCCTCCACCGTCTCCGAAAGCGGGACTTCTGCCCCCACTTTTACAGGCCCGGACGATAGGATAATCGAAAGAAAGGCGGAAGGTTGGAGTGGGCCTACGACATTTGGGATGAGACCTGCTTTTGACAAGGCTGCGGTAACGGTGCTGAAGGCCTCGACGAGCGGCATGACGGTTAAGAGGAAGTGGGGCCAGATGCCGGACTGATTATCTAACCGATCATGCTGCCACTGCCACGTGGAGTCCCTCCGCCCTCCGCTAACTCATTGGAAACTTTCAGTCAATTGTCGCTCACCGTCACTCCACCGCCTGCGACAGGAATCCGGGTATCAAATATGATTCTCGACTACTGTGTGCCGTCCTTGCTGACCGGGAAAAAGTTGGTATATGCAAGACTGAAGGCTTCCTGGGTTTCCGACATTCCGAACGGGACAAACCTGAATGGGCCAACTTGAACTTCAGTCGAGAACTTTGTTGTTCCAGACTCATAGTTTTCCCTTGAAATACGTGGTGAAATCCTTACACAACCGGAACTTCGATGAATCATCTTGCTCCGACTTCTTCGACTCAACTCCGTTGGTCGCTCGGATCATCAATCCCTTATTGTAGGGGCGAATTTACTGTGTCGGTAATTTGGGTATTCATAGCAGTTTACAGCAGCGTGCGAACCGCAGCGAGTACCGCATTTCGCTGAGTACTCCCGGTCATCCTCTAACTTGACTGAATGGATCAGTTAATCCAGCGGGTGTGTCCCAATTTTTGGCCCCCAAGTCTCTCAATCTTCTGATCCTCTACAAGAAACAGTACTGCAGAATTAAGTCTATATGCACCAAATCGACGATCTGTGAACTTCCACCTCATAGAATCTACTCGGCGTCTTTCTCGCCCTCAAACCTATCCAGTCGCCCATTCAATTGCCCATCATCCAGAAAGCTCCCCCACATGGCCGCCTCCATCAGATAATTTACTTGCCAGGAGTGATGGGTCGCATGCGCCGATAGCCACGCCATCTCGCGCACCAGCCCGCGCGCATACGTCTCGGCCAACGCGCCCGCCAGCCTCTCGCAGAAGTCCTCCTCCCACACCGGGTCAACTATCTCGGCCCGTGCATACGCCAGCGGCTGCGTCACCAGAAGCGCCCACAGCCCTGAGAAGTACTCCCGGTCAGGACTCAGCACCAGGAAGTCCTCCAGTCTATCACACAGTGGTTCAGCACCGTTGCACGCCGTCGCCAGCGGGCGGCTAAACCCCGTCGTGTGCAGGTGCTCATCAAACGCCTCGTCAAAGTCAGCCTGTCGCTGACCATGCGCCCTCCCATGGCCTAGCCTGGCCTCCAGCATTTTGGCGTGACCGAGCACACACCGCCGCAGGAAAAAGTGCCGCCCATTGAGCACATGCCATATCAGCAGCTGGATGTTCATTGAGGCCGTGGGCTCAGCCCAGCGGGTGCCTCCCAGCACACGTGCGCCAACGTGCGCGTACGCGTCGTACACGCGCCCGAGCGCCTCATCGGTGACGACACCATGCGGCGCACCCGCAATATCGTCCGTGTTGAGCAGGGAGTTGCACAGTTCGCTGTTGTGCAGGTCGGATCCGACATCTACCACGTCCGTACCCGGGTTGCTGAAGACTAGGTCGGCCATCACCGAGGCGGGGTCGAACCCACGCGCCACGGCCTCGGCCGCCACGCCCAGCATGCTCGACTCGGCGAAGAAGACAGCTTGCGCGGCCCGGCGGGAGGCGAAGCGCGCGGTCACATGATGGGCCACCGCCACTGCACGCTCCTCGAGCCCGCACTTCGCGCGGATGTAGCGCAGCCCCGCAGAAGCACCACTGCGGCGCTCGCGGCCCCCCGGAGTGGCGAGCGCGTGGGAGTCCCGCATGCCTGCGTCCTTCAGAAGGCGCTCGAACGAGCGGAACGCGCGCGAGTAGCCATGCTCGAGGTAGAAGGCCGTGTCAACGACGTAGTTGCTGAACAGGGTGCGGGCATCGTGTGCGCCGGCTAGCAGGGCGGCCCACCCTGAGCCAAAAAGTGTGTTTCCCGTGAGCAGAGGTGCCGGCCACCCATCAGCACCGAGGTGTGCGATCACTGCGTTCGGCACACGCTGCAGCCCGTGGCCCTTGGCGGGGAGCACGCGGCCCGCGGCCAGCTGCGCAGCGCGCCAAGCCTCAAGGGCCGGCGAGAGGCGGAGGGTGGTGATAGTGTTTGTTCTAGCGCCAGGTGCGTGTTGGTCCGTCGCTATCGGCTCCTCCAAGAGGGCCGCAAATACTTCCGAGACTGTGCGCGTTGCGTCGTCGACAAGCCGCTCCAGCGAGACCAGACTCCCGTCGCCGATAAGTTCGCGCGCCTCGACGTTTCCGCTGTGTCGGAGCAGATCTGCCGACGTGCTATCACCACACGCCTCACCCCAGAAGTACGGTGGTAAGCGGTAGGACGCTTCGTAGGGGGACACGTCGCTGGGACGTGTGACGGGTCGGATAGCGAGGCGGGCGAGCAGAGCTGGACTCTCTTGCATCACAACACCAGTTGGAGGGTCCATTAACAGAGTCTGTGAATGCCCGGAAAGCGTGTACCTCAGTCTCCCGCTATGTGAGATGATGAAAGACTAATATAAATACCTGTAAAAGCGACGATTGCGTACACTACAACATAGTAAGTAAACAAAGGTAGGGAAAAGAAAGAATGGGCTCACCGTCCGTCTCCCGCTATGTGCGATGAACGACTGAGGGAGTGCTGCGAGTATGTACACTATATATAAGAAATACTATTAGTAATACAGGTATATACATCTGGAATCGGTCAGCGACGGAGGCCCGGGTTGATCCACGGTCATTTCCTGACGTTTTATAGAGATACAATCATGACAGAGAGTGATGCTTCTTTCCTGCCGCACTGCGCGGAAGGGTACCAACCGACCTAGGAACTTTTTGAATAATTTTTGAGCATTTTTTTTTGTTCCACATATGACACCAAAGCCTAGAATCCTGCAACTTCTGAATCACTGCAACTAAGGGCTAGAAATACCCATGTAGCACGCCGAGAGACTCTTGTTTAAGCGGATCAGATTCCTGGTTTAGCGGATCGATTCCAGCTATCGGAGGTAAATATATAAGCCGTGACAGTTTATTGCATGCTTACTCATGGCTACTCCTGCTTACCTGGGTCCGGGCATATGCGTGACACAATGGTTTCGGAAGAAGAGCAACACATGTGTAAAAGACCGGCACATTCCGACGTGTGCGACACATTCCAATCTGCCGCACCTTTCGAACTCATGCGGTTTAACTTAAAGATGTACTCAATAAATACTACATTTTTCGCGACTCAGAATACACACTGTGACTGAACACCGGTCAGAGATACACTACGAAATTATCTTGGCGTACAGCCTCGCATAGCCCGGGAAGATCCCGGAAGGCTACTGAACAATCTGACAGTATGTAGAATATCATGGAACACTGTAGGACATTGTAGAGTAGCCTAGGATATTTATTATGACTCAATATGACTTGCCTATGGCTATGCACCTCGTAGTATTTAAACCGCTGTATTTCGTACTATGACAATAACTACTTTTATCTTGAACCACTACAACCACTTGTGTGATTATATAGACGCGCCTACCCCGCGTCACCAACCCATCTAAGTAAACTGCGCCAATAGGTTATGGGCCCCGACCCAAACTTATAATCACACAGTTTATTAGCGACACTCTATTCTCATTGAAGAATCTGCACCGACAATTCTGTAATACAGACCCGTATCAATCTACGCACTTTTGGACATGACCGAACACTCTTCTACTCGGATTGAGCTCCTCAACGAGGACAATTGGATGCCATGGAAACGTCGCATATCGGCGATACTCCGCGACAACGAACTTGAGGGTTACGTTGATGGCTCCGAGGCTTACCCGACGGTCGCTGACCCGACGAAGCCAACTGCAGACGAGAAGAAATTGATATCAGCATGGATCAAAGCCGATGGCAAAGCGCGAAGCAAAATTGAACTTGCTTTGGGAAATTCCCAGATGGTACATATTGCGGGAGCTACTACGGCATTCCAGATGTGGTCACAACTGTGCACAGTCAAGGAAGCCAGAGGTCAGCTAGGAATTATGTCGTATCGACGGAGACTATACCGGACGATTGCCGAAGAAGGCGCCGACATTGGAGCCCACATCACGGAGCTCCGCTCAATCCAAGAGCAATTGAATACCATGAGTAGCCTGGTATCGGACCAGGAGTTCCTCATTGCGTTGATCACCTCTCTCCCAGAGTCCTGGGATTCATTCACGAGCTCATATCTGGCGGCCAACAACGGGAAGTTAATAAACAACCCAGCACCCGCCAACTCATCCTCACCCGGACCAGCGAGTCCCGTCACGATCAGTTCTCACGAGCTGGTTGCCCTCATCCTCGAGGAGTATCGACGTAAGAAGGAGAAAGCCGGAGAATCTACAGCGGGATCATCAGCATTGTTCGCAAAGAACAACCAGCACAGCAAGTCCACGAACACCAATGACGGATGTTTCAATTGCGGAGCCAAGGGCCACATGGCAAAGGATTGCTGGAGCAAGGGTGGCGGCAAAGAAGGCCAGCGCCCAAAGAATTACGGTGGAAAGGGAAAGGGGAAATGGAACGGTAAGAACGGAAATTCTGCTAACCTTAGTACGGAACAGGCTTCTGAGGATTCAACCCAACATGCCGCGTTCATGGCTATCCATTCCGAACACCCCCACTTCGATTCGCGTCTAGCGAGAGACGCATGGCTTGCGGATTCCGGTTGCACAGTCCATATCGCCAATAAACGGGAAATCTTCTCGGATTATACTCCGCTGGAGGGCGAAACCATCAAAGGACTTGGCGACAATGCGGTTAAAGCCCACGGTCGTGGCACTGTTACCCTCGAGAGCCTTATCAATGGCCAGAAGGAAACAGTTAAATTATACAACACATTGTACGCACCAGCAGCCACCAACAATCTGCTTTCGATTCCCCGCATAGATGATGCCGGAGGAGCAGCCACATTTCAACATGGCACAGCGAGCATTCGCACCAAGGCTGGGAAGCTTGTCTTGCAAGGTAAGAAGAAGTTCCGACTATACTGGCTTGATACGCATGCAGTTGTTGTACGGAACCGAGCTAACGTCGGAAATTCTGAGGACACTAACCCCAATAGCTGGACAGCATGGCACCGTCGTTACGGCCATGTATCTGATTCAACATTAGATCTCCTCGTCAAGAATCAGTCCGTAGATGGACTCACCGTCGATCCCAGTACTCAACCCGAATCTGAGGTATGCGAAGCCTGCATTCAGGCCAAGATGCATCGCAAGCCATTCCCGCATAAAGCCCTTCACCGATCAGAGAATCCGGGAGAAGGCATCCACAGTGACCTTTGGGGTCCTGCACGAACACGGTCAACAGAAGGAAACTATTATTATATTTCCTTCACCGATGATGCTAGCCGTCGAAAGACAGTCCTATTTTTGAGGACCAAGGACCAGGCTAAAATGAAAGTCATGGAGCATATCGGGTGGCTGGAACGGCAGTATGGTTTTAAACCAAAGTGGATACGTGTCGATGAGGGAACCGAGTACCTGAATGAGAAGCTAAGATTAGCGCTCGCCGCGAAGGGTATAGAGATTCATCAGACGGCACCATATTCCCAGTCCCAGAACGGTGTTTCTGAGAGACTGAACCGGACACTCGTTGAGCTAGCGAGAGCGATGTTAACGGAGAAGAATTTACCTAAAAGTCTATGGGAATTCGCCGTAACTCACGCCGCATATATCCGGAATCGATCCCCGACCAAAGCGTTGCCCGCCGGTATCACCCCGCACGAGGCATTCACGAAGGAGAAACCAAATGTATCTCACTTCCAGGAGTTTGGAGCACCAGTTTGGATTTTTCGCGAAGACGTCAAGACCTTATCAAAGCTTGACAATAGGGCAATCAAACATATATTTTGTGGCCATCTGGACGGCCCCAACGCAGTACGGTACTACGACACAAAGACTCACCGCGTCAAAATCTCCCGCAACTTCCAGTTCACCGATCCCTCCATCAAATTTACTGAATTTTCAGCCGATGTACCATCCGAGGGGGAGAACAACGGGACTGCGAATGGCACATCAGCGAAACCAGCGCATCAGCCAACAACTCCGCAGAAAACTCCGCAGAACGTACCTATTCCATCATCATCATCAGCACCACCGTCCACACCACCAACGGCACCGCCGCATGGGAGCGGAACTACGCCGAAGCCCAGAGCGCCAGCATCAGCGCCGTCAACGCCACGTCTCGCAACGGAACATGATCCTAAAGCAAATCAGCTTAATCCAATCCCACTCCGCAGATTAACACGCACCGTCAAAGATCAGAACTATCTCAAACTCGGGAATCCCGATGCTCGCAGAGAGCCAGCGCACCGTCCCAATCGAGGTTCAGAACCCGAACCCGATGCCGTCGCAGAAGACGAAGAGGACAACCCGGTCACGAATTTCGCGTACAAATCAGCAGTAGGAGATCTCGACCTAGGTAAACCCAATATTCCCAAGAGCATTGACGAGGCAAAATCATCGCCCGAATGGCCGCAGTGGGAAGAGGCTGTTAAAGCCGAGCTCAACAACCTGAGCACGATGGGAACTTGGAATCTCGAGGATTGCCCTACCGACCGGAAGCCAGTTGGATGTCGATGGGTATTTGACCTGAAGACAGATCAGCAAGGGAACATTGTCCGCTATAAAGCGAGACTCGTAGCTAAGGGCTACTCACAAGTTCCCGGCATCGATTATTTCGGCACCTTCTCCCCAGTCGTCCGTCTTGAATCGCTCCGATCACTCCTAGCTATTGCAGCTGTTAACGACCTCGAAATGAAGCAGTTAGATGTCAAGGGAGCCTACTTGAATGGAGACTTACAGGAGGAAGTATACATGGAACAACCTCCAGGTTTTGACGATGGATCTGGCCGCAAATGCCGTCTCAAGAAGACACTGTATGGATTGAAGCAGTCAGGTAGGGAATGGAACAGGAAATTGCATGGAATACTCACCACGCTCGGATTTCAACGCGTTGAAGTCGACCACGGTGTCTACACACGCCGAATCAAAGATCAGTTCGTGATTATCACGGTCTGGGTCGACGACTTACTGCTATTCAGCAACAATCCCACCATGCTATCGGCCACAGAGATCGCGTTGAAGCAAGAAGTCGAAATCACCGACCTCGGCGAGCCCAAGAAGATCATAGGTATTGAGATTTACCGTGACCGCGCCGCCCGCACAATCCAAATATCGCAGGAGCACTACATCGACGGTGTCTTGAAGCGTTTTGGATACGACCAGATGTCGCCCGTCAAGATACCGATGGACCCGAACGTTGTCCTGCAGAAGAGCGAGACCGAGGGAAAGAGTATTGATGAGCGAGGCCACAGTTTTGCCGAATACATGGGCTCACTGATCTGGCCAGCCACAATCAGTCGCCCAGACATCGCGTACGCAGTCGCCAGACTCGGAGCCTACACGAGTAACCCGAGTGCAACGCACTGGACAGCGATGAAGAGAGTTTTCCGTTACCTGAAAGGGACGCGCGATCAACGGATCACTTTCGGTGGTCCGGACTTCGATCCGAACTCCGTCTTCAACCATTATGGCGCGTATAGCGACGCCGACTTCGCATCGAACCCAGACGACAGCAAATCAGTCTCGGGTTACGTTTACCTTCTCGCAGGCGGCCCAATTGCTTGGCATTCCAAGAAGCAACCAACTGTTGCACTCAGCACCGCCGAAGCGGAATATTCAGCACTCACCGCTGCAACTCGAGCCGCAATTTGGCTACGATATTTATTCGAAGCATTACCCTTTAACTTCCCAGCAGCCCCAACATTGATATATTCCGACAACCAGTCCGCAATATCCATTGCTCACGATCCACAACACCACGCGAGATCAAAACATTTCCGCATCGAAAATCACTTCATTCGGGAATGTATTGAGAAAGGTTTGATCAATGTTGAGTATTGCCCAACCAACGAAATGATTGCAGACATTCTAACGAAGGCTTTACCTCGCATGAAGAATGATCAGTTCAGTTCGGACATGGGCATACTGCCAGCTTGAGGGGGAGTCTTGGCGTACAGCCTCGCATAGCCCGGGAAGATCCCGGAAGGCTACTGAACAATCTGACAGTATGTAGAATATCATGGAACACTGTAGGACATTGTAGAGTAGCCTAGGATATTTATTATGACTCAATATGACTTGCCTATGGCTATGCACCTCGTAGTATTTAAACCGCTGTATTTCGTACTATGACAGTAACTACTTTTATCTTGAACCACTACAACCACTTGTGTGATTATATAGACGCGCCTACCCCGCGTCACCAACCCATCTAAGTAAACTGCGCCAATAAATTATAATCCTTGAAGCATATACTTTGGTATACAGTCAATTATTTCGAAATGCATGATATGACGATGCATATGGCCCCAAAAAGTCTCTAAGAAAAGTAAAATTCGTGGCCATGGACGCGAAGTATAGGGGAGCGATAATCCGACCAGGAAGGAATAGATGAGAAAGGTCGAGAAGTCCCAAGACTACACCCTGCGCTGGGAACGGCGAAAGTTGAAACAGCGCACAGAGGCAGAGTCAGAGGATATAAGTAAGGCCGCATAGTTGCTGGGAGTTCGCGAGGGGCCAGCAGCATTCATACCCCACAAATTTGCAGCTCTTGAGATTGAACCAATGTTCAGAGATCAGAGACCATCGAGGAAGAGGCAAGAGGCAAAGAAGCGCGATAACGCGTCACCGTGACGGGTTTGATGGTGCCTCTTCGGCGCTTCGGGGCCTGTCCATTTCGGGTCGGACTGACCTGAAAATTGGCGAGAATGTAGCTGGATAGTATCCGGACCGTTTTTTTCTTGGAAGATTGCTCAAACATCCCCGTACCTTCCGTGTAAATTCGGGCGGCAAAGCACGGCTTACGGAAAATGGAATTACGAAAGCTCGACAGAGAGTTACGAAATCTACGGCGTCCGATGCGCCTTCGAAAACGGTGAATTTTGAGTCTGGTTTCATCCAAATCTGTTCAGAATTGAATGAGAAACAATCTATTTTCTGCAGCGCATCAAAACCGGATCAAAATTGATGCTGTGCCAACTTTTATGCAAACAGCAATAATACCTGCGGATGGCGAGAACATGATGATTATGGATCACGTAGGCTTGTTTTGACCTCGAAGGTCGTCAACTCAACTAAAATAGGAGTTCCATACTGCCATGATCAAATCATTACCTGCAGGGGCAAACCTCCTCGCTATCCTGGATACATGCCGTTCTGGCGCCAAGCCCAGTATGTCGCCTGCATGAGACATTCCTTCCATAGTTCACCAAGACTTTCGGAAGGTCTCGAACATTATCGCCGCAATCTTCCATGGCTCTTGGGGGGGCCAAGAGATGACGATATCCGGAACACGGTGGGTGGGTGACTAAATCTCCCTTCGAATGAGCGAATATCTGACCTTGATGTACATTGCCAGTTTCGTCATAATGCCATGGTTTGCTTAATCTAGAGTAGCAGTAACCCGTGCTACGCTACGGTGGTCCGTCTTGAACATACCGCCACAAAAAGACTTAGGTTTCTGCACCAAATAAGCGAAAGAAAAGTAGTACATTTATCGTGGTTTATATAATACATTCAGAATTCAATTGCGCTTTATATTTTACAGCCTGTGGTTGAATTTCTTTCGACTTTTGGCGAATAAAAGCTGATCACGTGTGTAGCTCAACCGTATGGTTGAAAAGCTTGAAGGCTAAGAAAAGTTTTCAAACAAATCGTTGGGCGGCGGTTCAGACGAAAAAAAAAAAAAAAAACTAGAGCCACCGTTTTCCCTATGGGCTCGATTTTTCCACATCACTTTTAAAATGGGGTAAAACAGCGGCTCAGGCGAGATTTCATATGCAAAATCTTTATAAATCCTGGGCTGAGAGCAAACCACCCATGGGTAAGGCGTCTAAAAGGGCTTTCTAAGCGCACTTTGCAACGTTCAGATGATTTTGTGAGCAGTACTGTACCATTTCGACCATAGGTTCACGCCATGTCACCGCACATGTTCACTGGCTTTGATGTTCATTCCTCGGCAATCACGGCAAAATTACCATTTATGGTGATCCGGCGACTGCCGGAGGAAAAATTTGCGCATTTTTGAGCCCATTTGGGCCAGAAATGCTGACCGTCACCGTCACCTATACCCCATAGGTTCAGTTCACGGCCATCTGTCACCATCACCTGAACCTACGGTCGAAATGGTACAGTAGGGGAGGAAATTTGAAGCCTCAGAAGAAGACTTTTTGAATGATGCGGTTGGAATGACTGCACTAAAGCGGGGGGACATTAAGAGATCTCGGAACGTGTGAGCACTCCTAATTTTGAGCCTATTCATGGTGAAGTGGGTCGAGACGGAAGATGCCGGATGCTTAATCAGGGTCTAGAATCCGGCGTGACGTGACTCTGTTCTAACCTTCTGACCTTCCACGCCGACTAAGATTCGGAGGCAACTTGGACGAAAGGTCCGCCTCTGTATCTGGCGTGCCAATTTTGACCTTGTCTCAATATGAATCCGTACTGCACACGCTCAGGTTCCGTTCGAATCAGTGCGTGCGCTGAGGATACAAGACGAAGTCGGTCAGCCGGCAAAGTCATGCACGAATCATTCGCTCCCGGGACCCGAAGTCGATCCTCGAATACGTCCGGAGTGCTGGATGAAGCTCGGAAGCAATCAGGAGATATGCCGTGGTTCTGCCGTGGTGCACATTAAGGCGCGATGTCGCCATGGGTTTCCTTGAATCCCATTCGTCCCAGACGATGCGTGCTACTCTCCTACAGCTCGCGCTGCTCGCGACTTGGGTGTTCGCTCAGGATATTACAGTATACACGGACACTGCGCTTGTGGAGACATGGCAAGACTGGAGCTGGAACAGCGTGATCAACTACGACGCTACGGACCTCTTCGAGGGGACAAGCAGCATCAGCGTCAACTCGGAGGCATACAGCGCATTGTCGCTCAAGTACGAGGCTACATTCCCGACATACCAGGGCCTTAAGTTCGATATCGCGGTGAGTTTCATTCATCACACCTTACATAATCAATCTCCTTGCCATTTATCCTTTTCCTCCAACATTTTTCACATTCTTAGTTTTTGTCTCGCTAATCAACACTTACATTCTTAAGGGTGCGCAACCCGATCTGACCATAACCATCTCCTCCTCCACCGACGGAACTACCTCACCCAACATCCTCCTCTCCTCATTAAGCACAAACATCACCTCCGATGCATTTACCACGCTCCTCATCAATTTCAACGATCTTCCCGGAAGTGGGGCTGCCCTGGTGCGTTTTTTACTTCAAAAAAAAAGAAAAAGAAAGAAAACAACATCTCACTCGCACGAACTTGATTCGCTCCAGGGAAACGGCACCTGGGACCGTATCACCTGGCAGGCGGGAGGCAACGGCGATGTCTACCACATAGACAACATCTTCGTGGTGCAGGAGATTGTCGTCACGCCTCTCTTCCTCTCCGCGGAGCCGCTTGCGGCGAACACGATCGCAGTCACGACCCAGGGAGCGGTTGATATCTCTACACTTAGCGTGAATCTCAATGGCCAGGTAAGTGCCCGACAGTTTTCTTCATGTATGGATACGAAAAACTCATGTGGGGGTGTCCTTCAGTCCGTCAAAATCCTCAACACCACCACCTACGTTCCCGTCGGAACGCCGTCCCTGAGCGTCACATACCTCACGCTCGCATCGACGTTCACTGCGGGCACGTTAATGATCGACACCGGCGTGGACAACGGCGGAAATGGGGTCTTTAACTTCACGCTTCCTGCCGTCCAATACGCTAGGTATGGGCTTAACTTACTGCTACCCTCCGTAAAATATCCATCCGCCTGTCTAGCATTGTCCAGCAGGTGTCCTTCCCGATCTCACCACTCATTTACGGCGTCAACTTCCCCACGAGCGCGCAGTACATCCAGGATCTCGGGGTGACGATGTCGCGCTGGGGAGGTAACGCCGTGACGGCGTACAATCCTGCCGGCCAATTCACGAATGCCGGTAATGATTGGTATGTTTCTCCTTCCCCGGCTTCTTCAGGTAGCACCGCGTATACTTACCCATTGGTGTAAAGGTACTTCGAGAACCGCATCGCTAGCCCACCGGACGCGGACGACTGGGTGGGCTGGGTTCGGGGAGCAGGCTCGCAGTCGTTCTTGACCATCCCGGCTCTGGACTGGGTGGCCAAGGACAACATCTCCTACTCGTACCCCATGACAGAGTACCCCTGTGAGTATTTTTCCATCTTCAATCCCAGAATTAATGGGTGTTATAGTGCAAGAATCCACCGACCCCTACCTCCCGAACGCCGGCGACGGCCTCTACCCGAACGGTTCGTACGTCGAGCCCGTGCCCGATCCGACGGGTGTCTACACGGCGTGGAACCCCTCCATGGCCGCCGCCTGGCTGGCGGGTCTCGCAAACAAGCCTAACGTCGTGACCATCGACAACGAAATTGAGATTGCGAGCAACACGCACCAGGATATGCACCCGGTGTAAGCGCTAGTCGAGGAACGCGTTTACCCCGGATTTAATGAGATTTAGACCGATGGGATACGACGAGGAGCTGGCGCGCGTGCTGAATACCTCGATAGCAGCCAAGGAGGCGATCCCCGACGTGCTAGTTGCCGCTCCGTCAACATGCTCGTGGTGGTACTGTGCGTTCTACCTTGCTTATTTTTTTTTTGATTTCATTCTTGTCTGACACACGGGCAGACTGGACGAGCGACATCGGGTACACGGACAACGCGGCGCACTACAACATCGACTTCCTGCCGTGGTTCCTGTCGCAGATGGCGGCGGCGGAGAAGACGGTGGGCAAGCGCCTGCTCGACTACCTCGACATCCATTACTACTTCCAAGCGACGGTCACCGGGACTGACCCCGCCACGCAGGCTCTCCGGCTGCGCATGACGCGATCCCTCTGGGTGGGCATCCCTCGTTACATTCTTGAGTCACCAAGTTGCTGATGCGCCCTATTATAGGACACAACGTACGTCGACGAGTCGTGGATCGGCACCTCCCCGCAGAACCACCAATGGAACCCGACTGTAGTCGAGCTCATCCCGCGCTTCCGCACGCTCATCGAGATCAACTACCCCGGCACCATGCTCTCTATAAGCGAATGGAGTTCAACGCTGGACACGGACATCACCGGTGGGCTCGTCACCGTCGACTCGCTAGGTATCTTCGGGCAGCAGAAGCTCGATAGCGCGACGTACTGGGCGACGCCCGACGAGCTCGGCCCCATCGGGCTCGCATTTTGGCTCTACCGCGGGTACGTACATATACATTTTTCGTTCTGGATGACGAACAATTGACGACCTGGTGGCCGCTAGATTCGGCGTGTTCTTCGGAGCCAACAGCGCGCAGGTGAACCTCGCGACGCCGAACCCCGACACACAGGGTGTGTACGCGGCCACGGAGGACGGGAAGCTCTCGCTCGTCATCGTGAACAAGAACCCTGACACCCCGCTCGGGTTCGATCTCGCCAACCTCCCCTTTGGATCCTACTTCATGCGTCACTTCGGTGGCGAGGCAGGGCTTGCCAAGTGGCAGGTCCGTCCTATTGTCGTTATTTTCGTTGTTTCGGTGCTGACATCCCTTTCCTAGACCAACGTCACGATTAGCTCTAGCGACTACATCGTCATCCCAGCGTATACGGCTGTGTTTTTGAAACAGTATTAATGGGTGTTTGTTTGCGGTCTATCTGTACTTACTTTGCCATGGGTAAAACGAGTTTATTGCACACGTGTATATAAAAGCAACCTTTTTGTCTCTTCTGGTGTCACTTTCCGATCAACCAGACTCCCACTCATCGTGGAAAAAATTCCACATGGTTTCGATTTAATTTATACTAATACCCCTATTTGCGAGTCCACTACCTGTCACTTTTAGGGTCTTTCGCACTCCTTTCGTCCTCCCCCACCCGCCATGGCAACTCATCCATGGCCCAAAACCGTCATGAACCCGTTCGAAGCACTACCACATGAAGGGGTGCGGGACATTGACTTTTACGGCCCATACAACAAACTGCTGTACCACCTCTTCCCCGCCAATACGAACTTCGTCGTCTCACCGGGCGCCTACCCACCCCACCATGACGCTACTTGCGCCACCGCCGCAGTCGAGTTCACGCTATTCTACAACCACATGCCGGTCCTACTTCTGCAGATCAAGGCGCCAGACCTTCTCAAATGGGCCTCCGTGCGCGAGGAGGCAGACACAGAGAGCCGGCGCCGGCTCCGCGACCTCGCACCGCTATGCCCGCTTTCAAAACTCTACGCGATCAGCGCCTTCGGGACGAAGCTGCGGTTCTACGTAGCGTCTCGGAATGAGGGGCTCGTGATCGACCCACCTGCGCCCCCGGTCCATCCCCGGACACTCGTCACCGAGAGTATTCCGTCAAGTAGGTGGAATAGCGATATTCTCGAGGAGGAAGGGGCGAACTTGCTAAAGCATGCCGTTGCGGAAATTATAGCGAGAATATACTTAGCGGACGGTGCGGACGTTTTGCGTTGGGGCTGCTTTTTTGGCTGACGGACCGCAGCATATGAATGAATGACAACTAATGGCCAGGGCGCAGCTTCTGCGGTTCGACGTAGCATGGATTTCAATGGTTTCCGGGATAAGATATGACTCAAGTTGGTTGATGATTTTCACTGCCCAGTACAAGTTTCGAGATTCAGGAATTGTGCAAGTGTGAAAGATACCGTACAAAAAAAAAGGAAGGTATGCCAGTCTTGTCTCAACCCAGCAGATCGTCCAGAAACTCTTGCATGTCGTCTTTGGGATCCTTAGGCGGCGGCTGGGATCCATCAGGGAGGGGCAACGGGGGAGCTTCGACGTAGCTCGTTCCTTAGATGTGGCGCATGGACGATCAGAATCAACGGAAAATCGAACCAGAATGACTTACCGGGTTTCCGTTCACGTCCCGTCGGAACCGCAGATTTTCGCAGTTTCTCCGATTTGGCGCGGAATCTTGTTTTTAGATCTGATAATCTGGGGTCAGAAACAACAAAGAAGTGAAGTGGCAAAGTACCCCAAATTGCCTCGGCGGAAGCCTTTTCCCGCTCGAGGGCATCGAGCTCCTCGTCCCATTCTATCTCCTCTACCTTCCCTTTCCGCGAGCTGACTACTTTCGCTCCGCCCGAAGAAATATGAGCGAGGCTGTGGTCCACGTCGTCGTCTTCCCCTGGGTCGCTGTCCGGCGGTATGGAGGGGCCCGCAGCATCAGATATGCGTTGTCTCTCAAGGAACGCTGACAAGTCGACTTCAGGCTCGACTTCAGGCTCACCTGCGACGCGCAATGATCAACAGCGAAGCCAGACACGCAGTAGAAGAGCAACACGCCATCCGATCCCAGTTCCGGTTCAGGTTCGACGTATCTGTCGGCGTTGGTCCCCAGCTGGCGCCTAAAGAATTTCTGCGCGAGTTCTGCAGCACGTTCCGCAGCCTCCTCGTCGTCTTCCGCGGCGGCTTCCTCGCCCTCGAGCACGAGCCGTTTGCCGAATTCTGCGGGGCGACCCAGGCCACGGCCTCTTCCTCGTGCACGAAGGTACTTCCCAAGCCCGCCGCGCGACTTTCCTCTACCTCGTCCGCGAGCTGGCCATGGCGGCGCGGTGGACGAGGATTCTGACATGATGGCTTGGATTCGGAAAGTGACGCTGTGTTGGTCACAATCACGCGGCGGTCGCCGTCAAGCCGAGTGTTGGTATCAATGGGTGCGTGATGGCCGAGCATATCTTTCGGCGAAACATCAAAATTGGGAATTGTTTTTGTTATGTAGAATTCAGCTCCATCGGGTTGTCCCCGGGCCTACTTCGACATCCATGCGTTTCATACGAGCTACTTGGCGCCTGGCAACCACTGCAATTCCGCTGGAAACCAGGCTGCCAGTCACTGTAATCAGTGATCCAAGATGCCAGCTGGTTTCCGGCTTTCGATCGTATAGGCGTGTATCATTCAACTGACACTGCCGTGATGTCAACTGGCAGAGTGCATGCATAATTTAAATCATGGACCGACTGTCGCGTCGCGTCCTTTGTTTCTTTGTTCGCGTCTCGTATATATATCCTCCGTACCGCTCCCTCTCTTTTCTTCGTGCTCCGAGTGTCATCATCTCCCATCTCACATACAACTCGATAGTAGCTCGATAGTCTTCATACTTCGTGCTAGATTTTTTCTCTAGAGATTTGTTTACATTGTTTACATTCACATTCAAGTTACCCGACGCTACTGGGGGTACAGTAAATATATTCAGGTATCCATCGGTAAACTCGACATTCAGCTCAATGGTGAAACTTAAAATCTTAATCACGTCGCTCGAGGGTCATCTTCAGTTGACAATCAGCTAGACAACTCACCCAGCTGCAGATTAGTAGTCCTTACTTCAAATTATGCAAGTGAGGTACATGTAATTTGCTGAATGCATGGCCAGACTAAGCTGCAACGGAGCGGTGCCAAGGTGGAGTTGCGGAACAAAGTTGGTGGAAACCGACGGCTCATTGAGTCATTGTGACCGTGCTCCGGCGGACCACTCCACCTCGTTCCACTTTGACATTTGTCCAGAGACACCACGTCTTTTCTTATATAGATGTGAGAGGATTCCTGTCAGCAATTTGAGCGAACTGAAGCTTGGGCCCTCAGGAGAAGAACGACGAGAGGTGAAATAAGCTCAGACACAGGCCAGTCCGACGCTCCGATGTTCCAATGTATCATCCAAATTTTTCGTACGCGGCAAGGGGAGAAAAAGCCTCGAGTACGTAAATCCAGACAGCCCGAAAAGATAATTGGATCTATCCTTCCCGCGTAACCGCCTCCGTATGCTCCACAATGCGGCGCACGCCGAGGTCGGAGGCGCCGTAGCCGGGGAGCGGGACGCCGTTGAGGACGCTCTGCATATGGGTAGGGGTATGTATCAGTGAAGTGCGCACGACGGAGATGGAAGGGTGGGTGGGGATGATGAGCTCGTGGTATGAGGAGAGGGACAACCGGCGTAAATGCGGTGCAAGAGAAAACAAAAATAACAGAACAGTGAGACGCGCACCGTTTCATGGTTGTCACCCAGTTCCACCGGAGCCTCGAACTCGAGAGAACTGACGACGTTGCCGTACCGGTCCCGGATGAACAAGCCTCGTTCGCCGGTGAAGAGGGCATAGAGCATGTGCTCCGCAGCTGCGTCCTGTTTAAGGCACGTCAACTGCGCTCTAGCAAAACTTATTATGTAGTTCGATCGCACCTGGGTAACACTGAGCAGCGGGAGGAGCCAGTTGAGGAGCCACGAGAGCGGCGTGAGGAACCCGTCAAAGTCCGTGTGGAGGGAGGAGGTGTGCACGATGCCGGGGTGGATGTGGGTGAATGCGATGCTGGGGTAGCGTGTTGCGAAGTGCTCAATGAGATACTGTGTAAGAATGAGGGGATCGAATTCAATAGTTGGATACGCACCGCCATCATGGCATCTGTATACCCCGAGCTCATGACCATGCTGCGCATCGCGACCTTGAAGCGGCCCGCGCGCTCCTTGACAGTGTTGCCCAGATTGTCGAGGTCGATGGGATGTTTGGGGCTTCCGCGGCCGGCACCGAGAACGGACATCACCCTGGCGTCCTCCCCGATCTCTGCGCCTTTTTCGAGTAAGGGAAGGAGCTCCTGGATGAATACGAAGCGGTAGTAGTATCTACACCGTTCACTCGATGTAAGTGAAATCGAAAGGAAGAAGAGGAAGCACGGATCGTGTACGCACCGCATAGCGAGATGGAGATCCAAGCCCTCGCTGGTGAGCGCGATATTGACAAAGGAGGAATAGCCTGCAGTGAGCACCAGGAAGTTCACGCGCTGCACTTTTGTGCGGATGACGGCGCATGCGGCACGGACGTTCGACATCAAGCTCACGTCGCACTGTACGAACTCGTGAGTCCACCCACTGCCATCGGATGGCTCCTCAGTAGCTGCCGTCAAAGGCTTTGGGAGTTTTGCGATTATTTCTGCGGCGGCGTGTTCGTTCCGGCCAACGATGATGATGTGCGCACGGCCTTTTGTATAGCGCGCGAATGCCTCGACCATCCCTTGCCCCACGCCCGACGTCCCGCCGACAAAAATTGCCACCGGGACGTAGGAGCGGTGAAAAGACGCGTTAGAGGCCTTCACTTCTGTGGGGGTGGGCATCTTTGGTGGATGTCAACTTGAAAGAAATTCTAGGCGGCTAGGCCATTTAAACGGTCCACACGCGAACGGCACCGGGCTTCTGAGTAATCGGTGGATGAGTAAGACGGCAAGTTCCGAGAGAAAATTCCCACCAGGCGACAGAAATCCCGACCTCCTCGGGGAATTCGATCTACGTCCATACCCCAAGTCTTGTACATATGTCCGTATTCTTTGGCGGTATGTACTAATGCCACGTCTTACCACGAGAATTTCGCTGGAGCAGAGAACTGCTTTTAAAATTGCGTGTGCTCCACGGAGGGATTTCAGCCAGGTTTAATCGTCTCGACCCGAGATTCTGGTTCAGAAGATGCAAGCCATTGCAACCTTCTACGGCGACACGAAAGGGGTGTCAATGCAATCAATCAAGAATGAGATGGTGTATCTGTATGGCAACCCAGACGTCAGTGCAGATTCAGAAGATGAAACAGGAGACTGCATAAGCGACGAAAGTAGCACCGAAAAACTCGAAGGAATGAGGATTGAGGGGAGAGACAAGGCCACAGAAACCTAGTTCCTGATGTGAGACCTCTTCGCGGCGCGGTAATTGTATAAAATCTGTTTTCGTTGAATATTATACGGTCAACATCCATGAATCCGCAACCCATGGTTGGTTGCGGCTCTGGTTTGTGTTTCCTCGGAAACGGCGACCTCAGTCCGAAAGGAATCGAGGGCCATCGTCGGCCTTACTTGAGGGGATCGTAATCTGCGATATTGCCATGTGGACGATACAGAGCGCGTGCATCGAGAGGCTGGAGAGGTGGCATCCAGTTAACGCAAGGAATCATCGTCCGAAGTTAACGTCACGGATATGCGAATGCGGAGGTCCTCGATGTGTTATCAGGAGCGACGGACGAAAGCAAGGCGGTATTCAGATTCCCGCTACCAATACCACTGAAGATGTAAGCCCGGAAAAATCTGCAAGGCGGAAATCGGAAGTTACCTTACCGTCGAATGCGAGTTAACGCGACAGTACATGATAAGTTGTGCGATATACGGGTATCGATTCGGATTGTGCACAGGGAAGCCATGTAGAGCGAACGAACTACATAATCGCAGGTGAAAACTCACATCAGATCTCGATTTTCGTCAGAGTGGTAAAGTTCCAAGGGACAAAATAGGTGTAAGATCCAACCGGGGTCCTAAAATTGTGGTGGTGCCTCGATTTAACTGGATTCCAGGGCGATAGAGAGAGCTGAGGTAGGGTCTATGTTCCCGGCGACGAGGTAGGAATGCGGGAAATCGCGACTCTCTCCAGCAAAAGAACATCTGGGGATGGTGTGCGCCGGCGGTAACGTCCACGTCATAACATCAGGATGTATCGTCCCGACGAGCAACCTCTCGATGGCATGCGTGCAGTGCAAAGAATCAATCGCCAACCGAGCAAGGATTTCGGAATTTGACATTGGAACGATCTATGAGTGGGAGACTGATAGAAAAAGTCAACGATGTACTCGCCGATATTCTGTATCTGGAGCGCAGGATGCATGGGGGTCGAGGAAGACGTCGAAATCTGTCACGGTCACGAGGAGACCATACATTACCAAATAGCTTGCCGCTTTTCGGCCCGTGCCCAAAATTACCAGTTCTTGACGTCAGATTTTCGGCGGGCCGTTACGCGCCATCAGATGGCTCGAATGGCCCGTGCGCAACGTCTCTAATGTTAGATCTTTTTCGCAGTGGTGACACGGTGTCCCGCTTCTTCAATGCCCTCATACACCTTTGACTCCGAGAATATTCTCAGAAGCGGAATCCGTGGTAAAGACCGTTCCCTCCAATACAGGACCAATACCGTGAAACACTACTTCTCGCGAGACCACACGACTATCGAGGATGCGTCCGGACATACACGGGGAACAATAAACTGGCAGGAACGGAGGAGCTTCCAGATATCTGAGAGAAGGAACGAAATTCCCTCGTTGAAGCGTAAACTTTCGACTTTTTCGTGGTGCGCATCATATCCTCCGGGATCATCCGTTTCAATTGAACAGCCATTCTTCAGGACTAGGTATTGGAAACGGACAGAAGGGGAGGAGTACCAAGTCAAGTACTCCAGTGTAGAGAATACATGGACTGTGAGCTACTTTGCACTTACAAAGTCCAATTTTGAATTGAAGGCCTTCTAGGTGAAAACGTCCACTGGCGAGACTATCGGGGAGCTCCATTCCCGCGTTGAGCGCTTATTCAAGGCGAATTCTACTCCCACCCTCTTTATCGGTGGAGACATCAGAGACGAGGATGAGCAGCTGTTTATCCTGATGGTGTTGTTGTACTCCGAAACGAGACGACTTGATAGAGATAATTGATAGATTCAAGTTGTACAACACAGCGTATCTGAACTGACTTCAAAGCGATGAGTAAAGTATATCGAGCAGCAGGTACGCGTAGTACAACACGGCGAGGCAGACCATCGGTTTCAGCACGAGGCGCAAAATCACGTACGCAGAGAACGCGACGATGAAGAAGTGCCAGAAGAAGAGGAAGATGAAGGGATGATACCACCGTAGGTCGGGACACGGATCAGAGTGGGAATTCTCGTCCCTGGGGGGCGGGAACTCGGGCGGAGGCGGGAAGGGAGGCGGTGGCGCGGGCGCTGGCCAATTATGCGAAGCGGGGTCTGGAAACTGCGGGCGGGAGGTGGATTTCGGTGGCGCGGAGATTTTTAGAGGTGCAGCGTCAGGTCGAGGCTCGATCGGTGGGATATACCAAGTGGCATCTGGCCGGGATGGCGGGAGGGGGTTCCGGTGCCGGCGCATGATGTCTTCAGCGTCGTCGGCCGTGATGGTGCCTAGCATCGCAGCGCGCTTAAACGCAGTGGCAAGGATGGTCTCGGAACCGTCCCAAGACTAACGCATAGGTGAGTGTTGAGCGGTTGTACAGCAGGGAGGGAGTTACTTACGGGAGCCTTCCGAGAGGATGGACCTGCGATGGGAGCGCCGTCGAGGGAGACACATTTTTTTCGAGGTGGGGTGGCGACGGGTGTCGAAGGCTCGGAAGGGAGGTACTTGGGCTTCACTCGGATGGTAGGGATAGCCGACGCGCCGCGCTGTACGGAGGACCACAGCTTAGAGGGAGAAAGTGGAGAGCGCGGAGACCTAAGGCTCGGCTCCGACGCGGATTTTGGGTTGCCTTTGCGAGAAGTCACGATCTCAAGGCGACGATGCCACGGACGCGGGGCTTCAGTTTCCAGCGTGGATGGGGATTGTGAAGGCTGCGAAGGATTTGAGTACACCCCGCGACGCCCTGTGTTTAGGACTCACAGTGATCTCCTCGTCGTCCATGCCGTCCACGGACTCGTCATCATCCGGGTCCAAGAGGCCAGCAGAAATGAGCCATTCCTCGACTCTCTATATAATGCAATTATGAGCATCAATTGGAAACGAGGTGGGGAATTAATCTGAACCTTCTGCGCCGGGTTGGGACCACAGGGCAACTGGAGTGACATGTCAATGAGAATTAAACTGCGCAAATGTGAATGCACGCACGTTATCGGGGTCGACTTCCCCTGTGAGCGCACATCGAGCCTTGTTCTCCGCCCAGATGACTCGACCGTGCTCGTACGAATCGGCCATCATTTTGTGCAGCAACGTGAGCGTGGTGGCATCGACGATCCCCATCTCGGAATCGATCGGGTTTCGCTAAAATAAACCGGTAAGGACGATTCAAGATCTAGACGAAGGAGTGGACGAGAGACACACCGGTGGCATATAACGCGCAATCTTCACGACGGGAGGAGCGGAAGCTGTGGGGTGACGCATAATTACACGGACGCAAATGGTAAGCGGGTGGCGCGTCGATATCGAGGGTGGGCGGGGGGTGAGATAAGAAAGCCCCCGCAATGTCTGGCCGGGTGTGCTTTATACCCAGGCCTCAGCATGCTGTGCGAAGCGAAGCGTACCTTTGAACTCCCGAAATGGTAACCTGCTATTATAGTCGGATGATCTTGGCCACACATCAACACATCGTTACACGTGTAGCGCTTGCATTGTCCTTGCCGGCGAGCCCAAAGTGTTGGCCAGTTGGATTGCTTTGTCCACAGCAGACCGACCCGAGCGCCGCACCTTGATAAGCGGTTGGAGATTCCAAAGCGTCGGGGAATACGGGGCAAACGGTGAGTGATGTAAGGTGGATGCCAAAGCGGCAGATTTTTTCATCACTGTAAATCGCCCACTCCAGCTGCAAGGAGAAATATGGGACGCAGATGAATTCCGAGTCCACTGTCCACGAATCGACACCGCAAAACACATTTTTGCCCTTGAAAAACCCAATCTTCTGGCTGGACAGAATATGGCTCGAGCAGGTTTATCCGGCGCGACAGTTTACTGCAAGATTGTGCAAGGAATGGTGGTTGTTCGCCAGCGTAACGGTGTCGGACCGTCGGCTAGATGGGTACTCGTGACTTGGAGGTCCGTGCGCAGATCTCTTTGTTCCTTCTTGTTCTCGCCGAATCTGTCGAACATAGGAACGGTTGCCATCGGAGCGCTGGAATCTTCGTCGCTTATTCATGTCGCACGTCTGTCTGCGTAACTTGCAGACAAGGTAAGCCCTGCAGTCGTACTACTCAATTTAAAAGTGCTAAGAAGCAAACGAGGGCATACAAACCGGAGTGAGCAATAAGAACTGGATACTGCCAGTGGCTTGGTGATCAATGGTCCACTCCCACAGAGATTATCCAGCTGGGTTGGTTTGGAAATTTATCTGAGGAGGTTGAGCGATTCACGAGTCTGACGCAAGATTCGGTGATTTCTGTTTCTAACGATTCACGCTCTCGAGCTAGCCCTCGTCCAATTCACCCACTAACCAATCTCCGCATCACGAATCACGACAGCAAAACAGGCGGCCCCCACCTGAGCTCAGTCCTCTTCGCTCTCAAGGTCTCCGCGTCGTCTATGACACAAATCTTGAAATCAGCGCTGAAATTCTTCGGTTTTGAGGCATACAAACGCACCATAGCTATACGCTTCTGCCTTCCAGCCCACCTCCCACCACACGAACAGAAAATGATACCCATCCAGGTACACATCCGTCAGCCCCGGACACCGTGCGACGAGCTCCGGGAGCAAGGCAGTGAAGTGAGGGATATTGGCAGGGTCGGGAGCAGCGGGGTCGTTCCCCTTCGCGGAATCGGTGCTGCCGTATTCAAAGGGGAAGTCCCACTCGAGCGACAGGGATTTTAATGTGTTTGGAAGGTGGGCGTTGGCGGGGAGCATTCTGAGGAAAGTGCTCGGCTGTGTGGAATTGAAAGGATTTGCCACGTGAACTTGGGATGGGAGGATAAGTGCGTACCTGAGAGGCGAACCCACCATCCTCCTCCGCGTCGGGCATCAACGTCAGCTCCAGCACCGTGAGGCGGGGGAAGAGCGTAAACAACGCATCAAGCTCATCCTCGCCAAAATAATCCTCGGATGCCATTGACGGTGCTGCGGAGGTGAAGCGCGCCGTCAGCGAGGTGATATTGGGCAGTGAAACCACGCCCTGCAACTCCGTCAAGACGTTGCGGAACGGAAACCCCGAGTCGAGAGTGATGTGCGTGAGTGTCGTCCGGTGGGCAAATATATGTAGATTTAGGTAGGAACCAGTGTACCGCTCGAGCACCGGGAAGATTTCGGTCGTTTGGGCGGGCGTCATGTTGCGCAACACGGGTCGATAGTCGGACACCAAGACGCGCAAGGCGGGGAACTTTGCGCACATGGCGAGGGTGTCCACCGCACGCATGGGCAGCTCGTTCACGCTGAATTTATGCACGTCAGGGAAGGGGAGGACGCCGGGTTTGGCTAGAGCGTGCGGATGGTAGAGGTTGAGTTCGCGGAGGGTATCACGGGAGAGCAAGGAAATCCAGATGTCATTCATGCTGAAATCGTAGTGCGTGATGAATGTGGAGACGCGCAGAGTTAAGGAAGCGGGATTGATACGCTCCCCATATGCGATCAGGGCTCCGGAGAATTCGAGGTGGGTAAGCGCAGATAACGCACACAGGTTGACGATGCCCAGCTGGGTCCACTGGATGCGATCTGTGCACAGACGTTGCAAGCCGGTGAGCTTGGGCAGGCGTTCGAAGAAGCTGTTCACCAAGACGTGCGGGACTTTATCGTCGTTCATCACCGGTGACCCCTGCCATCTCGACACGTTATATCGCGCGGTACATGAGCGCACGTGGGGTGCGACCTTTGGCGAGAACCAGAACTCGAGGCGCTCCAGTGCGGCCTCGAGTAGTGCTTGCGGGGGATTGTAGTCGTATGGGTATGGGTAGAGTTTGAATTCGGTGAAGCCGAGAACGCGCGTGAGGGCGTATAGCGCGCGGTGTGTCGAAGAGAGATTTCTGAGCGCTTCTAGCGGTAGATAGGTGCATATCTCTAGCCACAGCTCGTTCGGGAATCTGCTCATGGAGGGGGAAAGAAGGAGGTCAATCACGGTGCATCAGGTTTTTGACACTTTGCTTGTGCGTGCTTGTACAGTCTTGTACGAACCTGTACGGGCCGTAACACTGCCAGAACATACACTATGCCTGAAATTAAACCACAACTCGAAAAATATACCTGCGGGCATGAGGAAAATGACTGAAGTCTAGGGGTATTGCGACCTTTGTGTGAAAAAATAAAAAATAAAAAATTCCAGAAATGATCCCCAAAATGCATTGGGATATGTCAGAGTAACCATGTTTTGAGGTCTGGTGGAGTTTCCGACAAGGATTAGTGGTCTGGAGTCTTGTTTGAGCCTGTACAGGTTCATACAGGACTGTACAAGCACGCACAAGCAAAGTGTCAAAATCCCGATGTGGGCGACAAGGATGACAGAGTGACATCGGATCCCCGCCGGTGATTTAATGAGACGCCGTACGCAAAATTCTCGAAAATTTCCTGCAATTGTGCCGTGAGTAAGGAAAATCGAACAACCTCGGATTAATAGAGTTATAAACTGAAACCCGGCATTTCTGGTTTAAGAATGGTCAAGAACAGATACAAGATTCAGCGAAATTTGAGTTCAAAGAATAAGAGTCGAAGATCAATCGAAGATCAAACATTTGGTCAGAGCACCAGTCGTGGCTTACATGTAGCTGAAATTAATCCAATCTGCAGACACACTGTGGATTATCTGTGATTATGGATATGAGCAGGTCGGATGAGACAAGAAAATGTATCCGTACAAAAACAAACATTCAAGGGGCGTGGTGTAACGAACGTGATCGTCACTTCGTGACGTCCCCATCCATTTATTTTATTTTCCTTTCCTCCGTATCCACTCCTTACTGACATCTCTTTTATTCTCTAGTTCACCTCTCGATGCGTATCCCGTGGATACTCGAAACATACTCGTTCACCTCTGTTCCCGTCCATGGCGGCCCGATAGTTGATGCCATCATTACTAGCACCGCCACCCCGGTTTAGTATATAAAGCCTGTATCCGTAGTTACGACTCTTCGGTCAATCCACTACTTACATAAAACAGTCATTGTGGTCGATTTACCCTTACCCCTCGTGTGCCGGAATTCTACTCACGCTTCCGTCACACGTGGAAGTCGAAGTATTATTGTACACCGCCGCACGCGAAGCAAATTATTTCACTGATGATTGAGTCAGGTTTTGTCTGAACAGGAGAATAGGCGTCTAATGCTCATTTTTAACCCTTGTATGCAAATGAAGGACTGGATGTTGGCATCCGTCAATGTTGACATTGATGCATTCGCCTCTGCGAGTGCTATTATTAACGGACTCTTTACGCACGACACAGCACACGGGACGAGTCAAGGGAGAAGCCGGCCAAGCATATATGTGCTAAAAGTCAACATTCAAAAGGTACGTATGGAAGTCGAAGTTTTATTGTACACCGCCGCAGTCACAGCAAATCCTTTCACAAAAAACCAACATTCAAAAGGTAGATATAGAAGTCGAAGTATTTCTTATAGAACACCGCAGTACATCGAATCCTTTCACTGTGGATTCAGTCAACTTCAATTCTAATGTGGGGAGAGGTGTGGAATTCTCACATTCTCACTTCCAGCGCTCAAGTGCAAATGAACGACTGGATGTTGGTACCAGTGTTGACATTGATGCATTCGCCAGCAGCTTTGGCACCAAAGTTGAAGGATTCCCCGGTGCAATCGGCGCCCTCGAAAAAGGTGACGTCTCCCGCCTCGGAATTCAAAATCTATGATGTACATGAGCATTGCTTCATTTTAAAGGGTCGGTTCTGACCTCGAATGAATGTTCTCCAGTGAAATCGAAACAGTTGCCGTCGCAAGCAACGACAAGGCCTTGGGTTCCATCGCAATCATTGCCGTTGAAGGCAAGGAAGGACTGCGCAGTGACCTCGAGGGCCAGGACGACAGCAGCGAGGAGAGAGAAGGTGAAACGCATTGTCGAGGAGGTGAAAAGACTTGATGGGTCCTTAGTCTACCTTTCGTTCGTCACTGGATTTATATCCCAGAGATTGGCATATGAGAATTTATTGCTGGATTCAAGCTGTATTCTGGCGGAGATGCTCCCCTCATTGTGAGTCTGTTCCTTTTGGATTAGATTCGGACGTATAGTACAAATCCGGGGACACGCTTACGAGAGGCAGAGTCTGACTTGAGTTGCCGCATGTTGAGAATCCGAAAACTTCGAGTGCTTATGTGATGCCATGAAACCAACCAGGTCCAGCCAATAAACGTGCTCTCTGACTAAATGTACTCAAGGAGCGTCGGTTCGTTACATATCCTCCTACCGCATGGCGATAGCGAGCGTCGAGTTTTTTTCATATATCCAGGCGGGGGGATTACTTCTAGTACTCCCCCGGTCAAAGACTGCCGCCGAGATTCTGGTACCGTCAAGAACGGAACTACCCGCAATCGGCTGGTATCTTTGTACCCGTAAATTGGGCCATTTTCTTGTGTCCGACGGGTTCGCCGACGCCGTATGTGACCGGTATATATCCCTGCGTCCAGACGGCCCGGCGGCACAGATAAAAATGCCCTGCCGAGCTACGTCGTACATCACCGAGCTCGACGGAGTGATGACGGCAGACTGTGCCGAGGCACCTCGGCGCAGCTCCGTTGGATGGCGACGTACTTCCGAAAGGCCTGCCGCGGAGCCGTCTGAACACAGTGATTGTAACAAGACGGGTGATATCTCCCGCGGATCCAATAATCGGAGAGGAGAGCGAGACCAGTTTCCCTGTTCTTGTTAGAGAGACACTGGGAGGGTTCAACGTTCATCCCCACGAGAATGAAATTATTTGATGAATAGACAGTTTTGTCCACAAGAATCGGTGACAAGATCCGAGCTCCTGTCGATTCGAATTTCTTTTTTTGGCGCTCGGGACGCCCTGAACCACAAATGGATTCGAATTGAAGGTGCCGACGGCTCCTGAATTGCGGAACGTTATAACCGGGTACAGGTCTGCTTCTTTTCTTTCTTTTCTTGCGTTCGCTTTGAACCCAGTCCTAAATTTCAGAACGCTATACCCTAGAGACAATAAATTACCTGGTATGATAGGGTCTGAGTTGCAGGTTGTTGAAACTTTGAACACTTCAGGCGAATCAAATCGGACTACGCCTTGAGTGACGATTCAAATGACGTAGGATTCTGTTGCTTTTTCTTTAACCCGTCTCGGTCTCGGTCAGGCGCCCTAATGCCACCAGCGCCGGCGATCCGGATCCAGAATGATAGTATGTAATAGTGACAAGATTTGATAATCAGAGAGGAAAGCCAACGAGTGATTCCGCTGTTCTTGTTCAAGCACTAACAGGGCAGTTTTGGACGTTTTACCTGAGACTCATGGCAGGAAAATGTGAATAAACTACGCAACAACTACGGCTGTGAGAATGGGACGGCATATTTCGACGGCAATGCGTACACCCTGGACCAAAACTGCATAAGAAGGATCTAAGTCGCCTGAATTACGGAACCGCATAGTACGTTAATCTTAGTATACTTATAAGTGCTACTCGTGCCGCTCGAAAGTAATTGACCTGTCCGTGGCTTTACGCCGCTATTGGATGAGCTGAGTCTCGTCTTCGGAGTGGAGTCAACCCCTGAAGGCAAGTTGTAATGCGATCGATTTTAATCGCCACTGTGGCGGGTGACGAACTCCTTTTCAACACTCACAAGACGCGTATGAATATTAGCCCGGTGAGCGGCGCCGAGGCTCCCAGTGAACATGGTGCATCTTTCTGGTTTTTTCATCGTTCTTTCCTCATGCTGCTACCGGTCCGAAAACTCGGTCCCGAGGCCGCTTCTCGCCGTAGTCTGATTCTTGTCGATGCTGAGGCCGGGAGTCTGGTACATTTTCACTCAGCAGAGTGCTCGTAAGAAAACTTCTCCCTAGGCCTGATCGTTATGCAACACCGTTGAAATGCTCCTTGTCCTCGTACAGTAGGAAACCAGTATGTGATTTGAGCGCATTCGAGTCTAAAACTATGGTTATTTAATATACTAGGCTGGTTCGGTGTCATCCTATAAGCGCTCGATGTTTTCGGGTTTTCAACACGCGCCAACTCAACTCAGACCCTGTCACTGCGTTCAGAGGGCCCGGCGTATGGGTTTGGATCCGACAAGGTGTGCTCACATGTGTCGATGTAGGTCCCCATAGACCGAGGCATGTCCCAAAAGATGAGTTGACGGACACTCTGAACGCAGCGTGTCTGTCTTAAGCATGTTTTGGCCAGGGTCGTCAGCTGCCCGGAACCGTATTATAGCTCCGATCCAAAGGGAAGATACGCATGTGGGGGAAGCATCTCTCCACCAGAATACAGTTAGACCTAGTTGGTTCCGTGTCATCTCGTAAGCACTCGAAGTTTTCGGATTCTCAACATGCGGCGACTCAAGGAACAGACTCACATGGGGTAGGATCTTTCCGGCAGACTAGAGCCCAAATTGAGCGATGAATCTCATATGCCAATCTCTGGGATATAAATCCAGCGACAAACGAAAGGTAGACTAAGGACCCACCAAGTCTTTTCATCACCTCGACAATGCGTTTCACACTTTCTCTCCTCGCTGCTGTTGTTCTGGCCCTCGAGGTCACTGCTCAGTCGTTCCTCGCCTTCAACGGCAACGATTTTGATGGAACCCAGGGCCTCGTGGTTGCCTGCGACGGAACCTGTTTCGATTTCACCGGAGAGCACTCCTTTGAGGTCCGTACCGACGATTTAAAAAGAGGCAATGCTCATGGACATCATAGATTTTGAATTCCGAGGCGGGAGACGTCACCTTTTTCGAGGGCGCCGATTGCACCGGGGAGACCTTCAACTTTGGCGCCGAACAGGCTGGCCAATGCATCAATGTCAACATTGGCACCAACATCCAGTCCTTCATTTGCACGTAAGCGCAGAAAGTGAGAATTAGACACCTCTGCGCTCGTTCGAATAGAACCTGACTCCATCCTCAGTGAAAGAATTCGCTGTGAATGCGGCGGTGTATGTACAATAATTACTTCGACTTCCATACGTGCCTCTTGAGTGTTTGTTTTTGTACAAATATACTTGTTTGGCTTTTCTCTCGACGCGTCCCTTGTTCTGTGTCGTGCATCGCGATTTTGGCACTTTGCTTCAAGTTGTGGATGCTTGTACAGGCTTGTACAAGCTTGTACAAGACCGAAAAGGGCCGCAGGACGCCAGACCACAAGACATGTCCTAAAAACCCACAAGACCTCAAAAAAAGAAAAATTCTGACCCATCCTATTGTGCTCTGGGGACCATTTCTGTGAACTTTTTTTTTTTCCACACCAGACAAAAAGACGAAAAGGTCACAAGACTTTTGCCATTTTGCTGATGTGCACAAAGAATCCGTTAAGAGTAGCGCCGCGAGCGAAAATTCCTACAAGAATCGGATGTATCCCCAAGATTGTGCGTGCTCCTGTGAAAACAGTGCCCTAATGAAGTTGACGTCTTCTTCAGGGTCCGATACGATTTCGCGGGTATCATGGAGATGTGTGCCGCTCTGCATGTCACGTGGGTTTAAACTCCGCTCAAGCCCCCTATCTTGATCTTCTCCAGAACGACAATCGCAAAAAAGGTGAAATGGCAAGAGGCTGGTTGATTCCTCCTCTACTTCGCCCCAAGACGCACTACTTGAGACACGTTCACCGACCCTTGGCTTGACTCGTCCTTGACCTGCTTTCCTAATCAGTTCCAGGATCCCTCGTAATTTTCGATGGTACGGGAGCTCGTCAGTGCGGTACGTCGAGCTTCAGAAGAACCCTGTGGGTATTTTATGTCAAGCCTGGTTTCCTATTCAATGTTGGGTATAGCTAAAGGCTGGTTACCCGTACCACCTCGGTTTGGCAGAGACGCTACAGTATCGTATCACGATCGAGAAATTTCACCTTACGAAGGAAGCGCTCCCCGAGCGATGGTCCTCCGTTTGGAAGGATTGGAGCCAAATCGAACATTTCCATGGTTTCAACGGATACCGACCTACCGAAGTAGAGCAGCAGCTAAATATAATGCACCAAATTAAAGGGCCTATCACACCCTTGGCATTTTTCGATGGCTGCGACTGCGAGGCGCGTGCTCCATTTTTCGCAGATGGAAAATACTACGTTCACTATACGGGGATGGGGTGCCTGTTCAGATGGGATGATCCTTCGGAAACATTCACGTCCCACGACGACTTTCTACGGCGGTACTGGGAATTGGACAAGGAGCAGCCGGAATTTCCGGAGGCCTCCATGACCCACCTGCAGTGGGTAGATGAGCTAGATCAAGTTGATGTCTACGGAGGGCATGTACTTGACCCCACGCTTCTCGATCCGGTGAGTATATCTAACTTTTCTCGTTGTGTGGCTCACGCAGTCACCTAGTCGTTGCGGGTGATCAATCCGCCGCGCCGTTACATGGGGCGCGCTAGTGCGCGTGAGATTTCAGAGACCTGGCACAGACAAGAAATGCTGCCGTCGAACTGGTCCTGCGACTGGCAAAACTGGCCCGCTATCCGCCAATTCTTTATCCAGTCCACATGGTACAGCCTCGCCCCGGCCGACGTGCTTTTCAGGCTCCGCTACAACATCATGGGCCCTCTCGAGCCCCTTGCATACCATTCTCAAAGCAAATTTCAATCGGATTTTATCTTTCTGTTCGCGGCGGGCGGTCACTATTACTACGTCGAAGAGTTCGGAGCTCGGAGGCATTTGTTTCGCTACGAGGGCATATTCGCATCCCACGGAGAATTCCTAGCGAGCGTCGAAGGTGCCTCGAGGGTGAAGATTCCGGAGATGAACTGCTATGAGCACCGCGAAGATGAAATAGATGAACAACAAAGAAGGTTGAGGACCGCTGATTGGGTGAGGAGAGTCCCTCGCCGCTTCTCGTGGAACCAGCTGATGTTGTCTGGTGCATAGTTGCGCAATTTCGAGCAAGCTAATTGACTTGTTTCTCAAACCTGAACCCAATCCTGATTGCCTCGCATGACCAAATCCCCCAACAGTAGCTCAACGGACTGAACCCCCACTCAAACGAATGCGTGATAATTACATATGTACACCAATAGACGGATGCGAAGCTCAATCGAAAAAGAAAGAAATATGTAAACTTGCGCACCAAGGTTTGATGCAAGAAGTCCGGTCTGCTAAGTAGACGCGTCTGTGTTGACCGGACCATGCTTTGAGTTCGCAGCCGAGATAGAATTTGTCGACATCGGTCTGAAACGCCCGCAGTATTCAGGGGAAGGAACAGCACCATGACCAGTTTGCTTGGGCGGGAAGGTTGGTTCGGATTCCGAAAGTTTCTTGGAAAGCTCGCAAGTATCATTAGGGTGTTTCATAATTAGATTTGGGAGCCTCAACTCGTGCCCCAACTTCGACCCCAACTTGCCATCAAGTTGAGGAAAAAGAGTTGGGGCAGAGTTGGACGTCAAGTCGTGCATAGACCCACGACTCGACATCCAACTCTGCCCCAACTTGTGCCCCAACTTGATGCCCCAACTCCGGAGAACTCCGGGGCTTGCGCGTGGATGGCATCAATATGATACGCGGCTATCAACTCTGCCCCGATTTAGGGGCAGAATTTATCGACTTGGGTGTTTCACAAACAAGGCCTCAACTCATGCCTCAACTTGCCCCAAGTTGGGGTCAAGTTGGGGTTGAAGTTGGGGTTGAAGTTGGACCCAAAAACCTAATTATGAAACACCCTATTCTCAGCGCACTCTGGCCCATTGTGGAAGCGTTAACTCTCCGTGTCGAAATTATTACTTACCTGATGCCCGCGAGACTTGGCGACCTTCAGACTGACCATAGGAGAAAAGGCATGTCCAGGACGTCCAGGAGTCAAATAAATTGAACCACAATGGAACAAGTGGCTCTTGGAAGGATGGGGGACGAAAAAAACCTCTAGTAGGGTCGTTGGAACGAAAGGAGGAACCAAACCGGCCGCCACGGGTGTATGTAATTTAGATTTGTAAATAGAGTCTGAGCTGGACGTCGTCCACAACCTACACGATAAAAAAAAAATTAAAGCGGAGTTCAATGGAAGTGAGGAAATGTGTTAGAGGAAAAACCTCCAAATCACTTGCGTTCCCGGAAGACATGTTTAAAAGGCGCCAGATGGTGTTTCTCCTCTTTCGCACGAGGATTTGCGGGATGCCTGGCTTCGTTGGGGAGTAACTGGGACCGTGACGGCAGGCCTCTTCTCGGAAACGCGCCGCCATTCACCGAACGTCTGTGGTCAGGGTTCTGGCATCGGCACCGTATCATTGCCAGACAGATCCCGGGCGCCCACCAACACGAGCCGGGCCTTGACATTTCCGGGAACATTCTGTGGTACATCCTGCGCACAGGATTCCGCGGTCGACTCGACCTGTCCAGCAACGGACACGCCGTCGCCAAGAACGCGGCGAAATCCGCGTCCCGTACCACCGGCCTTCCCGATCAAACCAAGACGAGAGGAGTATGCATCAGCTGACTGAGGCACGATGCGTTATATAGCCAAGCACGACCACATAGTTTCGATATCGACTGAGATATCGAAGCCAAACAAAAAAAAAAAGGAAAGCTTGCGATTATGTAACATTCTGAGTGTTCTAATTCTTTTTTGAATACAGCGAATCTCGCCCATTGCTACGCAGGTGAATTCGTTTCTTTACTTTTACGTAATCTACCTTCTCCCGGCATGTCACGTTGTTTCAAACTCCACTCAGCCCCCTGTCTAACCTTCTCCAAAACCGCGATCGCGAAAACGGCGAAATGGGAAGAGGGTGGTTCTGCCTTTCTCTCCTTCGCCCTATTACCTTGCGCTCTCACCATTTGAGGCATGTTTATCGACTCTTCGCGCGAATCATCCTCAACGTCGTTTTTCTATGCAGGTCCAGCATCCCCCGTAACTTCCGATGGTTCAGCTCATCGATTCGGCCCTTGGAATTTCTCCATGAACCTAATCAGCCAAACTCGGTGAGTCTCTTCCGTCAAACTACGTCCAGGATTCCTTCCACTGTGTCTATCAGCTGGCGGCGGATTACTCTTACGAGTCGGAGCTCGCAGAGATCTATTGTGAGACTATCAAGAAGTGCCACATTACTAAGGAACTCCTCCCCGGTGGATGGTCCTCCGACTGGAAACATTCGAGCCTCATGTGCGAATTCTCCGAGTTCAACGGATATCGGCCTAGCCATGCAGAGCGGGATCTGAATATAATGCACAAAATTCGGGGGCCTATCACACTCCTGGCGTTCTCCGACGATTTTACATCGGAGAGGCGTGTCCCTTTCTTCGCAGATGGAAAATACTACGTCTACTATACATGGAAGAAGGAGCTGTACAGATGGGATGCTCCGGCGGAAACATTCACGTCCCACGACGACTTTCTACGGCGATATTGGGAATTGGACAAGAAGCAGCCGGGATTACCGGAAGCCCCTCTAAAGCACCTTCCGAAAGCGCAAGAGCTCGATCAAGTGGATGTCTACGGAGGGTATGTGCTTGACCCCACGCTTCTCGATCCGGTGAGTATCTCTAGCTTCTCTCGTTGTGTGGCTCACGCGATCACCCAGTCGTTGCGGGTGGTCAATCCGCCGCGCCGTTACATGGGGCGCGTTGGTGCGCGCGAGCTTTCAGAGAACTGGCACAGACAAGAAACGCTGCCTTCGAACTGGTCCTGCGACTGGCAAAACTGGCCCGCCATCCGACAGTTCTTCGTCCAGTCCGCATGGTACAGCCTCTCCCCTGCCGACATACTTTT
This sequence comes from Mycena galericulata, assembly GCA_029289565.1. Classification (NCBI taxonomy): domain Eukaryota; kingdom Fungi; phylum Basidiomycota; class Agaricomycetes; order Agaricales; family Mycenaceae; genus Mycena; species Mycena galericulata. The sequence continues at coordinate 328,039 of JARKIA010000165.1, read as the reverse complement.
CCGGGTCCGATACGACATCGCAGGCCCTCTCGTGCCGCTGGCATATTTCACTGAAAAACATACTCAAGACGAGTTTTCGCGTATTCGATTTTCATATATTCGTCCTCAAGACGAGTTCATCTTCGTGTTCGCGGCGGGCGGCGAGTATTATTACATCGAGAAGCCGTCTGCAAGTGGGTACACTCATCTGCTTCGCTATGAGGGCCAGTTCGCGTCACATGGCGACTTCCTAGCGCGCGTCGAAGCTGCCCCACGGGTGACAGTTCCAGAAAAGGAGGGGTATAACCAGCGCAGGTACAAAATAGATGAAGAACAAAGAGCATTGAGGACGGCTGATTGGGTGGGGAGAATCTGCTCACTGATTCTCGAGAGACTAACTGACGTGTCTTTTACTAGTTGCGCAGGTTCGAGCACGCGCATTGACCCAATCCCGATCCGCTCGTGTAGCTGAAACCTACCCAACTGTATCTCCAATGAAATCGCAAACTCACCCCCCACTCAAATGAATGCGTGGTATTTTTCACATGTACAGACGAACAAAACACTCGATCGAAAGTAATCACTATTTCTCTGACTACATTTTTGGGGGATAAACAGGACTTACGACAGTGAAATATTTACTTTACAAGTATTTCTGCATCAACTCCTTCACTTTTTCCAACGGCAACGCACCGACCTTCAATCCACCCACACCTTCCATCGACTCGGCCATGCACAGCGCATTCAAAATCGCCTCCTCGACCGCATCTGCCGTGGCCTCGAAGAGGGCATTGATTGTCTGGTCGTCCATAACTTGCACACTGATCGGCTTGGGCTTCCAAGGATCCACGCTCGATCCTCCGGCCGTCACAGTCTGCACTGGGATCTCGTTGGCGGTACTGAACGCCAGGAAAATGTCGCCGGAAGGATTGTGTGCGTTTCCACCCACACGCGCGAGCCCCATCGTCGCCCGTTTAGCGAGGCGTTGGAGCTGCAGCGGATGCAACGGTGCGTCGGTGGCGAGGATGATGATGATACTGCCGTCCTTTTTATCTTTCTTCGCGGCGATCTGGGCCATGTTCGCGACGTTAGAGGTAAGCGCCGCGTCGTTTGGGTTCTCCTCCGCCGCCTTCTTCGCTCCTTCTTCGAGCAGGCGGCCGATAGGCGCGCCGCCGATGCGGAGGTCGCGCATCCGACCGTAATTCGCCTGGACCAACGCACCGATCGTGTAGCTCTCCCTTCCAGCAGTAGAGTCGGCGGGTACGACGCGGCTCGCGCTCCCAGTGCCGCCCTTGTGCCCATGGCATAACATGCCGGTGCCCCCGCCCGTGTTGCCCTCGGGCACGGCATTCGCGGTGGCGCGCTCGATACCACGCACTACGTGCGAGGGCTGGACTTTCATGGCAGAGATGTCGCTCATGATGCCATCGAACGTCTCGCCGACCACGGGGAGCATGAACCAGTCCACCTCGCCCTGCGCGTTGCGGTGCCTGGCGATGGAGTGCTCGTAGATTCCTGAATACGCGGCGCCGACGGAGAACGAGTTCGTCAGAATGATGGGAGAGTGCAGCAGGCCCGTTTCTTCGATCCAGTGAGAGCCGGTGAGCTCGCCAGAGCCATTCAGGCGGAAAATTCCGGCGTAGCAGGCCTGATGGAAGAAGTCTGTGCGCGGGAGGATAGTTGTCACTCCCGTGTTGACTGGGCCATGCGTAGAGTCTGCTGACATGATAATTGATTCTGTGTGGCAGAGCACCCCGCCGACATCAGTCAACGAGTTTTTAGGCCCCGGCGCGAAACGTCCAAGGTATAATTCCGGGAGGAGATCTCGGAGGCGACAGCGCGCAGATTCGGAAGACATAGTATTGGGTTGTTTCGGTGCGAAGGTTAGGGAATTCCGAAGGTCTGTCGAAAAGCTCGCAAGATATAGGCAAATCGCTCTGCGGAGTCACTAGTAAACGGTCAATCCGACGGAACCGGAGGCGGGCCGCATTCATCCGGTGGTGACGTCATTCGAGAAATTCAACCCCCATCCGATTCCCAGATGCTTCCAGGTTTGCGGACAGGATTGTCAGGCCCATTTGTTTCCCAACAGAGGACGATGAGAAGAGTCCACTAGTGAAGACCAGTCTCGCTCCAATTGATTTATCCAGCATTTTCGCCGCCCGGGTGGTCTAGTGGTTATGATGCCTGCCCTTTACATCAGACTTTTGACAATTAGCTTGTGAGCTTGTACAAGGTCAAAAATATGGGCGATATACTGTGCAAAAATTAACCAAAGTTTACAGGGTTTTTCATTACAGCTTACATCTGTATGGTTGATCGCGGGTGACAACTTGAAGAACCTTGCATCCTCAATTTGGATGCAACTTCTTCAAACGGCTTGCAACTCTGTAAAATGGTTCACAACTCGGCAAATGCGGAGTGATCGCCGAGCTGTTCGTATCAAATTTAGGTCAACGGGCCGGGATCAGTTTTAACTCTGTCGGCCACCTCGCAATTCTCCCTCTCCACAGGCTCCTCGGATGTAATATTTCAAATTTGGAGCAATTGAAAGAATGGTGTGTAACATATTGGAGCTTGGATATGGTAAAACAAGACCAGAATGGCTGCAATTCGACTTCACGAACAAAGGACTTTGCTCATTCGTTTAGGGATTCTGGAATTTGCATTTGAGCTCAAAAATTGGAGTTACAGCCCTTTGCGGAACATAGGGCGCGGCCGATTTTTTTTTTCCATTTTGGGACATTTTTGATCTTTTAGACCATTTCCCTCGCTGCGGGCTCAATTATGAATATATCTCTTTGAAAACTATATAGTGGGTGACTTCCCGTAAGCATTAAGATATTCCAGCGCAATTTCTGAGCTTCTTTGAGGGTGCCAGTGATAGGATCAAAGAGAAAAGATATTCACGCTGTTTGTATTCCCGTAACTAAAATATTATATCTACTTCTTGATGAAGTGCAAAAATCAACCATACAAGCATCTTCTTGCACCAGAGTCATCTCGGAGTTAAAACACCATAAGCACGAGGAGCGGTGGCACTACAAAGTGGGCTCAAGAGAGCATTCTAAAAAAATGATTTGGCATCAATTTCAAAGGGGGAAAAGGCGAGAACAACCGGGGTTTGGGCAGGGATTAATGCAAGGTACTTAGGGTAGAGTTAGAACATTGAAAGATCCGTTGTATATGAACGGTGCGCTTGCAAGTGGGGACGTAGAGTTTGTGACGGGGATGACAGGACGTGACAATCAGCGATTTGGTGCCTAAACGGGATATTCCAGGATACGAAAGTCTATTCAAGGGGGGGGTACCCCCCGAATAGATTCAGCATATTTCGACTGATGGGAGAATAAATCGCAATCGCTTTGGGGTGATGCAATTGATGGGGTCCTGGCAGTTGACGCCGCATCACGTCGGCAAGTACGAAAAAAATTCCTGGGGAATATTTAATGCTTACGGGAAGTCACCCAGTCGGAACCGCACTGGAATTCCGCATTTCTTCTCGAGCCCCGTTTATTTTTATTCAACCTGTATAAGATGTGATATAATATTATTACCTTTTCAAGCAGATCTCCTCCTACAAGGGGGGATGTGGATATAATGCTCCAGTCCTTCATTAAGGTACACATAGGTCTATTTATGAGGTCGCCTCGTCGCCATATTTGCTTTTTGCACCCTCTACTACGTGAACAATGCAGTTGAAAGTGAAAATATTAGTGTCCATATGAATCCAATGTTTCTGGATGCTCTCTCCACCAGTAGCCATAAGATTTGTTCTGGGCCCACTAGGAGGTTCTTAAAAGAGATTGCGCGACTCAGATCCTCGCTACATGTCTTCCCGCTAGTATGCGACGCGCTTCAAGTTGTCATCTGTCACAGCCATGTGCAGTTATTTCTGTGACTGATGGCAAATTGAGGTGCATCGCGTACTAGCGCGAGGACATGAAGCGGGAATCTGAGTCGTAGGTTCTCTTATAACTAGCTCAGAGTGTGCCCAAAACGAACCTCTGACTCATTGGTAGATAGATCATCCAGAAACATCGGATTTTTACAGACACTAATATTTTTACTTTCAACTGCATTGTTCACGTAGTAGAGGGTTCATAAAGCAAATATGGCGACGAGGCGACCTCATAAATAGACCTATGTGTACCTTAATGAAGCATTGGAGCATTATATCCACATCCCCCCTTGTAGGAGGAGATCTGCTTGAAAAGGTAATAATATTATATTACATTTTATACAGGTTGAATAAAAATAAACGGGGCTCGAGAAGAAATGCGGAATTCCAGTGCGGTTCCGACTATATAGTTTTCAAAGAGATATATTCATAATTGAGCCCGCAGCGAGGGAAATGGTCTAAAAGATCAAAAATGTCCCAAAATGGGAAAAAAAACGGCCGCGCCCTATGTTCCGCAAAGGGCTGTAATATACTTTACATTTTTTTTTTTTGAGCTTGCTTATGCTTCCTGCTCTCTGAGGTGCGAAGACCACACAATATCCTTTTTCGGATCCCGGCGGAGTATTCGGATCACCGTTCCGATCAACACTATCAGTTGCGCTATCCTCGGGATGGTTTCGAGTCAAAAAATTCAAATGCACTCGAAGCAGTCAACTGGAGCTGGGTGCTTCGTGAACCTCTACGATGGATGTAACTAAGTTGAAAGATGTCACCATTTTGAGAGATGCAAGCAAAAACCCTGCTTCCATTTCAAAGATGTATTCAAAAAACCTGTCTCCACTCCCAGCATGACCTCTAATAATTTTTGCACAGTATAAGTGCCATACAAAAAAGGCCAAAAAGGTCGCAAGTTGGCAAGGTCACAAGGCTATCTTTTTTTCTGACAAGGTCGACAGTTCGACTCCTTTGGGTGGCGTAAATTTGATTGGTACAGGACAGTTCTGAAAATTTGCATAGGGCATTCTACATACATCCTCCAGGTGTTTGAGACCCTATCTCGTCATGTTCTGCATTTTGGGAGGGGTAATTTTTGGCCCTTGGACCTTGTGGGCTTGGCGACAAGCTCACAAGGCCAAACAAGCCGCAATCAAATTGTTAATTGGCTGATGTACTCACGCCACCATCTCGCTTTTTCCTTGCCCTCGTTCAGCGAAATTTATTGCGCTCAAAGTCGTATCGATTCAAGAAGTCCCCACCCGATATCAGCCCTATATCTGCTTTCCGGACATCGCCGCCGCCGCAGTCACATCAGACGAAAACCTCGGGACTTTCATGAAGTTGCATTTACTTTGGGATCTTATATTTATGTTGTGGCTTTGAATTGTATCGCTATCCGTATCCGCTCTTAACGAAAAGTTCGTTCACTGTACTGGTGGGGGCAACCCTCCGAGTAGGCCAGCGAGCTCATTCTAATGGCACCCGGGGTCCATGCCTTCCCCCCCGAATCCAGCGAATCCTCTCTCTATCTCAAAACTGCACCCAAAGTTTGGCTGGGTAATAGTGATGCAAGGAACTCTGGGCCGGTGCTCTCTTTGTACAACCCTGGCATGATCGCAGTTTGCATGAACTTATCTATTCTTTGATTTGGCGCGTTTCCTTCTTCCCGAGATCCTGGTTGATCAAGCGGCGGATCGCGCCAACCCATGCTTGGAGTTATCGTCTTGTTTGATCTTCTTCGCACCCTCGCTCTCGTCTCCTTAGACATATTTATTCTATGAACTTGTAGGCGGCTCCGAGGTTCGGATTCACATCTGACCGCTAATTTCCTACTATTCACGCACCATCTCGGAATGCCTTTGGATATATCCTCTTTGGATAATATCCTCCGGGTTCTAGGCGTCGATAAAGCGTAAATTATGAGTGACGGGGGGCTCCTTCGACCGTCCCTGTCCACGTCAAACATGCGAACGGGCTTATCACACCATAAGTTTTCTAAGTATTGGATTTAAGGCAATTAGCTCCGTATACGATTGTGTGGGCTAAGGACCAGAGAAAAACATAAATCTAAATCATGCCCGAAATCCCCAGAACTCAATGCTCCAAATTTTTCCATACCTCGGATGGTCAGTGAGTATTTCTTGATGTGCACACCACTTCCAGGTCACGGAAACCAAGAATCCTTGGCAACTGACAACAGCAATTGGGCCGCCTCGTTTTCAGGAACGGGAATGCGATCAGAGGGCCCTCTCGCCAGCCTCCTAATTTTGTGCCCTCAATGCCCTCAACGACGTCGTTGCGCAATCCCTTACTCTTTATCAAAAATGCCGATCGAAGCGGCAGCGCGTCCCGAATTCGGAATGCCAAGATAGAGTGAGGAGCCGGGCCGGGAGGACGTGCCGTACAGAGCTTCTCCGATCCGAGAGGACGGAGTTTGAAAATAAATAGAAATGCCGCATCTACTTTTGATCACAAACAAAGGCCTCGTGTGGAGGGCGTGCGTACAAGGAGGTCGGACTCATCACTCTTTCTCAGAACGACCATTTGCCTCCGAGTCCTTCCCTGCAACATCGTCTTCTCGTCGTTTGAAATGTCCACATATTGGAACGCATACCCCGACTTCTCGCACGATGGAACAGCACCGCTGCGGCAGGAGTTCAATCGGTTGGCGGCATATTGCGGATGGCGTGTAGGCCGCGCAAAGTACAAGAGGGAATGGGAGCAGTGCGCTCTGAAGGAGTTCTCCTACCAGTTCGGGCATGATGACAGTCGGCTGGCCGGATGGCAGGCGATGTGTGCTTTTGTCCGGGTCAAAAACGTCCCCGATTCCATCAAGAAATGCAAGGAGGTGAGTGCAACGGGTATCTGAGAGTAAACCTCAGGCTAATCATTGAACAGGTGTTGCGCACCAAAGTCTGGGTCAACATTTACGACCTGATCGATGCTAAGAAAACGGGCCAGCCCGTGAAGAAGCACTCGTCGGCCAACGCCTTGCGGGAGTATTCGAAGGAATCGGACAAGATATTCCCTAAGAAGATTGCGAAGCAGAACCGGTTCTTGGCGGCTTTACTTATTGAAATGTTCTAGTAGCGACTGTCGCGAGTGGGGGATTGTGGAATGAGAGTGGAGTTATGCGCAATATAACCACCATATATACTTCTTTCCTTGTTTTTCAGAATTGGTAGTCCACCATTGAAAATTTTGGATTCAGTGGGAAAGCAAGCAGAAAGGATGCAAGATACAAAGACTATCGGCGCTATCGAAACAACACACTGATACAACTAGTGGCAAGAAATAAGTTTGAACTGATTGGACGACGCAACGGCGGAGGCGGGGTGAGTGAAGGTTCAATCTGGATTATATCGGGCGAGCAGACGCATGTATGTTTCCGAGATCTCATGGAGTCTATCAATAAGCGCTAATAACTGTGTGAGAGGATACCTTGTCCGCGCGCTCCTTCCCTCTGGGAACAAATCGGCACATGACAGTGGCAGATTCGAACCACCTTTTCGCTTCATCAAGCATCGACGCTCTGAGTATCAACGAATGAAACCTGTCCTCGAGGGATACATTCATTGAACGGCTTACTGAAGACATTGAAAATCTGTGTTGTAGGAAGTACCCAGAAGCCAATTGCGTTCTTCCACGGGGTAAGCCTTCGATGCATTGTATCAGGTAAGTGTCGTGGAGACGGACGTGATCTCACATCATCGCCTTCGCTATTCTCTTCTATCACGGTGACTTGGGGTGAAGGCCGTGGCGTGGCGCGGCAAAACTCGAACTTACGGCTGTCAATTAGATCTCAATTTAGATCTGGTCCGTTAATATATCCTGCAGTTCTACTTCCAGCACACATTCAGCGTATGTATCTCCGCACGCCAACAAATATCATAAGTCAAGTCATTCGGAAAGCTCGCAAGATATAGGCAAATCGCTCTGCGGAGTCACTAGTAAACGGTCAATCCGACGGAACCGGGAGGTGGGCATCCGGTGGTGACGTCACTCGAAAAATGCAACACACATCTCAGGTTTTCCCAGATGCTGCCAGGTTTGCGCACAGGATTGTCAGGCCCATTCGTTTCCCAACAGAGGACGACGAGTAGATCCACTAATGAAGTGTAGTCTGTACCAGTCTTGTATTTTGCTTTGTATAGATGTCCCGAGTGGTCTAGTGGTTACGATGCCTGCCTTTTATTCTATGATACAGCGGGAGACCGAGGTTCGAGTCCTCGCCTGGGGCAATGATGTATTTTTCTCTGTGTTCTTTTAGTTCTACCGCGGCGATTCGTCAAGATTGCGACCGTGAGCTCGGCTATTGGGATACACGAGGGCCCAGGGACGATGATGTAGTAGTGCGTATACATCGGGAAAATTCCTGGAAACCGGCGTTCATGAGTTGGACCGTGCCGTGTAATGCTACCTACCTACCTACCTACCCTGCGGAAGCCGACCATGGAGACAAACCCGTGAAAATAGCAAATAGCGTTTCGATTTTCCGGGCTACACTTCGTCGTCTGTACAAAATTTATTTACGGCAAGAAACTTGCGCAAGATTACGGGATCCAATACCAATACGGATTCAACCATTTTTCGCGCCACTCCAGATCATCTGGAGCTTCAACCTTGATGCCTGCAGCACTGCGTCAGCGGTTACCTTAGATACTGAACGAACAGACATACCACCCAACCAACGATCTTCCCCATTGATGATGTGAATCTCCGTTTGTTGCGCCAAGGTCTCAATTTGCGACAAGAAGTTTGCAGGGGGTGTATAGCTTTCTTGAAAATAAGATGAGGTAGGCTCGACGTCCAGATGGAATGAATGGAAGGCGCTGTTCGGGGCGCTCCGTGCATCGAGAAGCAAAATAACGCCGGTATAAGGTACATTATACGGGCTGTCATTGCTACTGCCGCCGGTGTGAATAGTGAGGTTTCGGAGTCTGGGTAGCACGCCAGGTACTGAAAGGTCAAATACTGCTTCTGGAAGCGGCGTCACTGTTGGATTCTCGCCGTCTTCCCAGCGCCGAATCTCCAATGTTGTGATAGACGGCATCCGGCTATACATTGTCTGCAACTCGAGGACGTCTCCTACACTTGAAATGTTGACGGAGAGTGTGTCTATCGCACAGGCAGAGCGGCGGAACAACTCGGAGACGACGTGTAGATGTGGGGTGTATGGGAGTCGCAAGCATTTTAAACTCGGAAATGAGAAGTGGGCGAGTTGCATGACCGTTTCGTCTGCTACTGTCACGGTGGTATCCCAAGGGATAACGACTGTTTGGAGATTTGGTGCAGTCATAGGTGTGGCCAGCGGAGAAGGAGTTTCGCGGAGGATGTTGGTGATATGCAAGTGTGCGAGCATGGGACAGTTCTGGAACAACGCGCGGAGCGCGGAGACCGTAATCTCTTTGACTTTAAAAATCGTCAACCTGGGTGTTGTAGCGCCGGTGAAATTGGCCGGGGCGGAGAAGGAGAGTGATATCGCCTCGAGTTTTGGCCCAGATTCAAGAATTGGCGCGATGGTCGCCGGCATATCCTCGACATCCAACACATGGCATGCCAAATCCCGTAGTTGCGGAAAGCCGGTCGCGATCGCACCGAGTAGCAACGGGTTCGGCATTAATAGAGTCAGCTCGAGCCGATGGAGCTGTGAAACCACCACAGGGAACATCGGAGGCAGAGTTACAAATCCCTGCAGCGTCCAAGAAAGCGGGTGGCCGCGCGCACGTTCAGACCACGTCGCCAAAACGCGATGCAGTTTGTCTCTGGTTTCCATCGATGGGTCCTCAATGTGCAAGTCGATGCAGCTCCACAAGGACCCCGTGCCCAGCGCAATTGCTCTCCAATCCTTGCAAACTCGGATCAAGACGAGAGGGGGTGTGGTAATGGAGGGGCGGATGCGATAGTCGGTCCTGAGGACATCTAAGCGCATGTCTTCGAAGATCCGGGCGGTTAGCTCGGCAGGAATCGTCAAGATGGGGCTTTGCATGGTAGGAAACGAGAATGAGGGAGAAAAGAAATCGGGGATGAAAGCAAGATGATGCCCACTAACTGATAGTGAGTCTTCGCCCTATCCAAGCCAGTAAAGTATGCAATCATCCCACGCGACTCACAACCAAACAATGTGACATCGCTTGCAAGATTTCACGTTAAAGATGTTACTAATCGGCCCGCATCGTTCGGGTGTGTTCGGAAAGGTTCCCGTGCCTGTTCTACTTGCAAAATATGTGGCGCGAAAGTGGACAGACGTGGCTGGTAAGTTCGCTTTGTATGAACTCGAATATTTCACCATTCACATCTAAATTTGAATAGTTTCAGGAACTTCGTTTGTTCTGCTCGCTCTATACCATCCCGGTTGGATCTGTTACTTCATCTTCGCGGTCTGGGCCTCTGGCCAGAATTACAAAAACTACAACAGCATCTGGCCATTCTGATTTCCAGCTGAACACACCAATATTGAATTAAAGCGCCAAAGATTCTCTTTTATATCCAGTTAATGGCCGGATAAGATACGACACCACCTTCCCACCTACACACTCATGCAGTGACTTTAAACTGCTCAAACAGTGCCACGCCAGTCAAGCCCGTGCTTGTGCTTAGGTTCCCTATGAATCTTGCGTACTCGGGGTTAGCTTCGAAAGTTTGGAGGCGGACGGAGACGTCCATTTCGAGCGTCCCTGGGTCTTCCCCCGCGCCCTCCAGCACTCTAGCGACAGGCGGCAGCGCCAGCACAATCCGGTACCCCTCCGGATCAGGTGTGCTTATCACTGGCGGGTAGGTGGCATTCGCCCCGCCCGGTCCTGTCGGCCTGACCGTAATGGATCCCGGAGTGCAGCTCATGCTGAGGATCACCCCGTTCTCGGAGAGGAAGGCGGAGACATGCTCGATGCCCGAGGTGTCGAGGAGGTCGAACCACACGAGAGAATAGGGGCCGATGCGGCCGTGGCCCCTACTGTACCATTTCGACGCACACCGGATAAGGAAAAATATTCACCTAGATGAAAAGGCTCCCAGAAAGGCTCCGAGATTTTTCCGATTGGTCCGGCGAGCCTTTTCATCTAGGTGAATATTTTGGCTCTGGTGTCATATATGGAACTGATCCAGGCCTAATCGGGCCTGGCCAGGCCGCATTTGGCCTGCCAGGCCGAATTAGGCCTGGCTCATTCCCAGGCCCCTATTCTGCCTTGTTTCTCAAGTTTTGCACTGGTCTGCCACGCCGGGGGACTTTGTATAGTCCAACTTGAGACTATATGTAAACCATTGCGCCGCAGGCCTAAAAAAATGGCCAAAATAGCCCCCAGAACCAGAGGAAATTAAATAAAAATAAAAAGTATTTTGCACTGACTCTGGCTCATAAGGGCATGGGTGAATTTAATCAGGTCCTTGAACGAGTTTGGGAGCGCCGCAGGCAGGCCAAATGAGCCAAATTTAGTGAAACAGAAACCAAATTCATGTGAGGACTTACAGAACACTGTGAGCACAACATAATCTGATCCACATCTTGCATTGAGTTGGGAATTTACGAGGAATTGATTTGGTTCCTTTGTCTAGCTTCAGATAAAGCATGGGAAGGGGTGTCTGCAGAGATACCAGTCTAAGGAATTGTGCAAGAGAAATTTTACATGTTTAGGTACTGTGAGTGGAGTACAGGGTTAAATCCGGGAAGAAAAATGTATGTCAATGGCAAAACAAAAATGAAGACAAAATGCGGAATGCTGAGGTCCATTGAGATGTGAGAGAGCGAGAAACAAAATTGCAAAAAGAGAAAGCATATAGCGACGCTGTCGGGTTCGAACGTACGCGAAGAAAAATAGATCACGCGATCGACAAAAAATAAGCAGTAAACTTTCCAAGTAGACTACAAGAACTTATAACATTGTTCTCCCCTAGATACTCCAACCGGCCTAGGGACTTTTTGAATAATTTTTGAATAATTTTTTTTGGTTCCACATATGACACCAGAGCCAATATTTTTCCTTATCCGGTGTGACGGTAGGTTCACGGTATGTCACCCGTCACCGCACATGTTCATTTTCTTCGATGTTCATTCCTCGGCAATCACGGTAAAATTGCCATTTATGGTAATCCGGCAACTGCAGGAGGATAATTTTTCACATTTTTAGGCCTATTTGGGCCACAAAAACCGGCCGTCACCGCCACCAATACCCAACAGGTTCAGTTCACAGCGCCCTGTCACCGTCACCTTCGAAATGGTACAGTACCATGAGGCGAGGGAGGTGAGGATGGGGGCAGGAGACCAGTTCTACGTTGCGTAGATTACAAGGGGGTTCATTAAAACGTGGCAGGTAATTGGCACTGCGTTAAACACACCTTGTCGTGGTAGCCAACCCCCTCGAAGGCGAGATTAACGCCGTAGATGGAGAGGTCGACGACGGAGGCGGCGTCCGGGACAGCGTTCGCCCACCCGATTTGTGGGCCGATTTCCATGTTTTGGCCGGCGACGGCGGGGCCGCAGGGGTAGTGCGCTGGGGCGACCTGTCGTTTCAGAGAGAGAGTTATTCAAATTATATTATATTCAAGACCGCCGTGGAGATGGAGAGAAGACGCACCGCCGGGAATGTAATCGTTCCTGTCACGCCCACCTCCGGCGCATCGATAGTAACCAACTACCCCGCCTCGCCGCCCACCCAGCTGAACCCGGTCCCGTGCCAAATGCCGGTGGTATTGTCCCCGTCCGAAGTGACCGTCGCGTTCTGTTCCCCGTTGGCGGTGCCGGACCAGAGTGTGCCGTTAGGAAACGTCACCCAGATGATGACGCTCAGGACGGAATCTGGGGCGGAGACTCCGGAGAGGGTCAGGAACGCGGACTGCGCGCTGGTGAGGAAGATTATCACGACGGAAGCGAGGTCGCTGGCGGGTTCGTTGGAAACGACGTCGAAGTACCACCAGTCGAAAGACGAGGCGTTGATGGGTGAGACTTTTGGCGCGTCGAGCCCGACGGCGGAGGAGGTGAACTGCGCGATGCTGCTCCCATTTTGGATGCCAGGGGGGATTTGGAAGACGGTGCCCCTCGCGGACGAGAAGAAGGCGAGGAGACCAGTTAGTAGAGAAATGTGTTTCATAGGAAGAGGGAAGGAAAGATGTGGATGGGGAAAGGTGGTACTGTAAGTTGGATATATGTAGCGGGACGTATCATCCATAGTCACCCATATTATCCAGCCGCGCCGCGGTCACGAGGTTCAATCGGTAAGCGGAGCATTGAGCCGGCCACGCCGCCTTCAATTCAATCAAACTCGCGCTTTTTCACTTTCGTCGAAGGCCGCGTGGCCGGCCGGATGAAACAGCTAATGTCGATGACTATGGATGACAAGGCGGTCACGGCCCAGGCCGCCCAGCTATATAAGTCGTACGTTTTCAACACGTGCGATGTACCTGTTCGATTTGGTAAAGTTATTAGGTGATATTGCTTTCAGAAAAACCGCCAGACTTTCGCTAGTACATCCTCAAAAAATGGACCAAACGGTCGGATCCAATCGCCGTGATGCCGTGAAGATTCTGCAGAAGGCACGCGACAGTATCTTTAAGGCTCGAGCTAGGGTACCAGTCACGCCATCACGGAGCGCAACAACTGGCAAATCGACTTCCCGAGGCGCTGCGTCTTCATCTCCGGCGAGTTCATGGTGCTGATATTTAGTACAGAATGATATTCTGCCGGCGCATTCAGTAGACTGTAAGAGGAGCGCTTGCATTAAAGATCTCTTGCAGAACGCAGATCCAAGAGGAGGGTATGGATTGATCCACGTTAGTTTCGCTCGTTCGTGAATGCTAAGGAACGGTACGTGTCTTGAAGATAATATATTCAGAGTACTGGCGCTATAACAGGGAGGGGTAGAATGCACTGAGCTGAACTTGGCGATAAGTGAGATCATTCCAGACGAAAAACGGACTGACCGACCACATACACACATCACAAATCTCCAGCTAAATCATGGAGGTGCTTTGAATAAGACTGATTGCGTTCTTAAATCGGGGCGTAATGGAACATCTGAACGGAACTGGGTTACTAGATGGCATGTCCATGTCAGTTGGCATTTCCACTGCAGCGGAATTTCCATACGATATGACCCCATGTTGGTACTCGTAAGAGGGCTCGATGGCTTGTCCATCTTCCCCGATTGCTTTGTTGATGTCGAACACAGCTAGGATCGAGACGACTGCGATCCAGATCGACGAAGCGGCCATGTGTCTTCCTGGACATATTCTGGAGAAAATCATGGTCAGTTTCCGGTGAGCGGTGCAGGTAACGGAGAGACCGTCGCCCGAAGCCGAAAGCAGCTTGTGGGTCTCTAACCGCCGGATTGGGCTTCCCATTAAGAAGGAAGCGCTCGGGTTTGAAGGCGTATGGATCCGGATACATTGTCTAGGCAGCATCAGATAGAACTATAACAGTATATGTGACGCACTTCATCGTGGAGGATAGCCCTAATTACATTCAATCATGATTCCACTGTGAGGTTCAATTCAATATACACGCACCACGAGTTTCCAATGACACGAGACCCCGCCGGCAGACGATAACCACGATACTCATCTTCAACAGGTAGGAAGTGAGGGATAGCTGGAAAACGAGCATTAATACGAGATTCGGGATACTGTATTCAAACGGCAGCGGACCAATTGGGGTCACATTCCTCCACCGGAGGACTTCTTTGACCAGAGCCGCAACATACGGCATCGCGTCCTCATCGCTGAAATCCGGTAAGTTTCCTTGCCCAACGACTGAATCGATCTCGATTTGGGCTTTTTTCTGAGCCTCCGGATTTGCGAGCATAGCAAGGAAGAATGTGGACATGGCCGAAACGGTCGTATCAGCCCCGGCGGCATACATCGTGGCGGCGACATTTTTCACGCTATCTTCCTGGTAATATTGGTTCTCAGATTGGAAATTGCGCAGAGCGTTGGCGGCGAAGGACGTTGGAGCTCCTCCCAAGGCCTGGTCGAACAGAAAAGAAAATCTTGGAAGCACTTTTATTATCCGGCTTCAGATCACGTACCATGCGGCGTTTCGTCTCGTTGAACGGCACATCCCTAAGAGCCTGCGCCAATTCTCTCCCTTCCCGAGCAATGCGTTGAAACTGGGCCCCAGGAACCCACTCGGGGACATATTTCAGAATCGGAATGAAATCCTGACGCGCCGTGGTTAGATGCCGAACTACATTCGCTAAGATACTCACAACGAGAAACTTCCCGGGAACGCTGGCACTCGAGGCCGCTTCCATTGCCTTCTCAGCTAGAGTGATGTACGGATCATCAGTAGGCAAGACGTCGATTCCATACGTAACCGCCATAATTGTTTCACCGGCCATTCTATGCAATCATCAGGCGATACAGAGTGAAGGGACAAACTCGAATATTGTACTGCCGGATGTGATCCAGGAAACCGTCTGGGTTGCCAAGAAGCCGGCGGAGAATCGCATGGGCGGCTACGCGCTGGCGTGGACGAGATGCGGGGCCTACGCCCGCGGTGAATTCTTGGTTAAATAAACGACGATCGGTCCGCCTAGATAAAAAAGAAGAGGATCTAGTCAACATGGAGCCCCACTCCCATTATTCTGGGTCCTACCATTCATTTCCTATAATTTATCCCGAATGGGTTAGATCTTCATCCTCAAGTTGACAAGGGTGGCACCGTATTTCATCAAGGCTGAAATTTCACGTCAATTCAACGGCCGTCGAGAGGCGGAAAGCGCGCACAGAGGGCGTATCGCCACCCCATCAACTCTCCAAGCATCGGAAGCGTAGGTCTGCAATCTCAGACGTGTAGAAGCAAAGCGCTAGTTCATCCATACCTGTCTGAGTAGATAGAGCCACGCTTCTCGAGGAGGGCATCTGTTGCCTCGAGCGACGAAAGGACAATGACAGACGTCCCCGCAAGGTTCAAGTGGAGGATGTCGGAATCTGTGAATACATTTGAACAAGCGTTGCTAGCAATTGGCTGTCGAGAGACTGTATTTCTTGCTCCATTCCATCCAGGCCACCCAAGGATTGGCAGACATATCATCGAAGACGTTGCCAAGAAGAGGTAGCTTCCTCGGTCCTGGTGGTAACGGCAACCGGGAGCGCCATGCCGTCCGCAACCATCTGAGATAGAGCACTGCTGCTGCGAGGATTGTCCAGAATAACCACCCAGTGATGTTGTTAGAGGACATGATTGTGAGGATCGAAAGGAGGCTCCACCCGCTCCGGCCGCTTTTATTCCGACTATCCACCATGTCACGTGAGCTTCCCACCGGTAGACATCGAAGGGTCGCTTGACAGACTTCTTCGCTCCGTTCCTCGTTTTGTATTGAAGGGATCACATTGGGATTAGACCGGACGTAATATGTCAGGGTAAGATCCGTATCCCATAGCTCAGAGGAAGGGCCCATTAACGAAGGATGCGAGCGGAAGCACTCTGGGGGTACTCACCCTGGAAGTATTTGAAGGAAGTACGAGCGCGGATTCATCTTCCGGACGATCAACTCAACAGCGTCAAACTGCTGTCAGTCTGCAGTCTTTCAAGTTGACAGCCCAAATCAGCAAGGGAAGAAGCTGCAGAGCTTTGGGTGGACATCAGTTCGCTTGCTGTAGCTGCACAGGGCTAATGAACGGGAATAGCGCACATTGTAAATGATACCGCAGGATGGGGATAAAATTCGGAGTAAGCCAACGCCGCGCGGACTGCGCAACAAAGGTTGAGGGGAAGCACTTGAGAGGCGAGAGGAAGGAGATGACCTGCATGGGGTAACAACCAAAACCATGCAAACGAACGCCGCCCATTGCCAGTTGCAACGGGCAACAAGTCGAGGTGTCACCTAATAGAATACTCGCTACGGTTGTAGTTCTTGTCAGCAAACTCGGACGTCGGAGCAGTCTAAATGAATTTCTCAGCTCATATCGTGTTGGTCCCGAGGAAGATCTCCAGATATGGACAAGACAATTCAACGGCAAGTGCTGAGAATAGCCAGATATCTGATCTTGTTCTCCGATTCCGATGACGTTCCGGCTTGAACCTTTTCATAGATAATGAAGTGCTGACCAGTCGATTGTCCCATATATTTCCTTCGTTAGGCTACGCTCAGTCTTTACTGTGGAAGGCAGCCGTGTTTCCTGGGATACTATAGTATGGCGGTATCTTTAGTCCTAGGACTGAGATGGTAAACTCACCCCATGCTGCTCAACGCCAACGCGAATACACGGACTGACTGGATGTGGTGGCGGAGGAAGGCAAGTCGGCGGTAACTCGTCACCATCGTCACATCACTTAGCACCGCCACTGGAGCATCGCCTTGCAGAGTGCTCGTGTCGTGAGACAGCGCTAGGATTGGAACGACGTCCGGGAAGGAGGTAAGTACTTCATCGTTGCCACATCATCGAAACTGTGTATCTCAGACCAAATCTCCCCAGATGAACTGAGGTAATACTGTAACCCCACTGTGGGAAGTAAAGGTACTCACGTGGAGTGTGTAAGCACTATTTACGTGAAAAAAGCACTGCAATTGATGGCATCATTTTGTAGTCCTTTTCCCGGTAATTCATCTGAGCGTCGTCCAAGGTACTACTTCTTGGGTACTACATCTGAGCTCCTGTAGGGTAGTTAATATGAGCTCTCCTGGAAAAAGCCAAAAACCAGTGTGCGCACAAGGAAGTCATTCATTCTTAGGCCCGGCGCGGCAGTTGCCGCGGATCAATTCCTGCCGATCAAGTCTTGGCGCTCGCTGGCGACAACTGTCATCGGACAAGGCCCACAACGACGAGTCTCTGGCCCGCATCCAGCTCGCAACGTGCGTGAAGCCTCAAATCCGGCTTTGTATTCTGCGTTGAACTACATCAGCCCTTGTGTATGTTCCCTCTGTATGTTCCCTGTCCGTTGTAGAAAAATAATTCAATACTGTCGGGTGTGCATAGCGAATTTTCGATTCCGGATCCATTACGACCATGCCCCTGCCCCGAAAATCAAAGGAGAAGAAGAAATACTGCCACTGTAGTTCCACATGCGGAAAGCTCCTCACAAAAAGAACACGGCAGGAACACTACAAAAAAGTCCCCCACTCGTCGATCATGCCGTCCGAATCAGAATATGAACCTGAGACCGTTCCAATGGACCTCGACCCCCCCTCTGAACTTCCTAGCCCCCCTCGCACCCATGCCGATGTTCCTATGCCATCTCCGGAGCCAGATTCGTCATCGGAACCTGAACTATTCGAAGCTGAATACAACGAAGCTCTGAAGGAGAATATGGCCGACTCTCTTGACGCCTTGGGAGAATTTGATCAACACTCGGAGCTGGATAACGACGGAGCAGCCGTCTTCGATGCTAACGAATGGAAAGCTTTCGATGAACTGATAAAGAAGCAGTTCTTACCCACGACGAGATGATTCAAGAGCTCGAAGAAATGCTGGGACCAGATGAGGAAGCAGCGCTGTGGGAGGCTCGTACGTGCTATCTCGTTGCCCATTCACAATAACTGATGATGGAACAGGTAACGATATTTTAACCGAGCAGGATCGTGACAATATCCGCGCGTTTCGCCTGAAAATGCTTTCCAATATGCCGCGAATCGCTTTTGAACAGATGCGATATGCATTTCGTCATAAACTGGAGATTAGTTCGCACTGGGTCATGGTGCACCGTGTCGCCATCCTTTCTTGCACGGAACCAGTCTGGTACCACTGCTGCCCGAATTCTTGCATGGCTTACACAGGCGAACACTCCGCATCGAGTTCCTGAAAATATTGCCATGAACCTCGTCTCAATGCTGCCTCGAAGCCACGGCGTCTTTTCTGCTATCTTCCCATGATTCCACGTCTCCAAGGCTTTTTCATGAATCCCCAAAAAGTCCGACAACTCCTATACCGACATAACTATCAACATGTCCCGGAACAATTGCAGATGTATTCGACAGCGAGCACTATCGAGACCTCTGCACTCAAAAAGTGGTCCTCGATGGAAAGGAATTGGACCACCTCTATTTATCTGGCAAATACGACATCGCGCTTGGTGTTTGCACCGACTCCTACCTTCTATTCGAACGCCGCAGAAAAGGGCCTTCCGCAACTCCCATTCTTGTCGACCTTTTCTCCATTCCGCCAGTTACTCGCACACATCTCGAAGACTTGTTATGTAACGGCGTCATCGCTGGTCCCAACGGCCCGAAGGACCTCCGGAGCTATATGGTTCCTCTCGACGACGAACTTGCGCTTCTCGCTGTCGGTGTCCCCACCTATAATTCCCTTGACGGCGACATCTTCGATCTCCGCGCGTAAAACCTTTTTGGCCTGGGAGATATCATTGCGATCGAGAAGATGCTGAACATCAAAGGCCATAACAGTCTCAGTGCCTGTCGATCTTGCGAGATGAAAGGCCGGCGAAATGTCACAGGTCACGAAAAGATTTATTACATGCCGCTGGCCGCACCCAGCAACGATGGAGAATTGCACGAATCTTGGGATCCCCGGAATCTTCCGCTGCGGACTGATCAGCGCATTCAGGAGGTGCTGGCTCAGATCGATGATGCGGCCCTGCTTGGCGACAAGGAAAAGCTTGCCAAGTATCACGGTATCAAAGGATTCCCGGTGTTACGTCGAGTTGGGTCCATGGATCGGGCACGCTCATACCCTTGGGACTTCATGCACTTATTTTTCGAAAATCTCATACCTAACCTACACAAGCATTGGACGGGCAACTTCAAAGGCCTGGACACCGGTTGCGAACACTACGAAATCTCCGAAGATGTCTGGGCAGAGATCTGGGCCGAAACCGCCGAGGCGATGAAGAATATTCCTTCTGCTTTCTGCCGCTCACTTGCTGGCGGCCCTGGGAAGTTCACGGCGGAGGCGTGGTGCTTTTGGTTTGTGTATATGGCACCGGGCCTCCTGAAAGGGCGCTTTTCCGACGCCAAGTATCATCTCCACGCCTGCCAACTCAGCGAGATCATCAAGAGTTGTCTTCTGTTTACCAATACGCTCGATGGAATTGACATTATCAACGACCGAATTATAACTTGGGTGGAGACTTATGAGAGGTAATCCTCCAACGCACATTCAGGCTTGCACTGACGGCCTCATCTCAGATATTACTACCAGTATCGGGAAGATCGCCTCTGTGCCTGTCCGCTCACTGTGCACGGCCTACTTCATGTCTGCCAGGACATCCGGGTCTGTGGGCCCTCTTGGGCAACCTGGACGTTCTTCATGGAGCGATATTGTGGCTTTCTGAAGAGAGGATTGAGCTCTAAACGATTTCCTTGGGCGAATCTCAATAACCGTGTTCTGAACTACGCCTACATGGAGCAGATTGGGGTAAGATATGATCTTTCTGATGAGCTTGCGATATTTGGCCGACGCGCTGCGGGTCCCTCACGGTCCGAGCATGTTTACCCTCAATGTGAGTTCATACCTATTGCTACGCTCTCGCTGATCTGCATCATTTTTTCAAGATCCTCATTCGATTGTCCGAACACCATACCAGAAAAAGCACGTCCCCAACGAAGACATTCGGCGCAAAATTGCGCGCTACTTCTCCAATGTTCTTGGAAAACCACTAAACAGGATACTCCCGTTGCTACCTGAGGTCATGGCTCGGTGGGGGAATGTACGAATTGTTGATGGGGATTCCATCAAGGCTGCGGCGATTTCAGTGAGAGGTGAAAATTCTGAGAGGGATAAATCGTATGTGCGAGTAAGTGTGCTAATTCAAATTATTCGGCTGTTCTGATGGGATTGGTAGTTTGAAACAGAGGTCAAGAAACGGTGTGGACCCGAAAATCAACTTGAATGGGTTCAACAATTGTGTTATGGCCGACTGGAGGAAATCCTGGTGTGTCAGCTACCAACGGGTAAGATCTGGGGCGCATTTTCCGGCCAGGTCCGACTGCTGGCTCTCCTAACACCATGCTCTACGGCTGGAAAGGATGCTTCCCAGGAGATAGTTGCATATTCCCAGACGCTCAACCCCATAATTACGGACCTTCAATCCGTAAGCGCAGTTATTGGACAATTCAAAACTCGGGAGCGGTGGGTCATTATAGACCGGACGGGTGGCTTGATAAAACCCGAGTTTGTACCGTCAGCAGAGGGGGAGGAACCGGGAGATGAATGATTTTGTATCCGAGAATCCGAGAGACCATTGTTTCCTCACATTTTCATTAGTCGCCGCAATCCAGATAAGGTAATTTTGACCATCTCCCCCGCGAAATGTGTAACTTATGGGGGGTTTCACTTTGACACCTATGAATTTTGGAAGAGATACAAAAGACTTTTGTTCTGTGCCGAGTACAAGTTTCTAGAGCTCCTGATGGATATTTATGCCAATTATTACTCGTTCTCTAAACGAAATCTACGGCTTTTGTTTGGTTCCATCCCCATTTAGCTTATCTCCTTTCTGTTTCCTTTCCTCGCCTCCTTCTTTTTCGTTGTTGAATGAGTGCGCGGCTGTGTTTCGAGACGTACAGCTAACCAAATACTTTACAGCTCTTCTATGAAAGTGTTTCCCAATATAGTATTTTTTCTTGCTGTGCCCAAATCCGCTTTTCTCTCCTGAGATTAGCTCCTAACAGCCTGTACTTCTTCCGCATCCAACAAGTGCGCACTGAGCCTGTCAAGGTGAGCTAGACTTAAATGGAAGTCAACAGCTTTTGACAGCTGTTCAAAGCATTTACCACGTCACTGCGGCACAGGATGCTGCGAAACTGCGGCCACGTACGCCGTATGCTGTCGGTTTCTGTTGTATAAAATGCCAGTCTCTGTTCTGGCTATACACAATTCTCCCCCCACTCCCACTATCAATGTTTTAACCTTGCGCTCTCTGTTCAAGAAATGCCATGACTTGCGATCAAACATCATCAATCAAGGGCGCATAAATTCTACGGGCATCAGAAGAATTTTCTATACGTCTACACCAAGGCAGCAACATCAAAATTGTCTCGGAACATCCATCTGGATTTTTATGGCGTTCACTTTGCACATTTATTCCCGCACCACATTTTCGATGCGCACCACATTTTCTTGATGTGCACCACACTTTTAGCTGTCTTCCGAGCGCACAACATTTTCTGATTGCCTTATTAGGCATTTCGGCCGATGCCGGGTGATCGAATCAATTCACGTGCTGATGCTTCCACGCGTTCAGGCGCGTCGCCACGTACACATAGCCAAACTAATTGGGTGCATCCAAACTCGACCTCCCGCCAACCAGTATAGCTAATTACTCTGCATGTAAGAGGTTCCATCCAAAGGCTGTAAGTATCACTGCTGATATGCTATGCTACTTGTGGATGTAGTAGGGCCTTAATCCAGTTTATAAGCAGGTGTTTATAAACACATTTTTAAATGGGTCGGACGAGATGCCCGGTTTTTATCTTTTCGGAGCTTTCTGGGCACCAGGGAAAGTAATATTTCCCCTTGATCCCAGTCTCCGAGACTTGTAAGATGCCAACCAAATCAGTTCAGACACTTGACATTTGATAACCAAATTGTAAGCAGCTAAGGGTTCCTCGCAGGCAAAGATACCACTGGGAGCCTCTCAGACCAATTGCAGTGAATAAGGAGCATGTATAAAGCTGTGGGTACTAGGCCGCCATGGGCTCAAGAGGCTGATTTTTTTTTAAAAAAACTCGTGTTTTGAGTATGCTAGCTTTGTGCTAGTTTACAAATAGGTTTGTAGGATTCAGATACCCTATTTACAAATCGTGTTTTGAATTCTTAGGAATAGCTTACATGCAACCCGCTGTACGGCGAGCGCGGCAGAACAGATGTGCTGTGTGTCACTGTGTGTACCCGACCGGAACGCGTGGAAACATCAGCACGTGAATTGATCCAATCACCCGGCATCGGCCGAAATGCCTAATAAGGCAATCAGAAAATGTTGTGCGCTCGGAAGACAGCTAAAAGTGTGGTGCACATCAAGAAAATGTGGTGCGCATCGAAAAAATGTGGTGCGGGAATAAATGTGCAAAGTGAACGTCATAGATTTGTAATCATGTTTCCTCACAATCCCTCAACATCATTTGTGTCGATTTTCTCCCTCGTGAGACTAAATTCCGTTTGTTTTCCGACCGTTGTGTAATTGCCAATGCAACATATTTTCTTCCCTGTTGAAGTGCCGGAGCGGAGCCGGCGGCATATCTTGTCACAATGAATGAAACTGGATAAGCAGAAACATGCCCTTAGCCCTTCAACACTCTCCTATTGGCCTCCTCCCTCCTCATCGTTGTCCGACTCTGACTATGGATCATCTCAATCTATTTTTTGGCTGCAACTGGTTCATACCAACTAGCCAAGAATGCGCACAATGTGTTGCTCATTACTCACGTGGGCGTGTGTTGCACTCCCAATTAAGCTTCTCGAAGCACATAGCCTGAGCCAAATCCTTCTCCGCTAGCATTATGAGTACATAAGACACTAAACTAGCATTTCACCATACATTTGGAGCCATCCGGTTCATATTTATCAGCCAGGAATCCGCGCAATGCGTTGCTCACTGCTCACGTGGCCGCTTGTTGCATTTCTGTTTCCGAACAAAACCATGTCGCGCAATGTTGTAATATACTATCTCGGACAGGGATATTCGCTTTTCTGGTATTGTGGACTACTCAATATGAGAAGAAAGACAAACCTGAACATGTTCGGACTTCGAATTTACTTCCCAGGAAGATTACCTAATAAGCGCATACCATCAGAACGCGTCGATCACCTTTCTCCTTCCTCCCCCATGCCTACAGGACGGACCCTTACTCTCAATGAGCGAATCGCTCTCCTAGAATCCACGCTTGCTAAGCAACAGGAACAGCTCGAAGATAAAGAACGCGAGTTAGGCACGTCTCTCCCGAGATCATCCCGGCGCGGCCATTCCGCGGTGCGTCACTTACGATCTTCTTAGAAATTGAGCGCGCAAAGAACACAAAAGAGAAGCCAAAACTTATCCCTCGTCCCAAGGGTCAAGCTGGGCGTACGAAACAAGGCTATAGTCTTCGTGCAGAGATGAAGTTGGAGGATGAGCCAGAACACTATAATCAACTCAACTTTGGCAGACTTCGCCAGTTCGGAAACTAAAGACCACCACCCTAGCCAGTTTTCCACCACCGGTATGCCCTGCTCTGATATTTAACTTAATCACTCACATCCTTCCAGCCGGTGTCAAAGAAAAACTCTGCCAAAGAAGTATGTAGACTGTCTTTACTGAATGGACCGACCTCACCGTCTTCACAGGATTCTGGAGGGAAGAGCACGAGAGACGGCAAGAGGGGCAAAAAAGCTTCGGCGCCGGTGCATCCGTATGGAACCAGGAAGCGAAAGCTCGTGGAAAGGTACGACTCATAGCGTGCTTTTTAGCTATTCGGAGCTCACCACCCACAAGCCTGAGGGCGAACCTGCTTCTTGATCCCCACATGCCGCCTTCATAGACCTTTCACTGTTTTTGCTCATCATTTCTGCTAAACGTTTGCAATACTGGTGGATATTCTAGGATAGATTCTTAAAGGCTGCTAAATGTTCCGCGAGCCCAACTCACTGTAGCATCATCACATGTGCACTGTCCGCATTCCATTCCAATTTCCATGCATTTTAACGATATTTGATATTCCCCTGCTTGAAACTGATCTCAAAATCTCCTTGAGAGTCTGGATAACAATTATTTTTACTTCCAGCAATACTGTGTCCATTCGATACGCAAAGCTTGCAAATCGGAAGCAGGATCGCGCGAAATCCGCGTCACGTGGTCGCGATTTTTAAACTCCGCTTCTTGCTATTCACCACCACAATCTCTTTCATCGCCGACCATCGCAGGTCCCGTTGGGCCGGGGGATGCACTCATACGGTCAGTAGGGTAGTCATACATGGTAATCTCCACTTAAAGCATCCTTTTCAGCGAAATCGGCCTCCTGATCAGCGGATTTGTGGTTCCACCATAACGGCCGTGTAAGTCTTATGTCCCTCTTTCGTTTTCTTCCAAGTCGTAATATACGAGCCTTATTCCACTCATTAGACCACCCGTGCACCCCGAACTTCGCATATATCCATACTGCCCAAGCGAAAATGGTGGTGCGACTTCATTTGATGAATGGTATTGACGATCCGTCTCCTTGATTCTCCCCATCTCTCATCCAAGGTCGTCACTGACTACACCCACATATTTTGGTTCTCAGCGCTCCTCTGCGACGGCTGGGGGTTCGAACAGCGTCGATGCGCGTACACGCACGAAGCCCTCTACCAGCGGCAGGCGAGTCGTCGCTCGTGGAAGCCGTTTATCACCTCCTTCTCTTGCACGAAAGGAGTGCGACGGTGTCCCTGTCGATTTCTCTCAATTATGTCTGCGTATCTGCGTCTGAGCCTCAGTTGTGTCCGGGCATCTGCGAAGCCGACAACCGCTGAACTTGGTGTGCCCTCATCTTTCCGTGCTTGGTAGTTCTGTTTGCTGTTCACTCGAAGTCTGTTTAGCTCGCTCCATTGCTCTGTCACCGCCCTGGCCTTTCCTTATACGCCCGCCGTGTCCACGAAATTCAAGTCAGCAGTTGTTGCTCAGAGTCTCGTTAACGGAGGCAAGATAGCTTCGCCCTCGCTCCGAGTGCTTCGTCGGCCCTCGCGCTGTCCATCAACCTCACTTCTATTGAAATGATGAACATCACCGTTCGTCCTTCCCTCCGTTCCAACTCGAGCCCCGGCCAGCTAACTCCGCCACACGCCTCGCAGCTTTTTCATCATCGAGCTGGACTACCCGTCCGTCGCGAGTCCTCTTCCCTTCGTAGATTGAACAGTAAGCTGAGAGACAGGCCACAGAAGAACGTGCTTGCGGTCGCGAACAACGTCATACTCGCCAACGACAAAACCTTCCTGCCCATGCATGCACAGTGCGTCCTTCCTTCCTCTCCTCCCCTCCTCCTTGTCCCCATTCCCCAGTCCGTTCGTTCCTCCTCTTCCGTATCCGTATCTTGTCTGAAATCTACGTCAAACTAACCCCGTGGCACCCAACCCAGGGATAGCTACATTACACTCACCTTCGTCAACATCACTAACATTCGACCTCTTCGCCACCAGTTCCGACTTTGCCGTCGCTGCCGCGCCCAACTCCACCTCTGCGTTTGCGACCGCTACGGGGCCAAGTAGGACCGGGACCGGCGCGGGCGCGAGTGCGACGGCTACGGGCGCACGTGGGAGTGGGACGGGGGCCTCGAGCGCAGGTGTCGGTGTGAGTGCTTCCTTCTTCCGTTTTTCCTTCCATTATCTCCTTCGCACCAACTGACGGGTTCACCTCCCAGCACATCCCCCACTGTTGACACTCGCACCACGCTGCGCGCCCGGCACCAGGTACGCTGCAGCGTACTCTTCGAAGATAGTTTCTAACTTCGCCGCTATCATCTACGACACTCCGGCCGCTCACAACTCAGCGTCATTCAACTCCTCTATTCGCTACCTCAGTTGCCCGCGCCGCGTTTCCCAGCTGCCGGCTCATCAAAGTCAACACCTTCATGGTGCGGTATTTTTGGATACACCGGCCGCAGGAACTAGGGTCTATTGGCGGTCGATAAATCTCGATTGGTAGTATTTATGTGTATACGTAGAATTGAATATAATATTTTTTGGAATTATCAGGCTAGTTGTAAGGTAATCAGGAACAGTGTTTAGACGCTACCATCGAGTACCTGAGGTACTCAGATGGAATGCCTAAGCGCTCAAATGAAGTGTGCAGCGCTCCCCGGGAGTACCCGAAGCACTCCGATTGAATACCTCAAGGTATTCGCATTGAGCGCTTGAAGCACTCATATACAGCCGGTTTTTCGCAGTAAAGCACTCCAATAGAGTTCCCGAAAGGACTCAGATGGAGTATCGAGTAGCGCTACATCTGAGTCCTTTTAGGGTACTTCATTTGAGTTCTTTTACTTCCCACAGTGAACCCGGGCGCTTGCGCTCGGCGGAGTGGCTGCCAGTGACAGGGCCGCACATATATAACCCTCCACCTACCATGATTTAGTGAACATTGCCTGGTGCAACCTTCCAAAGTGCGTATTCATGCACTGTCTAAGGACCCGATAGTTGATATGCCCCTATTTTCAAGTTCAATCGCTCGAGCTGGTCCTCGTGCAACCCAGTAGCTTTCTCGCCTTTCGAATATCTCAGGATGCGTATCGGGACCCCCCTCGTAATCCTCGCATGGCTATTTTCCACATCCGCCGTGCTTGCGGCCCCCGTGGAGGTAATTAATCTGTGTCTTATGGCTCATTCTCTGCTCACACGCGTTCCGCACAGGATCAGTCGAGTTCCTCAACGGACCTGGTATGTCTTCCACCCTGTCGGTGAAAAAGTATGTAATCTGACCGCTCATACAGACATCCTCGTCTATTTCGTTATCGTCGTTGGCGTCGGTGAGTTTTGGCTTTCCGTGAGCTTGTTTATCTCTTCAATTTTTCTTTTTTCCAGTCGTCTGCGCCCTCGTCATCTGCAATGGAATCCGCGGCTAACTTCACGGCTGAGAGCTCTCTTGCGCCGGAGTCATCTTCTGCCACGAGTGCTCTCTCATCGTCCGCCGCGAGTTCTGCCTCACCAACAAGTTCTGCTTCATCATCTGCCCCCTCTCCTTCTGGAAACTCTTCATGTGGACGTGAGTCGATAGCCTTTCACATTAAAAAAACTGAATGAACTTGCAAGCCGTCGCGAACAATACGCTCGCCAACTCTGATGATGCCATCCCATTCCAGTACATTGTCTCGCTCAAGCCCAACAGCGACGTGCAACAACATTTTTCCAAGGTACAAGCCGCCATGGCCAAAGATCTGGAGTGCCATGACCCAGGTGCTCCGACGAACACCTCCCTCAACACGACCAATGTGATCCAAATTCCTCAGGGAGAGGCGATTTATTGGGGTGTTTTCTCGGACAGGGATGTTGCTTTCATCCAGAACACTTCCGAGTTCCAAAGTATCTCGAGGGACATGAAGGCCGTCGAGTCAAGAAAGCGGGCCATAGGACAGTCTTGGTACGTGACCGGGATTTCGGTGGTGCCAGCTCCTGACATAGACGCGTAGGAACCTGGCCCGTCTTGCGACGCCGAACAAACTGCAGCCCGGTTCAAATGGACAGGGGGCGAGCGACACGTCTTCTGATTGGAACGTCAATTTGAAGGATAACCTCGGCCAGGGTGTTTTTGTAGGTTCACCAGTTCAGCAATTTATCGAATTCCAGCTCATCTGCTTGCATTTAGATCTATGTCATCGACACCGGCGTGGATGGGAACCATCCTCTTCTCACTCCTCGTGTCGCGGCTGGGAAAGCTGTGGGAGGAGGCGCTGTAAGCATGGGCGCCTATATCTATCGAGTATCAGTTAGACCTGACTGGTTTATAAGGGCAATGTCGAAGGTGACGGGCACGGTGTAAGTCATCTGGCTATAAATCTCCGGCGAAGGTTAAAAGAGTCTGGAATATAGACTGAAGTGGCTGGTGCCGCGGCTGCGACGAATTTCGGCGTAGCGTCTGCGGCTACGATTATACCGATCAAGGTGATTTGTTATTCTCCTCCTCTCGAGCCGCTCAACAACGTTGACACTTTGATTAGATCTACCATACACCTGAGCAGGGCGACCTGTCCGACCTGATCAGTGGAATCACCTTGGCCACGGAGGATTTCAAAGTGAAGACGATGATGAATTCAAACGCGGCAGCTGTTATCAACATAAGCATCGAGGCGCCGGATGACCCTGAACTCCAGGATGAAATTGCTTATGTGAGTTCCCCCCCCCCTTTTTTTTTTTGGCGATTCGCGACCTCCAGAGGCTGACTACTGGTAGGCATTGAAGCTCGGTATGCATGTAGTCATTGCTGCCGTAAGTACCCAAATGTTCAGGGTAACTCTTTCCTCACGCCTTTTGTTCAGGGAAACAATATGAGAGACAGAGTGCGTCTGGCTCCTTGCTATCCCCGATTTCTTTTGTAAATTGAGACAACGCAACAGAGTGATGATTGGGTCACAAATCGCGCAAACCAGAACGTCCAAGCAGCTATCAACGTCGGAGCTATCGACATTGGCGACAATCTTGCAACGTTCCCAAAACCGACGGCACCCGGTTCTAACTTTGGCGCGGTACGTTGACACCTCTCGTTCGTCCTATTAATGCCATTAACTTCTGCCTAGTGTGTGGATGTCTACGCAGGGGGATACAATGTCTTGACTTCAGGACCACAGCAGGCCACGTCCATGCTCGCGTTCGGCACGAGCCTGGCAGCGCCCCAGGTCGCCGGCATCATCGCCGGAGTCATCTGTGAGCCACAGGGCCCGCTATTCTATCCTTCCGTTTTGTTTCGCTGACCAGACACTTCAGCAACAAGTGGAAACAAGGCCCCCGCAGACATGAAGGCCTACATCCTGTCCATGGGCGCAACCGACAAAATCACAGGGCTGTCGGGGACCTCGAATAATCTTATCGCACAGTTTCCGTCAGGTTTCTTGGTATGATAGTTGGGGTATTCTCTGGCAGAGCGGGAAATCCAATGGGGAGTGTGAGTACATAAAGTGCTTAGAATAACCAATGTTTTTCATGACGCGAGAGGCTATATTTGATCGGAAACCCCTTTGCTTCAATTGCTGAATAGCAGAAGCAATGAATTAGCAAATTGGCTGAAACGGTTGGTCTCTGGTCTTCATACCCAGCAGAGGGATTAAAATCTCCCTGTCGTCACTGCCGCTAAGAAGACGGAGATCGATATGCGATAGTAATCATTGAGCCATGGAACTCACCTTCCAAGAACCTGTCCCCGTGAGCCCAGTAGTCACCCCCTCCCTTTGCTCCGTCCTGCCAATCCGCGTCGAAATCAACTTTACCACTGACCACAAACCGTGGGTCTTCCGGCACCTCCTCCATTTGCAGCTCGTCTGCATAAAGAAAGATTGCTGTAGGCACTGCATCCTGCAGGACGTACGCAGCACTGAGGCGAAGATCGGGTAGAAAGCTGGGTCACAGAAGGCCAGGTGCGTGAGATTGGGAATCCAGGCAATTGCGGGCCATGCAGGCTCTCGCTCGGAGGCAGAACCAAGCGCTTCCAAGTGGGTGATACAGTAGCCGTCGAATAGCGCAGACACGACATGGCGCCTAGTACTTCCCTCTTTGCAGATACAGTCAAGCATGACTCAATGGGATGATCAAATTTAGTTCGACTTTGGGTACATATCTGGGATGATTTATACACAAACTAAGCCACCCAAAATCTTCTCTTAGGTCCAAATTATATACCTACCCAAATTTCCAGGTGATTCGGTATTAGGTTATCCAGATCGAGCTTTATCTGTCCGGCTTTCTGTTATCAGTCACTACATGTCCCAATGGGATGCACAGCCACACACTCTTGTATTGCCCCCTCTCTGCCTGGAATCTCACAATTACTGGCCAGGGTCTTCTCTTCAGGTTGCTAGGATGCCTCTATCGAATTATTTAGTTCTAGGTTCATCACAACCATGTAGAAAGAGGTCGGAAAGTTCACATGTCACATGCAGTCACACAGCCATTTTAGGTCTGAGATTCATCCCAAAGACGAGTTTTGCTAATACACAGCTCATTTAACTGAATTCGAGCTAGCCAACTGAAACATATACCATGACCGTGCATTCCACATTTTTTTTGATGATTTTAGAGTCGTGTATGAGTGAGATATTCCGAGATGAAATTTCGAATTTCGGAGGTTTTGGTGCTGATGAACTTCGGATTCGAGATACAACGCATCCCTTGACCCCAAACTCTATTGAGGGAAGGATTTCATGTTGAAGAAGATGTACACAGGCTTTGGGGTCCGGCGCATAAGCCCTCATTGCACAATACCACTTCATCCCATTGGACCATCCTATCCCATTGGGTCATGCTTGACTGTACACCAAAACCAAGGAAGAGATCGGTAACAGTACATGCGGAATGGCATCCAATGCGGGGGTTTTCTGCCCGACGAGGATGCCACGCCGTATCCGAGTTTCCACGAAATAGATGCCGTAAACAGCTGAAGCAGGAAAGAAATCGGCTGGCCTTTCTTGGATTGCTCAAAGGATAAAATCAACTGTGTGGCGAAGAAACCCATGAGATTGAAAGCGGACTTCTGACTTGAGAGGATGATGACGGGATAAAGAAGAGCCTGTTCAACCCCGGTGAGGATTCAGTTGTAATTTAAATGTGGAACAACCGTCAATAAGGCGGACGTACCACTGCTTGACTCGCTGTGCGACCAAGATGAGGCACGGAATTGGAACTGAACAATCCCAGGCGGCAATATCGAAAATCATTCTTTCCAACGCGCACTCGCGTTGTCGAGAAACAGAAAACTTTCGCATCCATGATGTGTGGCAGCAAACCGTAATCAAGGTATGACTCACGATCAATAATCAAGGCAACTGTGATCCGCTTCAACTCCGAGCTCGTTTCGCGCTGCTCCGGCCGAAATACTTTGTAAATCGCAACGAACTTCCTCTACTTGCTTTCCACCTCGGGAAACTCTCTTGAATGATGTTCGACTTGTGGTTCTCATTCATAACTAAATAATCGCTCACGCAGGCACCGATGCTTTGCCGATGGCCACAAAAAGCGGCATCATTCACTTTCGCCAATGCAGATCTTTCCGTTGCCCGTGAAAGCCTTCATCATATGATTAAGTACTCATCGAGCGTCGGCTGCAAGTAGCAACTGACGCTAACAACACGTCAGGTCATGTAGTCGTGAGGCTACCATGGGTGTGATCCGCGAGGTCATTTCGTGAGGTGAATCCGGCAGTTCCTTTCAGAAACAGGAAACGGGGGAAATACACAAACAGGAGAAGGTGATTACTTATGAGTGGGTCTCTACGATGATGTTGATCCGTCAGTAATCCTTACAGCCCAATTTTAAAACTGTGGTCCAAAAAGCCGTATGATATTCGCCACGGAGATATCCGCCCTTGGTTTCATCGATCCTCGGTGGCGACGTTAGGTTAACAGATGAATCTGATAATTGACTGACGACAGACGGGCCGTGGCGCTCGGCCCGCCGGCTACGCAACCCCGTTGCCAGGCGCATAGCTTTCCATCCCGACGCTAGCTACTGCGGAGGCTACGTCCTGCATGTTCTCGCAGCGACCACTTCTGGTCGTGGTGTCCCAGTTTCGCACTACCTGGACGATGGAAGAGAGAAACAAGCGCTGACGCGAAAATTGATGGGAATCCTGATGCACGTGATCCATTGCCCTCGATTCATGCTTTCTGTCTTCAACCTAGGAGCTAAGTGCTGCGGATTTCATACCAGAGTAAACTGCGGCACTCAACTTTCGTGCGGAGGAGAATCATCTCTCGAGGATATATATCCGACGATGGCCTCGAGCCCAACAACGATAAAGGAATTCCAACGCAAGTCGTCCCGCCGAAATGTCCCAAGAATCGAACAAAAAGAAACCGTTGAGAAGGGGGAAAGCCTGCCTGAACTGCCGGTATTTCTGTTTCTCGACCTAATCGGACAGCTCGTCTGACCGCTTGCTCGTCCAGGCACCTGAAGATTGCGAGTGTTCTCCGTGCCTTTTTTATTCTTCTATCTGACCTTGTGTGTTTATTCTCCTCCATAGAAATGCGACGGAATCGTGAGTTGAATTTTCTGATCTCCACCTGCCATTGATGAAAATCTCTAGCGTCCGATATGTGGGCAATGCCAGCGAGTTCCAAAGGACGACCAATGCGAGTATACCGACACCATGTCCAGAACTCAGGAACTCGAACATACCGTGTTCCGTCTCCAATCACGCATAGACGAACTGCAAGGAACAGCCAGTTCCTCAAATTATGTAGCAACACCTCCCGGGCCTCCAGGGTCTCCTTTTAGTGGATCTTCCGCAGGTATTTGAGTTTCATCCAAAATTTTTCATCGCTCATTCCACGGCGACTGCAGGGTCTCGCTCAGGCCCGTCATCGGAAAGCTCGTTTCTCGACTTCCAGGTAGGGCCAATGTTTACGCTGCGAATGCTAGAGCTGATTTCCACCTTCAGGAGCCTCCACTTGGGATGATCCGAATGCTGTTCGTTTATGCCTCTTGTGTTATCGACCGCGAGCTAATTAAGACCTCTAGCTTGCGATATTTCCTTCCTCACGCAACACAATTCGGTTTTTTCTTACACCCTGTCCGCTTCCATGATGCAACTGTCCTCCCACTTCCTTTCGGAGACGAGCGAAGACCTTCCCCCGGTCTGTTATGTGTCGTTTATCTTTGGGGCGTTCATCTCTCCCAAGCACAACCACTTCTTTCTTCGGAACCGGTTTTTCTCAAGCGCGCTCAGCAGCACATCACCACGGCGATCTCGGCCCAGACAAGCCCTGCGCACATTCTGCACGCCATTCAAGCGCAGGTACTCCTTTCGACGTACCTCTTTCGGACCAAACATTTCTTAGAGGCAGAGTTCTACGCGAATGGCGCGGCGACGCTGGCACTTGGATATCAGCTGCACAAAGTTCGATCCGCCCGCCCCGGGACTCCCCCTCTCCTAGGTGTACCCATGCTATTGGAAATGTATCCCATCCCTCCTGCTGACGCGGTAGAGGAGGGCGAGCGAATTCGCGGCTTCTGGGCCGTGGCATGCCTGCAGAGTAATCTGAAGATTGCGCTCAACTCCTCACGCAACGCGTTCTGTATTCTGGAGTCTCTGGATTCGGACATCGACACTCCGTGGCCCCTCGAGATCGCTGACTACGAGGCGGGCATGCTTCCGCCTGCTTACCTCGGACAGGGTACAATAAGAAGTTTTCTGACAGACGAACCACCGCCCGCGAGCCCAGTATGCGCGCTACTTGCAAAAGCGACGGTCCTACTCCATCGGGCCGTGCGCCTGAGCTCCAACTGGTCACCCAGTAAGTTATGCTCCATGTCTCCCGGCAATACACGTATCCCATGCCATCCCCCCAGATCTCTCGCCTCAGGAATTCGCGGCCTACATGACCTCGTACGCATGGCTCGACCAACGCATCACACGATTCTGGGAGGCACTGCCTCCGATATACTCCTTCTACGCCGACCCAGCCTCCGCGCGTACGCTCGTTGTGACGCACGGACTGACCGCCGCAGCCGCAATAAGACTGCACCGAAGCCCCGCTGCCGCGGATCCTGAGGCGCCGAGTAAATGTCTCTTCGCCGCGCGCGCTATTCTCGAGTACTTGGGCGACACGAACGTAGCAGACCGCGTCGTCGCGCACCCCATGGTCGGTTCCCTGGGCACGATGGGATGCCGTGTGCTCATGGACGAAATACGCAAGGCGCGAGGGCTCCGTGCTTCGTGGGCGGCCCGTATTGGCGGGCCTATGCCGCCGCCAAATGCGGAGGAGGCCGCGCTGCTTTCCGAACTTCGGGGCGGCCTCGAAACGATGGGGGTGTATGCTGTGGGGAGCCCGCTCGTCGGTGAGTCTGGAATGATGGTGTAGTACTACTTTTAACTCCGTGCACAGAATATCAACTGAACCAACTGCGCCAACAGTACGAGGCCATGTAGTGTTCTCGTCCTGCGTGTTGGGTTTTTATACAAGTCCTTCCTGGGCACCAAACTTTTCTATTCGGTCACGTCAATAAAAGTCCTCTGAATCCCAATATATTTATTTATCGCCGCTGACGTCTGAGTTTTTCTGTATGCAAAATACTGCAGTACTACCTAGTATACATAAACCTGGATAAGCCTCATTCAAGTCGTGGCGTGATAACCACCGCAAATCGGCAGGACATTACTTCTCTCTCATAGACCAAATTCTACGAGTCAATCCACTGGAGAATACCGTACCATTCGAGAGCAACGAACGCCTCCGAAGACTCTTAGTCATGACACAGTTCTGTTTTCCACACTAGAGGACCCGGTCCCCGGACACTACCTTTGAACCCTGTCCGGGATAGAGTAAATCAGCGGCCAAAAAAGGCCTATCTCTGTCCGCTATGTAGAGTAAATCAGCCTTCAAACCGGCGGTGTCTGTCGGGCATACATAGAGTAAATCGCGCTGCACGTGAGATTTTTTTTGAACGCATGTAGGGCGCAAGCACAGCCGTCAATGGTTTCGGTAATGATATTAAACAGTGAAACAGTACAGTTGGCTTTACCACTGCGTGGAGGGATGCGCGGGGTAGCCGGAAAGCGCCTGGAAGCGAAACAATAGGTGCTGGAGCGCGAAAACGGTATTTCATACTAAAAGCCCCGTCCGAAATAGAGTAGATAAGCGGCCTATGAGTGCGTTTCATAGGGTAGATCGACTGGAAAATTTGGAAAAAAAAGCGGACAGGCCTCAAAGGGAGTGTGTGCTCAAGGCAAGCGCTGGTTTGATCCGAAGGCACCGCCACGTGTAACCGATCAACTGATCCGCTCCGTGGCGTACACATGGCCGCCCGGCGAATCTCAATTGGAAGCTCGGGAGGGAAATCGTCTCCGAGGTAGCCTGCGTGTCACTCTTCCAGTTAATCAATATAATCGGGACAAATGCATGACTTGCTGTGGACTCTGCGCCCGGCGACGTTGAATGCAAGGTGCGGTAGTTGTACCATTGCGACAGGGTTCTCCAGGCGTTGCAGATGGTAATGGACAAGATAATCAAGTAGACCGCTGTGGACGGAGGAATCGTACGCCTGGGACCGTGTGGTGGGTACCGTTGCGGTCGAATTAACTCTGTTTATAAACTTACGCAATGATCGTCTGCTCTTTTTTTCCCTTTGCCTCTGCATGATATCTTTGTCCGTGGTTCCTCGGGAGAACCCCTCTTTGGGTCCGGACGTCTGTTGTCTGTTTCGCCGATACCGTCGGTGGCACGATCGCCGATTGCGCGTTTAATCCTTCAACAGGATCGGCCCGCCCAATGTGTCCGAGAGAAACCTCAGTTGTCAATCCACGCTGGGTCGCGGCTGGCAGAAATGTTTTAAGACATCAACCCCACCTTTCTTTTTTCGTTCGGAGGTAAATATGGTTCACATGCTATTTTACAATTTGCTCAGAACAGGCAAAAAAAAAAAAATCAAAAACTCTAGAGTTGTGAGAAACTTCGTGCACGGCTCCGTGAGAAACCTATCAATCAATGGTCCACTTAATTTCGGACAATACGAGTTCACTAAAACCATTGAAATACAATTGCATGGCAAACACAATAACCATCCTACAGTATCTGCGAAGAAACAAGGGGCCAGTAAATCGATATCCATGGGTGACATGGTTTGGCGTCTTCTCTTAATCCACTGTAGGAAAAGAGTGGTCAGTTTCAAGTTGAGCGCACTCGGATCCAATGAATCTGGCTAACCGAGAGTCTTGTGGCTGAGAGATTCATTCCTGCTCATTTGTTGACTACGACAAAAAATTATTAGTCCGGCCATCTCTAATCTCGATACCGATCCTATTTACCTGGAGTAGCCTCTCCGTGAATGACAGTTTCATCGATGCCTCTTTCTTTCACTGACAACAAGATGAGCGGGCTGAAATTACTTGGGGACGCAATCCCACTTACCCGCGGTCGGCTCTCCTATGATAAAAGGTTCATCGCCGCCTCTACCTTTTACTGACACTATGAGAGATCTCAGAGGAGTGAGGTGTCATAGTTTGTCCGCATCGGCGTACCTGGAGTGGGGTCCCCGATAATGAAGGGAGAACCGTTATCCTCTGCGCGTTGCAAATCATGAGCTGCGATATTCAATTGTAGGGTCGACTAACTGACTGACCTCGGGCCTGAACGTTGATAACGCCCGAGCGCTCGGTCAGTGCGGCAGTGACCGAAATTGCCTCAAAAATCAAGGCGAGGATACTGAAGCGGGAGGCGATTTTCATGGTGTCTTGCTCAACCGAGGTGATTCCCAACGAGCTCAAATGTGGCTATTTATCATGTGCGCCAAGCGCTGGGAATGGGTATTCTCGTAGGTGCATTCTCATGATCATCACACGGGCGCCCCTTTGGTGTTCTGTAGACGAGAATGAATCACGGACTGCCACATGCGCCGAGTCAAATGCATGAGGGCTATAATCAACTTCTCACTTCTCCCGTGTTCTGGGTGACGCGGGACAACCAAAAAAGCTGTCGGGGAGCAGCGCTGGCACGAAACTGTGCACAGATGGAGTCCACCTCGCTCATATTAGAAGTCTGATAGCTTGATACGTCGCCAGCCCGATACATCTCGGAGGATGAGGGGATGGGTGATGCCACAGATCGGATACAGTGCTCTATTTACATATTAGATACTGTATTTCATATCTCAACATTCAATTGGACACGCGGTAAAAATACGACTGATCTTTTCTCGACTGCGAGCGCTTTTGGGGGAATATTTTTCTCGTGCCGAATTGAACGAAATAGCACATTATCGGGCAATGGAATAGAAGCGCACCTTTGCACACTGTTCCCCGTCGGAGATTTTTGTAGACTTTCGGCATAGCCTGACGGATGCCTTCCTATGATCGTGCACCACTTTTCCAATGCGGTGAATTCCTGAATATCTTACGGGAGAATTTCCGCCAATACGAACAGAGGACTTATCTTACTTTATTTACACGGTGGCGGAACAAATCAAATCGAAAAAAGTGCTAGTAAATCTGGCTCTGCTTCATACGCTATTCCCACTATCGTCGGCGTAATCGACCAGAAAACTGCCCACAACCTTCATGTACCTCTCCCGCTCCTCGAAGTGCAACATATGACTCGACTCCGCGAAAGTCACCCAATGAATTCGCGGAACCTTTTCGAAGAATGGCGCCACCACCGGGTCCTGCGCCTCATCATATCGGCCATTCAACAACAAGGTTGGTACTTTGATTTTATGCGCATCTTGAATCATCGACCAGTCTTTGAGTGGCCCCGTTATGTGGAACTCGGATGGTCCGTTCCTGCAATGAAGGGGCGAGTCAGTCAGCCAGACTTCCGATATTCCCCATCGTACTCACATTGTCAAGTAAACGGTGGGGTCCTTCTGAATCCAACCGAAGCCTTCCGCGACAGGCTCAGGCATCGGCTTGATAGTACACAGGTGGCGCGAATAGAACACCGCAACGGCCTCCTGAAACTCCTCACTGTTTGTCGTGCCGTTCTTTTCGTGCTTTTCCAGGACGTCCTTCACGCTTTGCGGGAGCTTTTCACGCAGTGCATTCTGAGACACCACCCAGAGTCCCATATCGGAGGGAGTACTGGCGAGAACGAGATGTTTCAACCCCGCGGGCTGCATGGCTGCGTGACGCGAGCCGAACATCCCGCCCCATCTTCATCGGGTTAACAAAAGGTGGGGACGTAGACAAAAATGACTTACGAATGGCCGAGTATATCGTAGTCGTCTTGTATTCCGAGGGCAGCGAGTAGATTGTTAAGTTCGTCGAGGAAGAGCTGTTCGGTCCAGAATGAGGTATCCCCCATTTTCTCTGGGAGATGCGTGGAGTATCCGGTCCCGATTTGATCGTAGACGATGAGAGGAATGGAATGGGCCTTGGTAAGGTCCTCGAGGATCAGCAAATAGCCATGGTTGACTCCTGGGCCGCCATGAAGGGCAACAAGCGGACGGCGGGAAGATGGATCGGCGAGATCCCCAATGATCTTGTACCACGTCTTGCAGTCTCTTCCCGCAGTAGGAACGATGAAATCGATTTCGCCCTCAACGACTTTCAAAGGTGCAGACATGAGTGTACGACGAACATGGCACGCGGTGCAAAACGCCGCTTAAATCCTTCCGTCGCCACGTTCCAGTGACTTCAGGTGCTGATTGGGTGGACGTAAATATCTATTCTTACACTTGATTCCATGATACATCATAGACGATGAATGGGATACTTAGTCTAGGCTAGGTAATGCACAGTTTCATCCGTCAATTTGCTAAAACCGCACTCTAAGCTGCTTCGTTGCGACGTACCAGTATTGTATTCAGATTGCCTTTCTCGCCCTGCCAGCGGACAGGATTAGACACGCAATCTTTTACAGGCACGTTTTGACGTCCGAGTTGACTCCAACTGAAGACACAGGACATCGATATCACGGAACTCAAAGCGCCGAACAGCCTTATGTATAAATATGGCAAAAGGCTGATTCCTTAATCGCGACCGTGTTATCATGATAAGTATCTTCGCCGATAGAACCTACCGGAGATCAAGTAAAGGAGATACCTTCGATCAGACCCAGCATGTGCCAACAACAGCGTTGGGTAGGTTGGAATGAATACCGTGGAACGCAAGTGCGGGAGAAGATCTACGACACCTCTCGGATAAGGCAACCTGTCCGCCAAGTTCCACGGAACGTCTGGGCCTTGGCGAAACTTCAACTTGAAAGGCGGATATATCTGAACATGCCATTCAAGCTATCTCGCGACTGAAGGTTCCAAGCTATTGTAGTCTTCTTCCTATGCGGAGACCCCGGCGCTCCGATGGATGCCTCGGAGGAAGCTCCAGGCACGTCTTCTCCCGTACAAATGAATCCGCGATCATTGCTCCTGCGATATCGGTTCAACAAAAGCTTCTGAAGGCGCAAATATCGCACCTAAGAGTGGACACAAGCACCGTCTCTCGACATGATTCGAAGCTGTCGTACCCGAATTAGTGCAAACTTCTCAATATGCTGAGTCAGATACCGGAATGCTCTGTCGAAACAGCACTCAGAGAGATAATCAGGGTATGAATCTTAGGTATAATGGCAGAGAAAATGGTGATGTGATCCAGTCCAACCCATATGCATGATGCCTCTCCCGCTACTTCTCCAGGATCAATGAAGTTGCGACTGTGCCTCTTCCGACGGTAGCGCTCGAACAGAGCTTACCCGAGAGACAAGATTCGTCACTCATTAATACTGCATCCTTCCACACACTGAGTGCCGATACAACATAATTCTCTGCGTAAATTAACTCCTGAGATGTTGAACTTCCATCACTGCATAAACCTGGTCTCACACAGTACCCGCTAATTTAGCTTCCATTCTTTTGCACCAAAAACCCATCTCTCACAAAGAACCGCCGACCGACTTCGGTTCATCGGAAAGTCGGGGTTCAAGCTGCCGACTTCCCACTCGCAACCTGTACTGGTGCTGCACAACAGTCAGATAGCATCCAAGCTCGAGAAGCTATACGTCACTTTGTGGGGTGGGCAGCCCGACGTAGGCATCTGGAGTGGGGAGACTCGCGACGTCGGGGAGGATATTGACTGCTAATTCTCGATCAACATGCACCGAGAATCCAACCAGGCCAAGGTTGAGGACTACAGCAGCGATGCAGAACACTATAGTCCATTTCTGTGTTGGTGGACGACTGGGATGGTGTACGTCGGGTATATAGCCGTCGTCCTCAACGCTGAGGGGCGTGTACTGGGCATCTGACTTTCCGGACATGAATCGCAGCTGGAGGGGGAGATGAGTTGTGAAGTGGAAGCGCAGGGTACTTAAAAATGCCATACATGTATGCCAGGTAATGTCTACTATATGGGGTGGACATATCTGGCCCCGTCAATCTCACACTATTTGCGCAAGGATCCATTCAAGTTGTTTATAGAGTTATACCATATATGGAATTGTTGAGCCAAAAAAAGAAAGTGGGGAATTACCGTCGAGATGGCAGTCGTGGAAACTCGTGGGAGAACTTCCAACAGCCTTCGCTGCCGTCTCGGAAAGGCAACACGACCGCTGGCTTTGTAGAAAGCCGGGAGGTCTCGATAACGTACATATTCTTTATATTGCGAGCAACCACTTCTGTCCTTCAATCATGATGCTCGACACGCCCACCATTTTCCCAGTCGCCGCTCTTGCATTTATCACCGCGTTTAACTTCCTTGCGGCGAGCATCTCATTCCGTACGCACTTTGAAATTCATGAGCTGGTGGAAGGTACGGCTCTCAAGAGTCAACCGGTCATCTGGCAGCGTCCCTCACGCACACTTTTCAGGCAACTCAGTCAACTTTCCCGGAAAGCTCCCCTTATTATTGCGCCCCGCCGCACTCACCGTCGAGGCCACCGAGCACTATGGGCTCGAAGCGGAGGCAGAATGGTTATCCCTCATGCCCAGGAGCCACGGATTTGGCTTTGTGCGGCTTGGTCCCGGGGGGCAGCCTTTCGAACCATCCATTTACCATCAGCTTCATTGTCTCAGCGAATTGCGAAGATCTTTCGCCCACGGCGTACAGAATCTGACCAGAGGCTCATGGCATACTGACCATTGTCTCAACTACCTTCGCCAGGCAGTCCTTTGCAACTCCGACACGACGCTGGAGCCGTCGTACTCCTACATCCTCCCGGACAATACCACCACCTCTGCCTCCTCTGGAATGGGAGTTGTTCACACGTGCGTAGATTGGACACAAGTACGGAGTTTCGTAGAAAAAAACCAGGTCGAATACAGTGGGATTCCCCTCAAATTGTAGTTCCAATTATTTCCTTCTGTTTGTCCTTACAATGACATTCGGGTTGGATATACTGAATTTGAGGTCAAGTGTATACCGTCGGATACTTAGAAAAACGTATCAGTGGATCCGGCAGAGCAATCGGCGATCGCGCCACCGACGGTATCGGCGAAACAGACAACAGAGGTCCGGACCCAAAGAGGGGTTCTCCCGAGGAACCATGGCCAAAGATATCATGCAAAGGAAAAAAAGAGCAGACAATAATCGCATAAGTTGATAAACAGAGTTAATTCGACCGCAACGGTGCCCACCACTCGGTCCCATGCGTACCATTCCTCCATCCACAGCGGTCTACTTGATTATCTTGTCCATTACCATCTGCAACGCCTGGAGAACCCTGTCGCAATGGTACAACTATCGTGCCTTGCATTCAGCGTCGCAGGGGCGCAGAGTCCACAGCAAGTCATGCATTTGTCCCGATTATATTGATTAACTGGAAGATGGACACGCAGGCTACCTCGGAGACGATTTCCCTCCCGAGCTTCCAATTGAGATTCGCCGGGCGGCCATGTGGTTCAACGATACGGAGAGATACTCCATCGACGCCATTAACGACTGGAAGTCCCTCTTCCCTCCCGGTAATGGATGGGTGAAGTTGGGCGTTGAACACCGGCCCTTCGCGATCTCCATGTACCATCAAATGCATTGCATTGAAGGGATCCGCCACGCACTTTTGCTGTCTGCGACTGGAGAGGACACGAAGAGCGATGCTGCACGGAGCCATGCAAACCACTGCTTCAATTATCTCCGGCAGCTCTTGCTGTGCAGGGCTGATACGACCCTGGAACCAACACACCTCGTCACGCTCACAAATGGCACACGGGGAGCCGCTGCTTCGGGAAACATGGTGTTACATATATGCCGTGATTGGACCCAGGTCCGAGATTTTGTTAGGGTTAAGATTACGTGGTTGACACATTTTCACAATAACATTCCGTCATTATGCGTCCGAGTCACTGGATTGGAAGGTAAATCGAATGGCAGTGCGGAAATGACGGCGGACACAGTTGAATTTGAATTTTGAATCCATGAAATTATCTCAAAAAGGCCAAAAATAGATCCCAGGCTAGACATGTTCAGCGAAAATCCGAAAGGTGTGATGCATAATTGTTCCGTTTATCAGTATCGCAATATCAATGCCGCAATGGTAGCTGAGTGTTACCGGGTCTAGATGATAAATATCCCATCTACAGAGTGGAACATCGCGCTCAATCTCAGGCCGGCGCATGTCGATAGGCCAAAGAGGGAGGTTCGGATCGGATCATCTCCGACTGGATTGTCTATTTGTGCATCCGAGGATCCCGCAGCAGAAGAGGTGGTACAGCTACCGTAGCGAGAGTCCGGCGAAACTCTTTCCGTGATGTTGGGTGCTCGATCAGTCTGAGGGAACTCTAGAGGCGCGACTGTCATTCTCCGCACGCTCCGGGGTCGACGGTAATAAACAGACGCCGATGGCGCGGTCATCCGCGGATCCGTCTGAAATAGATCTACGGGAGTGGAGATGGGGTGGCTTTATGTACTGCTCCGTTTCATCTTGTCTTCTTGGATCCTGAATGCGATAATCAATCTTTTCGAAGGGTGCGACAACGATTCAGAGGAATGGATGTGAGAAATACGTCTCGCACGCTTTGAAAAGGCCGCAATGTTCGCTCAGGTCCTTTCCGACTTAACTCCTCGATGTCCTTCGCCCCAGCCAACGAAACTGCCGCACAGCTCTGGAATGAACGCTCCATTTTCGTTGGACTGTTCCTCGGCGCCATTGGATTTGGTTTGTCCCCCCCAAATCAACGCCTTCTCGAAGTTCACTCAACAGTAGGTGTTCACCTCACGCTATTTTTTCAATGTGCACGTGCCCTCTACGCGCGGAAGGGAGGGAAGAGAAACCGCGAGCTCCTCATTTTCATCTGCATCCTGTTCATCCTTGGAAACATCGGCAATGCAACAAACATAGTATTCGGACAGAAGACATTCATCGATGATAGAGACTTCCCAGGAGGACCCAACGCATTCTTCGTCGAGGAGAGCACCAACTGGTCGGCAGTTGTATGCAATTCCGTGTATATCGTCAATAGTTGGTTCCAAGACGCGTTACTGGTACGGTCACCCGCG
Source organism: Mycena galericulata (assembly GCA_029289565.1). Taxonomy (NCBI): domain Eukaryota; kingdom Fungi; phylum Basidiomycota; class Agaricomycetes; order Agaricales; family Mycenaceae; genus Mycena; species Mycena galericulata. The sequence goes on along the minus strand of JARKIA010000165.1, from coordinate 284,711 downwards.
TCATTTTCAGTCCGGTCGAGGTGACCTGTCACCAGTTGTTTCGCTTCTGGACGATTTGGTCCGGTAACTACTATGTCGTGGCGCTTCCAGGATTGGCCTTCCTAACTTCAATGAGTAAGTTGGTGGTTGCCTTCACAAGGAACAACGAATGCTCACGCGCACAACAGTCTTGTCGGCCATTTTGATCGCGGAGTTGAGTGAGCCTGGAAATACCATTTGGACCACGATCAGCGTCAACCTGGCGATCCCGTACTGGTCGATCTCGATTTCCATGACGGTCATCTTGACCTCACTCATCGTAGGCCGCCTCCTCTTCATGCGCTACCGGCTTCGGAAACTGATGGGGAGCAATGCACCTACGCCCTATGTCACGGTTGTCGCGATGGTGGTCGAATCGGCAGCCATATACTCCATCAACGGCCTCATCTTCTTGGTCAGCTATGGCGTGAACAGTCCCGTCCAGAATTTGGCGCTCCCGCTCCTAGGCCAAACCCAGGTGCGCACGTGTGAATTTTTGACCGTGCGGAGGTGCTCTAACATGAGGCTGAGCAGTCCATTGCGCCGCTCCTGATCATTCTACGCGTTGCGCAGGGCGAGGCCTGGTCAGGTGCAACCATGACAGAGCTCACCACTGTGAGATTCGGGCGCACCCCTCCTGTGGGATCCAAAAAGGCGGGATCCACGACGGTACTGGACACATTCGGCGCTAACATGAGGGAGGCGTCCCAGAGCCGGGACGAGATGGAGCCGAGTCACGATGCTGCGGAATCAGACTTGGAGTTTCGTGTAGCCAAAGTTTAGATCGCGCCAGTGGTCATCGTCGTCAAGTGTGCTCTTTGTACAGATCCGTATTTCTTGGGCCCGTGTGAAGTATCTGATTCATGGGAAATCCCCCGCACGGGAGAAAGACTGTGCGTACCGAGGGGATTGTAAAGTGTACGTGTTGAAAGCCCGATTGTTACGAAACGTCTTCGATTGCGTTGCGACAGAAGATTTCGCCTGCATGCATCCAAAAATGTCGATTTCCGCCGAGACTATAGGTGTGTAATCTGGTCAGGGACAAGATGGGACATCGATGCGTTTGGCGTCCTCCAGCCTTCGTGCACCAATACGCTCTACGATGGCGCCAAGGGAAATATGATGGAGGTGCAAATGTGAGGTACAACCACCGCCATAAGTAGGCATTGCCGCGATAGTCGCATACAATGGTACTGGATGGTATTGCACACCGAACGGTAGGAAAAAATGCGAGGTGCTACTGATGTAAGATCCGTTCACACGCGCGCATTCGCACCCTCTCCGCGAAAAATTCCGCAAAATGGGACGCAGACCATGGTCAGACGCGCGACGTCCTGCTCGACTCCGTCTCCCCGCTCTCGCCCCCCTCATCCCCCTCGTCGCCTCGCGAATTCGACACCTCCCCTTCGGACGACTCCTCCGGGGACGACCACGGCTCAAACGTCGCATACGGTGAAGAAGTTCGAGCCCGCGTCTGATGCGGGCGAGGCGGGCGACGAGAATGGCGTGTATGAGACTGCGTGCGGCAAGGGCACGCTATCGTACATGCGGCAGCGGCGCATGGGAGCGCAGGCCACCTTCTCCATCTCCCGTGAACGCAGCCGCAAATTCAAAGGAACCCGCCCCGACAGAGAGTAGAAGAGATGAAAAACAAGAAAGAAAGAAAGAATCGGCGGAAAGGAAAGTAGACAACATAAGGGAAAATGAGGAGGAACGCAGAACAGCCCACCACGAAGGAGAGGAGGCTCGTGATGTGCCGATGGGCGGCTTCGGGGGCGTGGAGGGTGACTGGAATGACAAGTAGTCAGCGAAGAGAGAGGAGGAAAGGAGGGGAGGAAGGAAGTAAACAAGAAGAGGAAGAAAAGCCGAGCGCGAACGGGGAGCTAAAGCGAAAGAATGGATGAGATAGCGCGCGAGGAGGGGATGGACGCGGAGATGGCGTCGGGTGCGGGTGCTGGAAGGGGGCGTGATGCGACAAAGAAGGGTGGGAGGGAGGGAGTCGCGTGCGTGGAATATGAGCGGAGGGAGCGGGAGTCAAGAGGGGTGGAATAAGGAACGAAGGAAGGACGGAAGAGATAGGACAGTGCAACGTGAATGGAATAAGACAGTGGATGTAACGGACGGAGCATAACAATAGGGAATTGACGACGACGGATGGGAGGCCAATGACGACCAAATTGAAAGGGAGAGTGGAGAAAAAACAATAGGAAGGAAAAGAAAGACCGACAAAACGAGAAAGGAATAAGACAGAAGAAAGAGATACCCACCTCCACCATCAAAGAACCAAATCATACACAGTACTAGTGCCGCGGCGCCCGCATCTGTGTTAAGCGGCCAGCTGGCGCTCCATGTGCTTGCGTCTGCGTCCTCTCCTCGTCTTCCTCCCTACTGCCTTCAACCCTGAAGAGCCGACGGATGACCTTCAAGTCATTGGACGCCTATCCTTGTCGTGTCGACGTCCTAGTCCCGCGAGAAGGAAAATCTGTGGTTTTGTTTATCCAGCTCATGATCCAATCCAATCCAGAACCCTACGTGTCCCTAGTCCGCCAATGCAAGTTCGAGTGGCGACTCGGAGTCCTCTTCCCTAGTCCTTATCCAAATGCTTTGTCGGGTCTCGCGCAGGATACCCAGAGCCGAGTAGAGTAGGGGGCCCAAACGGTTTGTTCGCGATTTCAAAGTCTATCCGGGCGGTACCATGTTTTTGGTACCGTCTTAGGAACCAGGTCTGAAACACGAATGAGGAGATAAAGAGAAAGAAAGCTAATGAGCCGGAGTTGATCCGCTGAACGTGGCGGTGCACCCGGATCAAACAAGCGCTCGGCCTCTTTGCGTGCTTCGTCTCTCCCCATCCCTTCACTGCTTCTAGTGACTACATACCAGCGGATATTATCTCACATACTGGCTCATACTTTTGGACTCTTCACTCCCAAATACTACCATTCGGATTTTCTGGGACCGCACTGCACAGTCTGCCAGGACTAGGCTTTCAATATACGGCACGGCTTAACTTAACTCAGGCTGTACTCGATACTTACTATCAGCCCTCTGATTAGATTTCCGCACGTTCTCGAGTACACTCTCTCCTCAAAAATGAAATTCACTCGGCACTTTTGTCTCCATTGGTCTCCGCTGTTGCCTCAATATCTTAGCAGAGTCTGCGCAATAAGTAGCCCTGCATTTCCTACGACGGAATTCATTCCAGATTTTTACTTTCCGTCATATTCCTCATTAAAACCAACTGGGATGAATACGCTGAACCATCCGACAGCGCGAAGTGATGGAAACGGACTCAAAACAAATTCCTAAACTGCGCCCACCCGAGGAAGAGACTTGTTTCATTAACCATGGAAAATGTTACTATGTCGACGCGGTCTTTGCCGACCAGAGTGCGCGCCCCACCACGGTCTCCCAGCCTGGCTCGGAGTAACGGCGAAGGGACAGGGAGTACAAGTACAAGCAGCATTCCCTGCCGCCCCTCGACACCCTGGACCACTCCCCCCGGAAGAAATCGTGATGCAGCGTTGCTGTGCGAAGTTGTCCAACCTGTGCTCCCTGTGTTCGCGCAGCTGTGTTGCATGGTCTCACCATGTGAACCAAGACTGCGTTCTTACGGACGAGTTGATTGCGTTCCGCGTCCAATGAGTGATCCAGCCGCTACAGGTTTTTTACAACTTGTGCTGACATTTATTTAGTCCTTCATCGCAGATACAACAATTCGAAGCAGTTTTTTTTTATCTGGCTTAACTCAGCAATTAGATATCCTGTTACAGGTCCCTGCTTCAACTAATAGATACCCTTCGCGAGCCTGTTTCTATTGACGCAATTACATGGTGTCCGGCCATGGAGGCTGCGGGCAACTTTCCGATGGCGGGCATGGTTTTAAACTTCCCTTCAATTTTTGGTGCGCAATATCCTCAGCTCTGCAGCCGTACAGTTCTAGTCTGACTTTTAGCCCATTGCAATATCGACGGATGTTGAACGCACATTTTTCCCGCGCGGGGTCAACTGTTTCGAAAATGCGGTATTCTCTGTCGGATAATTCCACCATGACCCATGTCGCATCAGTCCTTGGTCCCTGGTGTTCGCTTCCAGATGCTATCCCCGGGTAGAAGTGATAAAAATTATTGATGGCATCCTTCAAGGATAAGTCCCACTGATCAAAACTTGTTGAATTGGAAGGTCCAACCGACGTCAATATGCACAACGGCGACAGAGGACCCCTGATTATCCCTTTGGAGGCTAGGGCCCGACATCGGCCGATCGGCCCATTTTTGTCCGGACAAATTTCGAGAGATTTGGTCCTAGCCGAGGCGTCCAAAAAGGGTAATTTTCCGTTCCCACGGCATCAAAATATGAAAATTTCATCCGTAACCCTGTTTGATCGATTTTCCGCGTCATATTCGATGCAGGTATGACTTTTGACGCGGTTCCCAGAAGAAAAAGCCTTTTCAAGCTGCTTTGACGCCAAAATTCTCTGTCGAAACTCGGCCAACTCGCAGATTTTTGTCCGGACAGGACCTAGCATTTCCGCCCCGGACCCCTCATTTTTGTCCGTCCAGAACCTGGGTTTTCGACCCAAAATCCCAAAATTTTGTCCGGCACGGGGGCTACCCTTTGCGCGTATAATCAGGGGTCCTGGCGACAGTGATCGACAACGTCAACGATCCACCGCCGTTTCCTGATTTCCAACGTGATCATACCCAGTATCGTTGTAGAACTGCATGCTCCCGGGCAGATTGAAACATGACGGCGTTCGCACATCAAAGAGAATTCTGAGCAACCAGTATCCCTTTGGAGATCGTGCAAGGACTCCGAGGCATGTATGTCTCTGGACATCAGCACTATGTTTCTGTCTTAGCGACGCTGAATACGAACGCGGCAGTTCAACAAGTCGCCATTGGATAATTGTGTATAAGGGACACCATACAAGCCAGACTTTATCTATGTAATAATATTTACCAACCCCTGATGTCCCCATCATACACAACCAGCTTCCCGCCGTGCTTCGCCTTCGTGCATGTGGCATACACCTGCACCATCCCGTCGCATGAGTCCTCGAGCGTGACCTTAGCTTTCTCCAATCCAAAATGACGGGCGCCGGCGTTGCCCATGTCGGTCTGGACAAAGCCGGGCATCATGACGAAGGCGTTGAGCCACTCATCCTCGGCGTTGATTCGGATGGTGAACCAATGCACCGCCGCCTTCGTCGGCCCATACGCCGCGTTCGAGATGGGAGGTTGGCCCCTGTGATGTGTCGTTAGCGAGGCAAGGTGTCAATATGCAATATCCACTCACGCAATCAACCCTGCGGGGGAGCCCATAGGGCTGAATATCGGCTCCGTGGCCGACTTGCGCAACAGCGGGCGCGTGGCCTGGTATAGGGTCACCATGCCATAGACGTTCGGCGCGATGTGTGCCTTCAGGTCCGCGATCTTGAGGTCCGCGACCGACGGCCAGACCTGCGCGATGCCGGCGTTGGCAATGACCACGTTCAGGTATTCGATTCCGTGGGTCTCCGTGAACTCCTTGACGGCGTCAAAGGCGTCCTGCTCGACCGACGCGTCGATTTTGACTACGATCAGACGACTCCCTTCGCCCTTTGGGAGATCGGCGAGCGCTTGGGAGGTCGGGTGCGCTGGGTTGCGGTTGCCGGCGATGACAATGTGGTTCGGCTGCGCGAGGTAGCGCTCGAGGAGCCCCTTGCCTATACCCCGGTTCGCACCCGTGATGAAGATAATGGTTGGTGCCATGAGATGAGTATATGTTCGGGTGAGTGAGGATGCACTCTTGCGATTTTTACTGCCCTTATGTACGGTTCAAATCCCGGCTCGGCAAGGCTCAATGTGTGTTCCGGAACCAACGCGGAACTATGTCTGCTGCCGTGGTCTGACCGTCAATCCAGTTCCACTCCCCCTATCAAATTGAACGCCGGGAACAGATGCGCCAAAAACCGCGGCTTGGACGCGTCATCCCCTTCCCGTGTTGGCGCTTAGCCAATCTTCTGCCGCACATATATAAATCCCGATAGCTGCAAATTCCTATCCAATTTATTAGATTGATAATTCTCCCTTGTGTTCTCTTTTTTATTTTCTCTTTTATTTCGTGGCGGGACGTTGAAAGGAGAGGTGAGAGTTCGGCTCAATGCCGAAGCAGCCGGCATGTGCCTGCCGTGTTTGCACTTGAGCTCATGTCTCTTGCCGAGGTAATTCGGCAACGCATGTCCTCCTCGGCAGCATCATCCGGGTCACAATCGAGTAAACTAGAGGTAGGTAGATAGATCATAGGTAGGTAATTTACCCGACCGGTCACGCTTAGAAACATCGGTTTCCGGGTAGGTAGGTGGGTGTAGGAGTTATCTAGTGTATACGCGCTACGTACATTTATTCATCGCGGGTCAAACCAGGGCAGACACATCCAGCAACTGATGAGTCTGGAACACGCTATGCGACAAGTTACGGAAGTCACCAACGACTTCTCGGTCATCCCCGTGCTCCAACGCAATTCGCGGCAGTGTCTCGTGCATTTCTGGGTTGACTGTGCGGAACGGAGTTATCCACACCCTTCTGCGATTCCCGTCACACATGAGGACCTTGTGAAGAGCTAAACGTCCAGCACTGCGGCATGCACGATCGACGATATCGTCCCAGAAGTGACTCCCCTCTATGGCCGTCATCTTTTGTACTGAGATGCTGGGACCGGCGTCGAAGTAGTCAAACACCGTGAAGCAGACTGCGTCGGGATCATCGGCCCGAAGAGATGCAAGGTCCAAACAGAGCCGTGCATGTGCGGCCTGGTAGTCGTGGTCGAGCAAGGCACACATGAACTCGCGCTCGCGCGACGAGGAAACCGTTTTGATCACTCAAGCATTTCATAAGCGGCATAACCCTGTCAATCAACAAGGGGCTTACTTGCAAAACGCGCCCGATCCGCGTTGCACGTCCCTCGATGGCCCCGCCGCCAGTCCACGCTTTGGCATTCTCGGGAGCAATAGACGAAGAGGCGACATCCAGAGCAACGCTTAAGTACAGCCTTCTCACGAATGGTTCCGCACTGCAAGTTATTCAGCGCTGGGAGTATGTAGATGTAAAGGACGTCGTTTACCTCAACATTATCGCACGCTGACCGGGGTATGTAATCTTTCGAGTCGAAGACATTCAAAACTTCCAATCTCGGAAGGAGTGCTTTCAGGAAGTCGGTCCATGCATCGCCCAGTTCTGGCCGCCGGAAAGTGTCCCTTGCAACTTCATCCGCAACAGAAAAATAGGCCTCCTTCAGATCAACAAGAAGGTGGTAATCAACCGTGGCGGGAGCCAGAGTTCCAGTGAGAAGACTACCAAGGGAACGATGGGTGTCGGCAGACAGATCACGTTTCCCCAGCGCAAGAATTGCACGCAATAGTCCGTTCTGGACTGCAACACGCAGCAGCTGATATCCACTGGGGTTCAGGAATATGCCTCCAACGAGTGCTAGGCACATGTCGATGACACCGCTCGCATTTGGGGCCATCGTCTGACCTAGTGCACAGGCTGCAAGTGCGAGGTGCTTGACCAAACCCCGAGACAGGAGAGCGGGGCGCAAGGCCCGTGAAAATTCTGTCTGCGGCCTTTCGGGAAGGTACATTCCGCAGATCATTGCCACGAGCACGAGGGTGGAGCTGAGGAGGTTCAGTTTCGGACTAGAAAGAGCCGCCTCTCCGTTTGCTAAAATGAGGTCGAATTGGCGGATTATGAGCTCAGCGAAATCATCCATTGTCCCGCCCGTGCCTTCGACCATGTCGTCCATAAAACGAATACCACGCTCCAAAAAATGTCGCACAACGCAAAGGTTGTTCTCCTGGCCAATGATATCGTCCGTATCGTCAAGAAGAGCGGTCCACGCTCGGACGGCGACGCCCGCGACGCCGGGTGTTGAGAATATTCGCGCTTCGTTCGGAGAGTAGTCACACATCTCCCGAGAGAACATGATGAATCCGACACAGAGCCGTTGTTCAGATATCGGCATGTCGAGCCCCAGGTCTAGTAGGAAACCTCGGTATGTGTAAAAAAACTCGAGCCACGTCCAGACGCGCGGCCACAAGTCTGGCCCGGCGTCTGGCGGCGAATATAGATCGAACTAGGGTAAGCCCGTCAAAAATTGACGGTAAGAAGAATAATATATTACACCTGTTCCCCTCCATTTTCTTTCAGTTCTGGAACCATCCTCGCCTGCGAGCTCCCATTTTTTTTGTCCTGGCCCCATCCTGTCGGACATTCATTAGTATGAGCATTTATTTATCTTAATACTTCACAATATGCAACATAGGTCCTTCATTCTCATCCCGGTGTGCTCTGAATCCCGACTTCTGCTAAGCTCCCATGAAGATTTTGCCCTCCCTGCCAAGCTCCCGAGGGCCGGGCTGGGTCAGATGCCATGCATGATGCCCCGGCACGAGTCCTGCCAAGTGCTTCGGCACAAAAGAGACCCTTCTCGGTGTTCTGGCCCCGGCTTGAGTCCTGCCAAGTTGCCAAGTCTCCCGAGGCCAAATGCTGTACATGATGCCCCGGCATGAGTCCTGCCAAGTGCCTCGGCACAAAAGAGGCCATTCTCAGCGTTTCCGGCCCGGTACGAGTCCTGCCCAAGTGCCTCGGCACGAAAGAGGCCCTTCTCGGTGTTCTCGGCCCAGCTCGAGTCCTGCCGAGTTTCCGGGTTTTGCCGAGTTTTTCGGGCATGCGTGAGATGCCGGAGGTCTGGGCCTGCATAGTTGTCCCCCTGCTCTGTATTATAGTATAGACTAGTGTAAGCCCGTCAAAAATTGACGGTCAGAGAAAGACTATATTGCATCTGCCCCCCAATCTGTTCCTCTCCCTTTTCTTCCAGCTCTGAAATCATCGTCGCCTGTCAGCCCCCATTTTTATTTTGCTTATCCCCTCCTTTTTTCTTTTGTCTGAGCCAATCCCTTTGGACATTTGTTAGTATGAACATCAAATGAACATGGTGAAGACTTACAATATGCTCCCCTTGCTACTATCCTATATATTGCAAACCCGCCAATAAATTGACGGGGGGCAAGACAAATTTATTCTACAAGGTAGGTCATTTGTTCTCATGCCGGCGTGCTCCCGAGTTGTATCTTACGTGCTGAGTCCTGCCGAGCTCTCGCGGAGGTCTCGCCGTATCTCTCGGGTGGCACAAATCCCCGAGTTCGAGTCCTGCCAAGATCCCGAGGCTCGCGCCGGGCCAGATGCCGTGCATGACACCCTGGCACGAGTCCTGCCCAGCACCTCGGCATGAAAGGGCCCTTCTATCCTCTCTTTCTTCTTTTGTCCTGGGCCGATCCCGTTGGATATTCATTAGTATGAGCAAGTTGAAGAGTTACATTGTGTTCCTCTCGCTACTGTCCTATAGTGTAAGCCCGTCAATAAATTGTCCGGGAAGTAGTACTATAGTTCTACCCAGTGTGCCGAGTCCTGCCAAGCTCCCGTGTTCGGCATAAGTCTCAGCCGGTACAAACCCCGTCCTCGATGCCAAGATACCGAGGCCGGTCCGGGCTAGATGTCGTGCGTGACACCCCGGCACGAGTCCTGCCAAGTGCCTCGGCACGAAAGAGTCCCTTGTAGGCGTTCTGGCCCCGGCTTGAGTCCTGCCGAGTCTCCGGGTCCTGCCAATTTTTTCGGGCATGCGTGAGAAGCCGGAGGTCTGGGCTTGCATAGTTGTCCCCCTGCTCAATATTATAGTATAGATAGATATGTCCACCAGAGCCTGCAGGGCTGTCTCGACCGTCTGGAGCATGTCAGTGGAACCAGACTCTAGTTGCTCTGCTGTCGGGATCCGCGAGGGGTCAAGCAGTTTGTAGTGTACTGGAAGAAATACGGCCAGTTTATCCGCGGGGGTCGCATCGACAAGGGCCCCGAAACGGTTTATATCTTCCACAGTAGGATCAGATAAACATGCGGCCAGCGCCACCCTCTGGACGGTAATGGTGAGCGATATCTGTTGGGAGAGTGATTTGAACCGTACCTTTGACGATACGGGTAGCCGGGTCAGGTTCCGTATGCGGAGGGCAGGGTGCATAGTCGTGGCTGCGGTGGTTAACGACAAGGAATTACACTTGATACGGACGAAAATTTGAAATTGCGTTACGCGGAAGATTCCGATCCGGACTGATCCGAACGAGTAAATTGATAGAGTACACCATAGAAGAGAACGGAAACAAAATTGGGGCCGAAGAGTGAATAACCATACTTGTGGAAATTTAAGAGCTGAATGAATTCTCATCCTGAGGGAGGTTGCAATGTTGCGGCTATCCGAAGGTAAGTACCTTCATTCAGCCAAGGGTTCCAAGTAGAGCGGAAGGTGTAATCATAAATCGTTTCCACAAATCATGCGTGTGGTCACGCCGCGAACGCTAGCCATCAGCGCACTAGTTGAATTCGTGGGACGCCATCCTAGCGCACGCGGTCTGCTCGCCGTACACTTGGCATTGGATCCGATGAGCGGGGCCTACAATTTTCATTGGTCAGCTTTATGCGTAGGCGACGGGAGGAAGAAGAAAAAGAGCTGACCAAGGGACCGAAGTACTTCACCTCCTCTTCTGCAGTGAATGTTGTTGGTATAACGTTCTCGCCTTTCCCGTGCTCACAAAGCACTTGTGCGACGATCGCGCTGATCTCGCGGAGCTCGTGCGCGCCGTTTTCGGCGAAGTAGAGCCCTTCGCGCCCGTGTGCCGGTTGAATATCTGACATTATCGCGTCGTAGAGGACGATGTAAAGGTCCGCAACTGTGTAGAAATCAGCAAGGCAGTCACTTAATATAGAGCCACAAGAGACTAGAGACGCACGGTCATATAGTTCAACGTTGCTCCAGACGTTACGGCCCTGACCGACCATGCCACCCTGCCCTCGGGTCAGGGAAGCTTTGACGAGCCACGGAAGGACAGTCGTCTGCCGCTTCTGGATTCCGCACTCCACGAGCGGGCCTGTCGCGATGCCGTAGACGGTACTTGGTAGTACGATATAGCTTCGGATGTACCCTTTAAGAACATCCCATTAAACAAACATAGAGGAAGTAAAAGTTTCCGTCAAGTGCACCTTCGTCGTCTGCGTTCAGGAGTTCTAGGTCTACAGGACGGTGTAGCTGCTCCGGGGCGATCGCCGCCATTTGCGCCGCATCAAGGTCGTCGTATGTGGTGAAGTGCGGATGCATCCCGTTGACGGTGCAATCAGCAATAGCTCCTGAGGCAGCAGATTTAGGACCTATTATATGCTGAATTATGAGGAGTCGAGGACTCGCCAGCGCCAGACTGCGAGAATATTAGAATAATTGGGACACAGTGGACAAGTAATGGTACCGACTGTATGGATGTAGATGGTGGATATGCCGGTGGCTTCGTATCGAGTCTTAGCACCGGATAATGTTGCTTTCGTCGCGGGGATGTTAGTGCTCTCTGCCTATGATTATCATGAGCCATAGAATTTCACAATGAGATTCTGGGATACTTGCCACGGAGATCACGATGTCGGCATCTCTAGCAAGTGACTCAAGCAAGTCTAGCTTCGAGTTATCACCAACGATAGGCGTTACGCCGAACCGCGTCAGTTTCTCGGCCTTTGCAGAGTCCCGTACGAGGGCAGTGATTTGAAACTCTGAGGCCCGGGGATGTTGGAGAAGCTTGCTGAGAATGCTACCGCCAATGTATCCTATCTGTATTGGAAGGATGAAAAAGGGTGAGGATCATCATACCGACATACCGGTTGCACCGAGAAATAAGAAAGTTTTGGGAGAAGACATCAAGCCGCAATGAAGGCGATAATCCGGCTCAGAGACAAGAGTGCGCAGATCTGTTGTGAGATTAGATAACAAGGTTGAGAAAGACAAGATCTAGAGGCTTTGACGACACGATGGCCACTGAAGTTGATTCTTGCGTGAACGGTAAGAGGCAAGCTTCGTGACAGTCACGTTAAGTGATCATCATCAGATCGCACGCACCGGATATTGCCGTACTGACGGTACGTCCTGCGGAGTCCTGCCTCATCTCCGCTAGATTTCTTCGAAGACACAGCCAAAAATGATGTCTGTCGGAATTCGCTCAGATTCGGTGCACATTATCGCCGACCTGTATCTGAGCAAGGCTAATATCGTCCATTGTCAAAATGCGCGTAGTGATGTCTTTGGCTTGGCTTGGCTTTCAAACCCTGGCTTTGGCTTGGCTTCATCTGGCTTTGGCTTGAGAAACCTGAAGCCAAAGCCAAAGCCATGGGACGTGGCTTGGCTTGGCTTGGCTTTGGCTTAAGCCATGGCTGTAGATCAAAAGATTCCCACGGTTTTCGAGGTTGGGAAAGGTCAGAAAACTGGTCCTACTCACCTGTAAAACAGCTCAAGCATCTTTATATTCATTGAGAGGCTGAAGATAGATATAAAATTGGAACACGCACAATCAGGCCGTCCTGATACCCGGGAACTATCAATTCAACCCGATGGGGAACTGTTAAATAAGTGCTCAATCTATCAGTTGAATACGCGTGAGCTTTCCTGCATTCCCAGTCTCCTCAAAACCCACATGAATGCTTGCATGAACATCAAAACATTGCTCCTTATCCCAATTGTACTACAAAGTCAAAGCCATGGCTTTCTGGCCTGGCTTTGGCTTCCCGGACCCCAAGCCAAAGCCAAAGCCAACCCCAAGCCACCAGTTTGGCTTGGCTTAGCTTTGCAAAGCCATGGCTTTGGCTTCTTGGCTTTTTGGCTTTAAGCCAAGCCATAGACATCACTAAATGCGCGAGGACTGTTTAAATTCTGCGCAAACCTTGGGGCAAACTCTGTCGTTGAAATTTGAAAGCGCTGTGGATTTTTTATATAAGTTCGGTGCAATTTCTATTTATCATCTGAGAGGTGTATGAGGGCACGACGCAACCTTGACGCAACAACCCAAGATGCAGTGCAAGCACGCATCAGCAAACAAACCGGGCCGTTAATCCGATTGCCCTCTTGCCTTCCGCCTTTGGCCACCCATCTTTCCTTCCCGTCGCTCGGTGACTCCTGCTTCCGACTGATCGTACGCTGTTTCCTGACTGAGCTCCGACGTGCTCATCGTTATGGAGATGGATGGCATGGATATCCGCGTCAAGGATTTGTGGTTCTCCAACGATACTCTGGTGATTAGGGCGGAAAACAAGATGTTCAGGGTCTCGAAATCAATCCTGGCCGCTCGATCCTCCGTATTCCAGGACATGTTCGCCTTTCCCCCACCCGTAAACGACGATCCGGAAGTTCTCGACGACAGTGCTGTCGTGCTGCACGACTCCGCATCGGACGTAGAGGCGTTCTTGCGTGCCATTTTTGATTCGAGGTGTGTCTTGTGTGAGCTCCCTCATAAATACCGGCAAAAATCTCATTTTCTTTCGGCAGCTATTTCATGCCCCCGCCTGCAGTGGTCGAAACTCCTGTCGTTCTCGGAATCCTTCGCCTAGCGCACAAGTACGACGTCCCGTACCTCTATCGCCGGGCGCTCTCCCATCTGTCTGAGCGATACTTTCCCCTCTCCGTGGAGGAATATCGCGATTACTTCTCATCGCAGTACTTGAAAGAATTCACTCTGGGCCACCGTATTGCGGTCATCCGTGCCGCCACACAAGTCGGTGCGCTTTGGCTGCTCCCCGTCGCGTACTATCTGGTCTCCGAGTATCCCGCAACGGCTCTCCGCACGTGGGGCGAAGACGATGAAATCGTCGGCAAGTGCCTGGCCGCGAAACCGGAATTGATTTCGGCCACCAGCACGATGCACGCCTTCCTGTCCACCACCTCCGACGAGCACTGCACGAAACGGGACGACTGCGATGCCTACCGCTTTCAGGAGCTGCGGCGGTACTTCGCGCGCGCTGCTGACGGAGGCCTTTCGAGTCCGTTGGAGGCGTGGAATGAAGACGACTGGAGTTGGCACGGCTTCTGCGTGCACTGCCTGGGCGTCGCGCGGGCCGACCACTCGACTGCGCTGCGCGCGTTCTGGGAGCGGCTGCCGAGTCTGTTTGGGCTCCCACCATGGACGGAGTTGATAGCGATGCAGAATGCGGCGTTCAGCGCGGAGGAGGTGCGTTTACACATTTAGGTGCAACCAGAGAGATGCTAATTGATGTTCAGCCAGTGCCGCTATAGTTTCTGTGCATTTGGCTGAGCTAGATACTTCATGATAGTATTCACCTTGTGCAAAATGCGTCCATCCCGACCAGGACCCCCGATTATCCCTATAAAGGTTGGATCCAAAGTTCGGACAAAATCCCGAACCGGCCTGGCCAAGGTCGGAGCCAAAATCCGGACAAATTCACTTTTGGACCTGACAGGTCGGGTCAAGAGTTCGGACAATTGATGGCGGCCTCGCTGCCTCGCATGCAGAATGAAAATGCGACTTTCCAAATGAAGTACATTCATCCTAGAAGTACTACTATATAGTAGAACTGTAGCATCATTCTGCCCTAAATACATTTCACAACTCTCCTCTATCTCAAACAAACCTCTCCATTGAGGATCTCCTCAACATAGACAGTGACAGTAAGCTTCAAAGTTCTCTTGATCAGAAGTGGGAACCTCAGGAATGATATTGACATCGTAGAAGTGCCTGAGGATGATGGAGTAGCAGAATAGAATTTATTTGGATTTTTTGAGCAATATTTCAAGGGCGCCAGAGCAAAAATGAGCTTCGGACAAATTTTTGTTCCGACCCAGGTCAGATCCGGAATTCGGACAAAATTTCTGGGCACAGGTCGGACAAAAGTTCGGACAAAAAAGAAATATAGCCCAAATTTCGGATCCGACCTCCATACATAGGGATAATCGGGGGTCCTTCCCGACCCCGCCAATTCTCGCCCGTGACTTTGAAAGTGTCCTGCGGCTCGTTGTATCGACCATCATTGTGTATGTCGCATTTTCTTGACATTGTGACTGCGAGAACAGAGCACGACTTGTCAGCCGCGTCGCCATACGATTCCACCCCGCATCCCGGCTTCGAAATCCTCCGTGCCTTACGATGGGCTGGGCGACTCGCGTCCTGCTCGTCTATAACTTGAGAAGAGTTCTCCCGCCTTTGCTTGCTCTCGACGGGTCTGATTTGCATGCGCAGTATCCCGGTCAAATCATTTACCCGATAAACTTCTCTCCCTCGTCCGCTTCCGTGTGGGTATGTCTCGAAAAACTCTCGTTTCTTACCTCTCATCTTATGAATTGTGCGCCTGCTACGGGTCCTCGATCTTGCTTCATGGTGCTCTAGCGGCCTCCGCACTTCGGGCTCTCACACCGGATAAGGAAAAATATTAACCTAGATGAAAAGGCTCCCAGAAAGGCTCCGAGATTTTTCCGATTGGCTTGGCATTTCCCGGACCAATCGGAAAAATCTCGGAGCCTTTCTGGGAGCCTTTTCATCTAGGTTAATATTTTTCCTTATCCGGTGTGTCTGACGATGAGCAGTTACCTCCTTGCTCTTCCGCGGCCTGCAGCTACGGTAATGTATCCTTATTCTCCTCTTCTCGCACACCCATAAATTGACTGCAGCTTCCCATACGGACGGACTGGAAGGCCCATCAGGAAAATGTTTTTCAGTTGGCCAGTGCTGGCTACCCCTGGCACGGCTGGCTGAACTGGCTGAGCTGGGGCATATCTGCCAGCTCGCGCCAGAATCACCGCCAGTTTCAAACTTTCACAGATTTCTTCCCAACACTTCAGAGTGGCTCGGATCCATGGATACATGTAATAAACTTGCCGGAAGATGTTCGGATGCTCGAAGGTCGAACCTAAAGACCATCCTGAAGTTCGAGCTCCTTGAAACTCACGAAGTCATTCAAACTCCGCCGCACACGTGTGTCAACATGGCGTGATTTGATGGCAAACCATGCCACGTCTCTTCCTTTCTCCCTCCATGTCGTCTCGCCCTCGTATCCCCAACCCAGTCTCAATGTCCCCTCTACCCTCTTCAAGTGCCCTCAAGTCTTTTCCAAACCTCTTCAAGCCTCTGTGTATCCTTCAAAGCTTCAAGCACTTCTCGGCATCTCTGGGTGGCTCTCGCTGGATGTGGCATAGACTTGTCGACTTGGCTATATTGATCTGGCGCACCTTGCTCACATACTAACTTAACCCTTTCTTCATTCCAGATGATTGCATCCCAAAAGGCTGTAGCGTTGTAGGCATCTGGTTGCGTCGCCGCCAATCTGGCTGGATTGGTACGCAAAGGTGCGCTACATTACTTCTCTTCGAACGGACCGCTTACAGATACGCTTCTAGGTCCGGTCTCACTCTTACCTCCCTCTTTCCCCTCCCCGAGCGGCATCAGATTGTCGGCGGATTAGTACGACGGTGGACCGATGAGATGCGGTCACAGATCACGATGTCGGGTAGCGGGAAGCGTACGGGTAGCTACATAAAGCATGTACCATATGTCTGTGCAATTTATATGTTCCATAATATGCTGCGACGACCTGAAGGGGCAATTTGACGGTATAATATTCTGCAGATAGAAGCGAAGTTCTGGCACCAGAATCTGTCCTGGCGCCAGGTACCTTTTTATGCCGCCAGCTGCGATTCTGGCGAGCTGGCAGAGCTGGCAACGCTGGTGCCAGCACTGCCAGCTCGAAAACATTTTCCTGATGGGGAGCCGGACTGGGACCGGAATCAATATTGCCTGAATCTTGTGGGATTAGGAGGCACAGGACTCTCAAGGGGTTTCTTGGCCTCGGAAGTATCTGCAAGGTGTGAATATAGGCCGAATATCCTCGAACGCAAGCTACACCATGATAGGGTCAACTCGGAGATAATCATCAGTATTTCACTTAGTACATATATGCGCTGGTAAAACCTCCACTTCTTCCGCAACTTTAGATAACTGGCAGTTGTCATATGTTTGACCACGCCTCGAAGGCCTCCGAGGGACAGTGGCGCGGCCAGAGCGTTGTCGGCTGGTACGAAGGCACAGGACCGGGTTCACTCACACACTGCTTGAGCTGCCGAGCCTGCCTCAAGAAATCAGACGTCGTCAGTGACTCCGAAACCCATGCGTTATGTACGCACCTTTTTCAAATTCATAGAGCGCAGGCGCTTTATATCGTGGCAGCGCCCGCGATGCTTCTGCCAACGCGGAGGGTGGAATTCCGAGCCATGACTGAGGCGAACCCGCTTGCGACACCCGCGGCAGCGTATTTCCTTGGGTGTCACATCCAGCGTCCATTCGTCCGCGTTCAAAGCCGCACGCCGCTCGACCACCGGATTCACGTACTTCTTCGGGGGAAATATTTGGTTGCGCCCCGGCTTGGGAGGGGCGCGGCCGTAATCGTATCGCACATCGCGTTCTTGTGTCTTGCGAATCTGCTCAAAGATTTGCGGCGCAGATCTGTGGGCGGCACCGGAAAATATACGTAAGTCGACGCGATTCAAATCCTGACCAGCACTTGCCCCAAGTCGCGCCCAAGACACTGTGGGATATGGGCGCTAACCACGGCGGCGAGTCCATCGATCGGCTTGTCGCCTTCGTACTTGTGGATGTGGCCGCATCCGCGGCGACCGCACCGGGCTTCAACAACCGCGACGCGATCGGTGGTGGGAGCGGGGGTGAAAGTGTCGGATTCGCACATGGGATGTAGTTGCAGGAGTTCTTTCAAGGTCGGAATGAGGGAAACCACGCAGGAGCACGCCCTTTAAGAAGGTGCGCGGGATCAAGTGGCAAGGATGGGCTGATCGCCCATTGTCCCCTTTTGGGAGGTCTTGGATAGGCCCTCCGCTTTGGCCACCGTGTTCAACATCTTTTGTTTCGCATTGGCTGCCTTTCATTTCTTCCACATTGTGGTCGTGGCTTTGAGATCTCGTTGATTATCATGGGCCCGAAATAATAGGTTGTTAAGTACTGCAGGCGAAAAAAAATCAGCTCTTTTGTGTAGACATCCATAGATGCGTACGCGTTGCTAGTTTGAATATAGACTCTCAAACAAGGGTTTCGTCGATCATTATCATACCCTCATTTTTGAATGCCTTGCGATTTGCTCGGGGAATAATGAGCGATTGTCTGAGTGCTTTGAACTTTTCGCCTGTTATTTCTTTCGCTCACGGCAGGCAGTCTGGGATTTCGTGCAGATTCTTCACTTGATCGGCATCACATGAGTAAATGTGGAGCCTCAAACGTCCGCACCGAGACGCCGCGGACGCGGAAGTAAATGCGGACCCCGCTCCATCGGTCTCAGACATTTTCGTGCTACAATGCACAAATACGCCACTGGTTCACCAGGATCGCGATCCGCCTTCCGCGCGGGATCTTGCACAGCCCATACTCAGGGGCATCACCTATAAAAGTCACCACCAACAGTCCGCACCACATCGTCACGTCTTCCCGGCTACATAATACACACCACACACCACCACACCACACCACACCACACACCGTCAACTCACACACATCATGTCCACCTCCGGAAACGCGCCCTACCCCATGGCCACCGCCGATGGACGGCGAAGACAGTCACCAACGCGCACGCTGCGCGAGCGGCGCGGATTCAGCCTATCGCTCACTGCGTACCTCAGACCCGGAGCATCTGAGCGGCAGCAGCACGAAGCGCACGGAGCGGAAGCGGAGGTGCGCACCAGGCCCGACCGGCATTTGGCATGCAAGCTGGCGCGGGAAGGTATATTCCCGAATGCACGCACCCCGAACGAGGAGAGGGCTTGGTGAACATGAGCTAGAGGGGAGTTGATTTAGAGCGTTGTTGAATGTTGTGGCGATTCGTTGGATAGCAGTTGCTTCGATTATGGATGGGCTGTGGAAAAACCGCTCCGGTTGATATATTCTTAAGGCCCTCCGGGCATGTCCTGGTACCTCCTTCCAGAACTGGGTCGCTTAAAGAGCCAAACAAGGAAAAGGTGATAAATGCATGTGCAACTGTGTTGTAGCAAAGAAGTCAGTAAGTAAGTCAGGTTTCTGGTTTGCAACGTTCAAGCCGTGCCAGGATTCCAAAGTGCTTAATTGTGTTACATTGAAGTAGTTGAACAGGTTCAGAAGGCACCAGATTTCCGAGGTGAATGCAGTGACATACATGACTGAGAGAATGAACATGTAGCTTGTTTGAATTCTACTCCCTAATCTCTTCCTAGTGGAATTCAAACTCTCAATTTAATAAATAAGTGCACGACGAATGACTGTCCCTGGATCTACACAAAGCTCATTGGTCATCTGGTTGGGCTTGACAAATCAGATATATCTGTGGCTGTTGAAAAAATTAGGACAAGAGACCGGAACAAAAAGGCAGACCACCAGGCATGGTAGAAGAGTGAGATAGAGGCATGAAGATATACGAGGAGGAATGGATCACTGAATGATGAATCAAAAGAGTTATTACCGTTAAGATGCGCAACTTATTACCGATAAGATGCATCATGCAGGAAGGCCGACCAAGGCCTAGAACCGGGAGTTTCCGCTGCGATCGAGGTTGGAATTTTCGGGTTCACAAGGGGCCCATCAAAGGCCTGGACCCGGAAGTCAATTAAGGCCCTCCGGGCATGTCCTGGTACCTCCTGCCAGACCGCGTCGCTTAAAGAGCCAAACAAGGAAAAGGCGATAAATGTGTGTGCAACTGTGTTGCAACTTGCAGCAAAGTCAGTAAGTCAGGTTTCTGGTTTGCAACGTTCAAGCCGTGCCAGGATGCCAAAGTGCTTAATTGTGTTACATTGAAGTAGTTGAACAGGCTCAGAAGGCACCAGATTTCCGAGGTGAATGCAGTGTGACTGAGAGATCGGACACATATTATAGCTTATTTGAATTTTACTCCCCGTATGTTCCTCAATGGGACCACCGTGGTATAAATCCTCCTCCTCCTCCTCCCTGATCTCTCCCTAGTGGAATTCATACTCTCAATTTAATAAATATGTGCGCGACAAATGACTGTCCCAGGATCTACACAAATTTCATTGGTCATCTGGTTAAACTTAACGGCGGATCGGTCGACTATTACCAAGCGGGCACCTTCATGGACGCCACCGGGGACCCACCGTATATAGGCTCGGACGCTTGGGAAGAAGCTACGGCGAACTCGATATATCTGAATGACTGTTTTCAAGATGACCGCGACGGCTTGGCTTGGGGCGGGGACGATTTCACGGAGAACCACAACGGACAAACACTCGCCTCCTCAGCAATAACAGATATATCTGTGGTTGTTGAAAAAAAGAGGACAAGAGACTGGAACAAAAAAGCAGACCACCAGGCATGGTAGAAGAGTAAGATACAGGCATGAAGATATACATAGGAGGAATGGATCGCTGAATGATGAATCAAAAGAGTTAGCAGGAAGGCCGACCGAGGCCTAGAACCGGGAGTTACCGCTGCGATCGAGGTTGGAATTTTCGGGTTCTTGAGGGCCCATCAAAGGCCTGTGATACATAGACCTGGTACCTAAGTCGGTACCAGGAATTTTCGTGTGGGACTTGGTGCATTGTTCGGAGGGAGTACTGGATAGCATCGTGAAATAGAAATCAATGTATTGTACATCGAGAAATAGGAATTCTAAGGTACCTATAACCAAGTTGAACCCGTCAGCATTGTTGGCGTCGGCACGAGTTGGTGGAAAAGTACGCACCGACGGAATTCGTGTACCCCACTAAACGACTAGACAACAAGATGTTTGGAGTTGGGCCCAAAAGGGTGTTGCGAGGATTGAAGCGGCTCAATCCAAAAGGTGCGGGTTGTCAGAGGTTGAGTACGCGAGTGCTGGGGGTGCGTAAGCTTAGCGAAGCAGAATAAAAATAGTCAATGTGCAGCGTGCTCACGGTCAAACGGCCCCGCTCGCCGCGCAGTAATAAAGTCCTCGGCCAGATTCCAGCAGGTTTTGCGCCCAGTCGCCGCCAGCTGCCAATCCACAAAGAGGTTATGATGATGGATCAGCACAAAGCGCACGTCGGACGTGATCCCCGATGCCCTGATATACGCGTCGTACATCGCGTTGTGCGCGGTGTACAGCAGGACGAAACACGTCAAAGTCTTGGACGACCGCAGGACCGGGGCCAACCGGAGGCAGACCACGACGTTGTGGAAAGCAATGTGCGTGAGGTGCTCGAGGAGAGTGAGCCGGAGCGCCCACTCGTCTACATTCGGTTGTATCCCGGTCGTATCGGGGAGGAACTCCAGATGCGTGATATGGCGAAAAAAGGAGAGGGCGAGGTTTCCGCCCAGGACTTCAAGTCGGATGGTCAAGTGCCGCAGGGGCAGATTCTGAAGAAAATGTACATGCTCGGACTCGATGCGGTGGGTCGCTAAAAGATTTGTGACGCCTGTGCACGCAGTGAGAATAACATGTTCCCTCTGTACCTCTACAGGATCGTGGGGCCAGGATGTTTCGTCTAGGAACAAGTACCGCACGGAAGCGTGGAAGAAACCGGGTGGCTTTGTCTCGATCAATCGGACGAGCATGGCGCGCGTAAAGCGAGGAAATCCGTCCAGTGGGTGTCTTTCTGTGACGAAGATGGCGCGGTACATCAGCGGCTCGACCCTACAGAGCATCAGATTCCGCAATTGTCTTTCTTTGCAGCGTTTGATTACCAAGTTTTGACCCGCCAGGCGACCAACATGAAGTTAGGAATGAGCACGGGCCTGGAAAGAGCGGAGATTTCGAAGATGGCGCGTTCGAGTTCGGGGGGGAATCTCCGATTGTCAGATGGATGGGCGTCGCGTTCCATGAAGATTCCGCTGGCTAGTTGTCCAGAATTTGAGAGTACGCGTGTAAGGTGATTGGCAGAGCCACGTAGCGATCCGGCCCGATTCCCGCTACGGCGAGCATAGGGTTCGCACGTGGCGCTTAGACCGTGAAGTAACATCAAGTAAGTTAATTAGAGGGAAGTTCTGATGAAGACTTGCCAAAAAAAAGGAGGCCACATGCTAAGTCCGGCAAATGGCTGTATTGTACTACATATATTTCGACCAAATAAATTATTTTATTTTCGTCAACCCAGGTGACTGATAAATCTTCTGAATTACAGCAAATTGGGTGTCACTGTCACCTGAACGTTTGGTCGAAATAGTACAGTAAGACAGAGAGGTGCATACAGTGAGGGGGAAAAGAATATGTAATCCTGTTGCTCAAGAAAACAAAGCTTAGCTTGTCAATACATAGACCTGGGACGGGACTCCCCATAATATCAAAAGGGATTTATAATATGTAGTGTCTGCGAGACAGCATAACACCACCAGTGCCAAAATGATACTCGGTAATTTAAGTAGCATTCTGGAGCCCGTGGACGGAGGCAAAATTTTAGCCTTAATATCACCAGGCTTGTCATCTTCATCGTCATGCTCTGCAAAAAAATCAGCAAGGACATTTATTGAGCCCGTGCACGGTTCATGCTCACTAGAATCAACTATTTCATGTACGGCTCCAACACTCAATGAACTCGCAATCACTGGACGGTATTGATCGGTATTGTCTTCCTCTATTCCCTCGCCGGTCACTTCAAATTAGATATAAGTGGACATTTGGATTTCAAAGGCCCAACTTACCATGTGCAAAGGGTGCTTCCACTGCGAGTTCATTGCATAGCTGATATAGTGGATGCCCCAGATCATGATGTCGGGCGATGTCCTGACTGTTTGGTGCAAAACCTTTTGCTTGAGGGAATTTCCACAACCCGGCGTAATCACTCGTATCCCAGGACTTGCCGATGACCTCTAATTGTAACTTGATGAGGGGGTATCCGGCAGCAGCTGATTCCGGCTTCTTCGGCCTCTTCTGTGCTCAGACGCTCAGCTCCAAAAGGATTGCGGGACCAGTATGCTGCACATTCTGGCCATCGGAATGAACAGGGACCAGACCGTAGCTGTGCGTCCGGGCAGACAAAGAGCCACCCTTGGGAGGGGCAACTTGAATGTGTGGTGAAAAGACCCACGTGAATATAACCCAATTTATAACAACTTTCACATACATTGTAAGCGGGAATGGAAGTATAGGATTCACACACGCACCGTACTGATCGTGGTCGGATGTGATTTGGAGAGAACTGAATATGTGGTTGGCCTGACTAAGCCAGAACTCCGAATGATTGAAAGATAAGTGACAGATTATTGAAGTATGCGCGAGAATTTGATGGAGGTTGTACCTTTGACCCGTTTAAATTAAAATTAAAATTCCTGGTACCGTCTTAGGAACCAGGTCTCAAACACGAATGGTCAAATCGACTCCGTATTGATCCGAGCCAAAAATAAATAATTATGGCGTGTAAACTCCCGTTAAAATATCTCCGCATCCGTCTTGATCCGAGCAAAAAATAATTAATCAGAAAATAAACTGTTGTGAGCTTTTGAAACTATTATAAATGGTTCCTGCCATCCTGGGCTCAATGTGAGCTGGTCGACGCGTGAGCGTTGACCGAGCGAACCTTGAGCCGCGTATAATGCTCTGTTTATGGCTTCTCAAGCGAAGGGCAAGTTCTCAAGGGAACCGGGTCTGGTAAAAGGTACCAGGACATGCCCGGAGGGCCTTAGTATTAAAAATTGACCAGATCAGCATAAACCCACGAAAATGTTCAACTCAATACCGTCTCCAGGAATTGGGCATCAAGTCGCCCTCCCGGTCCGCATCGAGCCAGGGGTCCGACAGTGTGCCCTCTGGCTTCCTCAAACCACACCGATTGTACATCAGACTGCCGTGAGTGGGGGCCACATCGCTTCCCCAGACCAAGGGTGTATCCCCAACGTCAAAAAGGGGAAGAAATGACGACTTCGTAATTTGTGGGATCGTACTTGACGAGTATTCCGACCATAGCCTGTTAGGCGTGCGCCTACTCTGCTGCCCATATATCCATATACTGTTATTATTCGTATCCTTTTGATGTACTATGTAGTGTTTCGACGATCGTCACGTGGGAGATCTTATCTTGTCCCAAACGCTGACACTCGTCCCTTCTAATCTATTAGAACTTGGACCAGTTAAGCATCGGGCCTCGATTTAAGTTCTCTCAACCCTTACACTTTTTTTAACTCTATTGGTTCCTCACCGGAACACCTCTATCAATTAGAACACTGCCTAGTCGATCATCGAGATTGACTCCCTCTTGCCTTCTGCCGCTATGTCGACAAACTCTCAAGAAACCCCTGGACCTGCGGATGCTAGTCAAGACTGGCGCAGCGTGCGAGAACGAGACCCCCCTCCTCACCTGAGCGGGGTATCCAATACTGGCGACTCAAACTTCGCCTCAGCTCGATCCCGCGTACTCGGCGCCAGCCCTCCCGCGAGCCTTGGGAGAGTATCCCCCGGGAGCCAAGACCAGGCCTCCGCCAGGGACGAAACTCCGTCCCCCCACTCTCCCTCGGGGCTCACTGCGCACATCGCCGTCGACGCCACTGGCCAGCGGTACTTCCGTGAACATAGCACGGGGATTCCGCATCGACCTCGTCGATGGTGAAGGACGGCCTATCCCTGAGGCTGTCCCTGTCCGCGAACCTGCCCAGGACCACCCAGTTCCTAGTGACCTCTGATCCTGGAACCACATCTGTGTCTGACCCGTCCGACTTGACGCCGGACGCTGGCTCCACAACGACAACCGCGATTGACAATAATATCGCTCACTTGGCCCAGTTTATTGAAGGACGTGGCCCTAACACTCTGTCTCTCAATGACCACGGGGATCTGAATACCATTCGGGGTGCGCTCATTACTAGTCGCTCCCGTCTGCTCAGCACCACCGCCGTCGTCATCAATCAACGCAAAGACGCCCAAGAGAATCGCACATTGCTGATGGAACTCCGCGACGAGGTAGCAACGCAACTAGTCGACCTCGGAGCACGATTGGACCGAGGCTTCTACTCTCTGGATTCCCTTCTCCAAGAAAATATTCGAGTGCTAGGCTACTTGGGCGAGTCTGAAGCTCGCATCGAGCACCTTCTCTCTTCCATGGCCTCCACCACCACTCGCACTCGTCTCCCCCAACCCGTGCTTCCTGTGGTTACCCCAGGGCCCTTCCCGACGGTCATCAACCCATCTTTGATGCAAGATATCGAGCATGCGCTCCCGTCTCGCAAGGACGACGAAACCACGGAGGAATTCGAACGCCGCGCCCGAGCGTCTGCTGATAGCAAGCTCCGCGCCACATCCGCGTTTCCCCTTCCCAGCGAGACCCCACGCCCTGCCGGATATCCTGACCACTTCAGGATCGATCGCCGAGAGCCAGTGAAAATGGCTCGATTCGAGGACGACCCAGGAAGTATATCTTCTGCGCCCAGGATCCGGACCCAGCCTCAAGACAGTATCTCGAACCTAGGCGGCGTTGGCTTTGGCCCATCCCTGTCTGCATTCATCAACAACGCGTCTGCCGCTGGCACCCCTACCGTAGACGCTATGGAAGAATTCAACCTTGCAGCCGAACGGATTCTCAGATTCATCATCCACCGCCAAGTCGGTGAAGCTCCCCCTGATCTAGGCGCGCGGTTCCGCGCCCCCAAGATTGATGTTCCCCGGAAGTACGCTGGGGCAAATGACCACCCCGAATTCACAAATTGGGTCGAGGAGATCACGACGTGGATGAACGCGTCCTTCTTGGGAGGACCAGGCGCAGCTGATCGTTATCGAATTACCTTGTTGAAAACAATGTTGTCGGGTACCGCTCTCCAATGGTTCAAAGATTATGTTGAAACTCGCACCGGTGTGAGTGATATACCTTACGACTTCGCGAGCATAATCTGCGCAATGCACCGTCGGTTTGTTACCGCCGCCACTGCTCAGAGAGCCACCCGCGATTTCTACGCGGTGCAGTACAAATCTGACAAAGGCCCCCTGGTCCTCATGGACGAGCTACGTGACTGCTCGAGCCGATTGCGCGAGCCCATGACTAGGTCAATCTTGCATGAACGGTTCTTGGCGAAGATCCCTGATAATATTCGCTCAATAATGACCCTCCACCGAGGACTCAGTGCCGAATACTCGACCACGGAGCAACTCTGCTTCCATTCTAATCAAATATGGGAACACTTCGTGGCCGAGAGGGAACGCTCTGGTGGCGGCTCTACCCAAGCCAAGACCAACCTAGCCTACTGGCACACCACCGCGCCTACCTGCAAAAAGGGAGACTGCGCGTGGCGATACACCGACCCCTCGCTACACGGCTCCTGAGCGCAAGACTCCGTTAAGTACTACCATTATCGGCCCAAACGCTGATAAACGCTGCTTTAAATGTGGCTACCTGGGACATATTGGGTCAGACAAGATCTGCCCCAAGAACAACGCCCCCGCCCACGCACCTCGGGTCGCCGTGGCCGCCCAGCGAGTTCTCGACTTGTACGCCGAAGAAGCCCACGAAAGCCATCCTCACGACGAGGAATTCATGGAAGAGGAGCCGACCGAACTTGTTGATGATAACTGGGGCGGGTCTCAGTACGATCCAGAAGAGGACGAAGTTATGGTAGAAGTCACTCCCGACCTCGGGGACCTCATCGACCTGCACGGGGATGACACCCGCGTCGGATCTATGCATATTCAGTATAGTGCCATGAGAATCGAGCCTACGCTTGACCTTGACACGGAACCTGCACCACCCGAGGCAAATGAAGTGCTCCCCCTCGCCAGCGGCGAAGCTGACGATGTCAGCGAGAACGTTCTTCCCGATGGAAGACCCGAAGACGCAATTAGCCTGGAGGATGAAATTCAGGCTGCGCAAGTTCAGCTTGAACAAATAGTCGTGGCCACCCAGTTGACCCCCCTGCAAGCACTGTTGAATGAGCTGCCCGACCAGGAACTCCCTATCGAAGAGCGTACGGTGTATAGCCTCTACGGCTACTCTTCCTCCCTCGATGTCTTCCGACTAAGCTTGGAACGAGAACGCCTGGGCAATGATGAGTTGGACATCGCAGAGCGCATACAAACCCGCCGCGATCTCCTCCTTGAGCATCAGTACCCCATCTCAGCAGAGACCAACTCCCTCGAGCTGAGATATGCGTTTGAAGTACGCCGCCGAGTTCCCTACTCCGCGGCCGAGGAAGCTGAATTGAGTCTGATATTGTCCCTCGCGGAAGTAGAATCTATCGAGGTAGAGGCCCGTAATGCCCGTTCGGTCGGATCTGGCATACATATGTCAGTATCAACCCGACAACTGGAGTACGGGGCGGATCGCCTACTGAGCGACGCTGCTGAATTCGTGCGCAACATAGAGGTGACCCGCTCCGCCCGCAGCGAGGCGTGGCGAGTGCATGCCCGTGCCTTGCGTGCACTAGATGATACCGCCCGCGAAGACTCCCTATTCGGCATCGCGCGCCTCCTCGCAATCCGTGAGCTGATTCGCAACGACCTTGAGTCGACTATGTCTAGCATGGAGCTACTGGAGAGTATGCATACACTCCATGTCGTGCGCCTCCAGTCCCTCCAATCCGCTATCATCGAGGAACTGCGTCTCAGACGCGCGAACAATGAGAGTAGCGCGTCTGACGGAGGTTACCCGGCCCACGACGAGTCGGGCCCTGACCCCGACGACGGACCTGGATCTACCGATGACGATTCAAGTACAGAATCGTCTGACGGCGAGCCTCCCCCACTCCAGGACGCCCCTGGATCAATCTCGGTCGAGCTCCCGGACTCGCTGGTCACAGACAACGGAGGACCGTTCCCTCCGCCCTCTCGAGGCGAGGACAGCGATTCTCCCCCTCCCAGCTATCACTCCGAATCTCCTCACGGGTCGCCCGAAGGACCACCGTATACTGCACGAGAGGACTCACCGCAGCTTCCGCTTCCGACCGAGGAGCTCATGGATCATCCAGCGCTTCGTGGCGATGAGACCGTCGATACTGTATCCATTCTGGCTCATCGAGTCGAGCCGGATAACGACGAAAACTCCCCGAGGCATACGTTCTGGACTGACAATGTTGAAGAACGCACGGCCGACGAGTTGTTGTGGATTTACGGGAACGTCGAGGGCACCGAGGATTCTCAAGCAGAGGTCGAGCGGTATCTCTTAGCCCACACCGAGAATACAGCGGATGAGAATTCAGAAGGGCATAGCCACCTGATAACAAATCAAGGCGCCGATCAAGGACGCCAAGCCCCATTATCTGCTACCAGTACTAGTCATTCTGAATACCAGATCGTCCAACTCGACCGTCCTTCTCCTGGCGCCTCAGACGAATTAATCCTCAGTGCTATCACCCCTGTATTTGCCTCTCAGCACTATGAGCGATACTTGGTCTATTCTGATCATACTGGACTCCTTTACGGCCGTACTCGCCCTCTCCCCGCCACTCATTTCCTTAGCCAGGAACTGCGAGTGGCGCACTTGCAGGCTATGGACGAGGCTGTTCGCGACCGGGCCTGAATCGCTCACTATCCCG
Organism: Mycena galericulata; assembly: GCA_029289565.1. Taxonomy (NCBI): domain Eukaryota; kingdom Fungi; phylum Basidiomycota; class Agaricomycetes; order Agaricales; family Mycenaceae; genus Mycena; species Mycena galericulata. Next base: position 256,399 of record JARKIA010000165.1, on the reverse strand, counting down.
TTTTCGACCATCAACGATATCATCCTCAGCCATGAGCAAGAGCGCGGCAACCGCACCCGTCAAGGCCTCCGATCAACTTCACCTCACCTGATGCAGATTGCAGGGGCTCGGGACGTTGTGATCTACGACCGTGTTGCGTCGGCTGACCCTGATGAAGACGACCAGGACTCTCTTCCTGGGTTCAGGGTACAAAACTTGTCGCAGCGCATTGAGCACATCGCCAACGTCAATCGCCCCGACGCCCGTCCATTTGTGGGAATCAAAGACCAACCGTTGCGCAATATCCGCGACATCGCTTGCCTTACCGCAGAACTAGAGATTGGCGGCGTCAAGGCGTACGTGTTGTTCGACTCGGGAAGCAACACAGATTCCATAACTCCCGAATTCGCAAAAGCCGCTGGGTGCACCATATTCACGCTCGCGGAGCAGATCACCCTGCAACTAGGGTGCGTTGGTAGCAAATCTCGAATCAGCTACGGAACCCGAGCCCCCGTCAATTTCGCCGGGATCAAAGGCTTCGTGTATTTCGACATCGTCAACCTAGACCGATATGATTGTATCATTGGTACGCCCTTCATGATCAAGCACGGGCTGTTGCTCGACTTTGGGAAGAGGCAAATCCAATTCCCCGGTGGCAACGTCCTTCCAGCGCTATCAGTGGTCGACGATCTATCGCTAGTAAAGAAACGCGGGCCCTCGGGCCCCCGTACGACTCACCAGTGACTCGACCCTGGGCAGCTCGGAAAAACCCGCCCGAGCTATGTGGCCCCAACAATCGAAGCGGTCGAAGACGACGACGACAGAGAGCACGCTGCGCGCGCTCTCCCTGTACTACCACCTGGCGACCTGCGTATCTATGTACTCGAGACGGAGTACGCACGCGAGCTGTGCAAATCTCGAAAACCCACGGCGGAGAGCACCACGGACGAGGAAGTGGAATCGGCTCTCCCCACGTTGCCGGCCAACTATCCTCAAACCATTGTGCCTGAAGCACACTTTCTCGGGGAGATCAATACCCATGAAGTAACCATCGAGGAAGTCGACGATGATTTCGACGACCACAACCACCTACCTCGGTTACCCTTTGACTATCCCATTGCGCTGGTCGCAGAATGTTTTATTGGAACTGGCTTTTCCCGAATTCCTCCCTGACCTTCTCGACGATCTCGATGACGAAGACGAAGATGACGAGACTGGAAGTCCCGCCGTTTCCTATCTACTTCTACGTCCAAGCCTCACGCGCCGACTGGGTCATGTTCTCGACTAAACCCCGTGGTCCCCGCATGAACGGCCTGAACGTTCAAGAAAGGATTTCCCAACACTCCTCCCTCCGACCTGTTTCCCGATCCGGCGAGGCCGACCCTCTCTCCATCAACGATGATGCTCTCGACGACGCCGTCACTCGCATCCAATTCTTCAGTAACCGCGTAGTCGAGACCATGCCTCCTCCCCCAACTCGGGTCGACGCACTTCGAGCCCGCTGGTACGAATCATGCGCCGATCTCATGGGCCCCATTCCCTTGGAGCTCCCACCGTTCCGGGAAATCAACCACGAAATCAAACTGGTTGATGACTCCGCCCAGTACAACTACCGTCTGCCTAAGTGCCCGGAAGCCCTCCGGCCCAAACTTCAAGAAAAGATGCAACGGTACATACAAGCTGGGTGGTGGGAGATGCATCCTGCGCCTCAAGCTGCCCCCCTCCTGTGCCTCCCGAAGAAGGATAACGGCCTTCGAACTGTAGTCGACAGCTCGACAGCGCAATGACAACACCATCAAGGACGTTACTCCGTTCCCAGACCAGGACGCGATCCGGATGGATGTCGCACGCGCCCCCTTTCGGTCAAAAATCGACATGTCGGACGCATACGAACAAATCCGGATAGTACCTGAGGATGTGTGGAAAACAGCGTTTTCCACACCATTCGGAACGGCGTACTCTCATGTGATGCAACAAGGGGATTGTAATTGCCCCCGCGACTTTCCAGCGACTTATGACCTGGACCTTCCGAGATGTCATCGGGATATACGTACATGTGTATCTAGATGATATATTCATTTTCTCTGACACGGTCGAGGACCATGAGAAACATCTGGACCTCGTATTCTCCCGCCTTCGCGAGCAGCAACTCTTCTTGAGCAAGAAGAAGTGTGACCTGTACTCCACCGACATGGACTGCCTTGGCCATCGTATTGACGATCGCGGACTGCACGCAGACAAGGAAAAAGCTGGGCAAAGTACTTGATTGGCGTTCTCCCCTGATCATACACTGAAGTCCTACGCCTGCTCGGTCTTATCGCGTACATAGCGCACTTCCTCCCTGACATCGCCCACTACACCTCCCCCCTCGAGTCTATTTGTCGAGGCGGTCAACCCTTCGTGTGGCGTGAGTTTCATCAGCATTGCCTCGAAGGCATAAAAGCCGTGGTACGGAAGACCCCGATTCTGCGCCCAATCGACCCACGCAACCCAGACCCAATCTGGGTGATATGCGACGCCTCTGGCGTGGGTGTCGGTGCAGTGTATGGTCAAGGCCCGGATTGGCGCACTTGCCGTCTGGCGGGGTTCATGTCTAAAAAGTTCACCTCTGCGCAACGCTCGTACAAAACGTACGAACACGAGGCCCTAGCCATCATCGAGTGCCTAATGAAGTGGGAAGACAAGCTTATAGGCCGAAAATTCCACATCGCCACTGATCATAAAGCCCTGTTGAGTATCAAGACGGCTGCTCGGAGTAGTGGAAATGGCCGCATCATACGCTGGGACGAGTACCTATCTTGTTTCGATTTCGAGATACAACACGTAGCCTGGCGAGACCAATAAGGTTGCCGACTGTCTATCCCGCTTGTTCGAAAACGATGATACCTCGGATATCTACGATCCTGATGACTTCGTCAGCGCCGACGAACGCCTGGATCCCGAGATGGAAGACCTCACGTTACTTCGTGTCGCCGAGCTCAAAGCCAACCGCATTGAATTAATGGCGAGGCGAGTGCGCGAACCCCTGGAAGACAGAGTCATCGAAGCCCAAGAACTCGACGCCCACGCCGAACAGATGGCCGCCGAAGGATTTGATACGAGTGCTATCTCCCTAGAGGAAGCACTCACCGCTGTACCTCCAACAACGTCGTCAGTTCAAGGCGACGCTGGGCTCCTGGAAGATATCCGCAAGGGTTACACAAAGGACTCTATATTCTCCAAAGTGGCGACTCACCCTCTCGACTTTCCTCAATTTAAGATCGAGGACGGACTGATATTCACGGACACCGCTGCTGCGCAGCATGTGTTGTGCATCCCGCGTGCAACGCGCCCGAAAACCGGACGACAGCTCACTGAAGTATTACTCACCCAGTCCCACTCAACATTGGGACACTACGGGACTGACCGCACTTCCGAGTACTTGCGCCGCTGGTTCTGGTGGCCCAAGATGGGGATAGAGATCGCGAAATTCTGCAAGTCGTGTCAGATCTGCGACGGCACAAAGCCTACCTCGGCTGCGCCAACTGGCCGGCTACACTCTCTACCCGTTCCACTGCGCCCTTGGGACTCCATTGGAATGGACTTCGTTGGTCCATTCCCTTCCTGCCTGGGGTACAACTATATGCTCGTCGTGATTTGTCGACTCACCAATATGGTCTCACTCACCCCAATGAAAGTGACGGATACCTCCTCAGATGTCGCGTGGCTATATGTACGCGACATCGTGCGGCTTCATGGCATCCCGTCGTCCATCGTGTCTGACCGAGATGTTAAATTCACGTCTAAGTTCTGGCGCGAACTTCACAGACTTACGGGGACCAAGCTTGCTCATGTCAACATCATTTCACCCGCAGACTGACGGAGCCTCCGAGCGCGCCATCCGTAATGTGACTCAAATACTCCGCGGCTGTGTGGACTCGCAACAAGACTGGGTGTATCATGTACCCATGACCGAGTTTGCGATTAACTCGAGCATCAGCGCGTCAACGGGGTTTGCCCCGTTCGAGCTCAACTCGGGCTACATGCCGCGGATGACGAACGTACCCGACGCCACGGATGCCCTCCCGGGCGTAAGGGACTTCGTTAAACGAGCTCTGGCCAATATAGTGATTGCTCACGATTCAATCCTCGAGGCTAGAGTACGGGCGACGTACCAGAGCAACAAAGGGCGATCCGAGGAGATTCCTTATGAGATTGGAAATAAGGTCTACCTGTCCACCAAAAATCTCAATCTCCCGAAAGGGCGTGCACGGAAGCTCGCGCCTAAATTCATCGGACCCTACAGTGTCGTGTCCGCAAATCCGGAGAAATCTTCCTACACGCTGGAGCTCCCAACGGAACTCGCGAAAAGGAAGATACATCCGACGTTCCATGCGGCGCTCCTTCGTCCGCACGAGCCCAATGACGATGTGCTCTTCCCTAACCGAGAAGCCAAGAGATTCTACGATTTCGGAGCCCCGGATGATCAGGAGTGGTACATCGAAGACATCACCACTCACCGTTGGGTTAAGCGAAACGTGGAATTCCGCGTCAAATGGACTGCAGGAGATACGACATGGGAGCCCTTCAAGCATATCGAAGACTGCGCCGCGCTTGACGACTACTTCGAGGTCCAAGGCGTCACGAAGTGGCAAGATCTGCCCAAAAAAGGCGCTCAGTGATGTGATCACACGCTGTCAGATTATACCCGCGGAAGCTGTGCTTCCGCATCTTTTGTTCCTCATGATTCCTGGGCCCCTCCTTGTTTCCCGACCATGCCTTTATCTATGTGTCGAATTTGCAATCGACTCTCCTCCTCTACTTTCCCCACCCACCACTTCCCCAGCAGCAAAATGGCTCCGGTACAATCTCGCGTCTGGGCTGATAGCGAATCGCACATCCAAGACCGTGCGGATCCATCGCACTTCTTCGACCGCCGCGCATACGGCGGGCACTGGTGGGGCCCTGATGAGTGCCCCACTTGGGTGCACGAGGTCGGTGTCGGGCTCGGCACTCCGAACCCCCCGTTTGTGAGCAAAGCCGACCGCAACAAATCGACGCGACCCTCCGTCGTCTCGCCAGCCCCTCCGGCGAAGGTCAACCGCTCACCTTCTTCTTCGCGCCGCTATGGCCGTTCCCCTGACCGTGGTTACTCACCGCCGTACGCATCATCGAGCAAGACGGCCAGCAGCTCATCTGGCAGCCAAGGAGGTTACTACCACTACGGCCCCAACGCCAACACGCACCGGAACTCCGGCGCAGGCGGCTACTGGGAGCAGGGCCATGTAGCGTCGATGCGGATGAACTCGCCGGCCCGAGGTAATTCGCCCCCGCGGCGCTATCCCGACCATGGTCGGGCTGCACCTCCGCGCGGGCGTATACCGAGTTGGCGTGGTCAACCGCCGCGACAGCAATCACGCTCACCGCCGCGGCGCGGTGATCGTGGCTACCAACCCCGCCACGACCAGCTCCGCCACGACCCGATGGGACCGCCGGGTCAGCGAGAAGAGGATAACACTCTTCGCCAGCTCGCTGTCGACTCACGCGCCCCACGCGCCCCCGTCGCGACCACAGAGTGGGTACGCACAACCTACCCACCGCCCATCAACGAGGCTCCTCTGTCGGCAGATGGCCACCCGATCTGTCCACTCGAAGTCGACACTTCTGATGCAGACGACTACGGCTCGGATTCCGAGGCGCCTACGCTACCGGTCAACTGGCGCGCCACGGAAAAAATTCGCCAGCTTGATGCCGCGGAGCACATACGACTGGGCCGCCGCGTACGCACCTTCCACGTTCCCCGCGCCGAAGATCTCGGGCTTTGGAATGGACTGCGCGTCGTCTCACTGGACGACGCCGCCAACGTTCTCCGCTGGATCTCGCGGACCGAACCAACGGCGTACCATTTCATGCGCAACCAATGCCTCACTCTGGGCAGTAGGGAATACGTTACCCAAGCACGCACCGATGGCCAGATCTACTTGCTCAAGAAGCAGAATCCTGCGGCCGAAGAATTCTGGCTGGAATCGACGGGCAAGAAGAAGGGTCCGCCCGGCGACTACACAACGTCTCCTGACCCTCCTGCCACAGACGCGCCGCTTACCGAACATCGCTTCACGGCACTCGGCAACGCAGCGCAGGGTGACGATGACACAACGGTCATCGTCTCTGAAGCCCCCACGCCCGGCGAGGTCTACTCCGGAACCCACACGCGCCTCGATGCCGCGGCACGTCTCTATGACGAGATGGAGACCAAGTACTGGCCGTTCGGGTTCCGCATCGACGAAAACACCTGGCCGTCTACCCGCCGCGCTGCAGTCTACCTCAACGACGTACTCGCGTGGTATACCATCAACGCGCTCGCGCCCCGCCGTAACCGCACCAGCACCTCCATTGACCGTGCGCGATTCATGGAACTACTCGTCCGGGGCCTATCCGTCGCCGGCATGTACTACCGATTCGCGCAGATAGGGGACTACGCGTCCGACGTGCTCCCGTTCGAGCACTACCCATTCCTCGCTCAAAATATGAGCTTCTCCCACGTCGTCGCCTGGCTCGTACAACACGGCATACACCGCGATAGCAACGATGTCAAAATCCTCGAATCGTTCTGCCGCTCCCGCCGCAACGCCACCCACAAATCCGACTCCCCTTGCACCACTGAGTTCACGCAGGGCAGCCCCCCCTTGAACGAGAGGGACATGCTATCCTATGGGGCGGCGGAGATAATCCCGTGGGCGGATTTGTGTCACGCACCGTTGCAACCCAACGTTACTTCGGGATACCCGGCGCACCCAGCAGCGGCAACCCCCGCAATGCCAGTTGACGAGGACACCGACATGGCTTCTGGGCAGACCGGGTGAACGCGCGCGTTACGTGCGCCTCCTCCGTCTAAGGTAGCTGAGCTCCTGTGTTACACGGAGCTCGCTGCCTTTCCTTCTCGGACTCAGAGCTTCGTCCTGGGGGGGAGGGTGTTAGGCGTGCGCCTACTCTGCTGCCCATATATCCATATACTGTTATTATTCGTATCCTTTTGATGTACTATGTAGTGTTTCGACGATCGTCACGTGGGAGATCTTATCTTGTCCCAAACGCTGACGCTCGTCCCTTCTAATCTATTAGAACTTGGACCAGTTAAGCATCGGGCCTCGATTTAAGTTCTCTCAACCCTTACATAGCCATTGCGTTTGCCGGGAGGGAAAAGCTTGGTTCGTGTGACGGATAGTGGCTAGAGAATTCATGGTAATGACACAGGGCTAGCAAAGACATTGCCACGGCTTCGTGGCTGGGTCCGATGTAGGATATCGTGTCAATGTCTTCGCACCCTGGTCTCCAGTGATGTACACCACTCAAATACAAACAGGACCATGAGGCGCCGTCATTGAGTATCATGTCGTTGACACATAAGCGGTGATTTGAGCCCCGTATCCACAGTGTGCAATTTTTCTCACTCTATGGCTATAAGCCAAAGGAAGAGAACACAGAGAATGTGACCACTCACAACTGCTCGCTTGAACAACCTGTTTAGATGACGATGAAACGGTGCAGTGGCGTGCAGCCGTGAAATCTAATACCAAACTGAGTGAAACGAAGTCCCACTAAATCCAATACCAAATCTAACAACTAACAACTCCAATACTAACGTGTGTGTGTTTGGGGATGTAGGTCAGGCGTATCGACCTTCAATCTCAAACTGGCGCCAACTCGATACTTCTTAACTTGAATAGTCAAAACAAAGGTCTATTAAGCACCTCAATTAGATTACTCTCGTGTTCTAAACAATGTGTAGGACTGGTTTAAGGTCACAGAGTGTATATAGAGTCAACCCCAAGTTGATTAGTTTTTAACGGCTGGTTGGTTTGAAGACAACTAAGACTCTAATACAAGAGCTTATTGAATTCTCAATGGGTGTAAGTACAAGTTGTAAGAGCGGCTAATTAGGCACGGTCTTAACAAAATGAAACTTAGAGCTACTAAGAGCTGGGTGCCAACAACTGGGGGAGTATTTCACTGCCTAATTATTACTGTACATGTTGCTTTTATAGTATTTACTACGTATTAATCTAACCACCGAGGTGAATAACTTCGGATAGCTATCCGGATACTTTTGATCTCCTGGCCGTTCTATTGGCTAACAGTCTCTTGCTGACTGAAGGACTTGAGCTCATTTATATTGAACCAAGCCCTTTGGAATTTACTTGGCTCCTAGCCTTGTTGAAGGCCTGAGAGAACTCCCGGAAGGCTTTCCGTGCCTAGTCCCTATGCCTATAGGTCTGTCTAGACCGTTGAAGCGTCATCTGTCTGTTGTAGTTAACTTCCTTGAAGCCAACTCGCCTCTCTCTTTAAAACGTGATCAAACGCGATCACATGATACTTCAGGGCCGGTTTTTGATCAACCGCGCTCCCAGTTAAATGCCCTTCTAGTAGCCTGGTCTAGTTTATTTCCTTACTTCTGTAGTGCACATTTTAATAGTCTTATGCTGTTTGAATCCTTCCAAAGTCCCTTAGTCGCCTGACGTCCATATTGAATCCGAGCTTGTTACATCTTTGACATATAACTTGCCAGGATATTCCTATAGCTAGCTGGGTTTTTGCTCAGTCACTATTGCAGGCCCCATTTGTGAAGGTACCGTTAATACTGCCTGACTTTGATAGTTATGCTAGTTTGCAACGCTTCAAAGGCTTAATGCTCAGTTCCAGGATTAAACTAGCATCCTCTAGTCTTACTTCTTGTATACAGCTATCCGCGTGTACTAGTGTAAAATCGATGAATTCAGGTGTGTATTGATACACGCCTTATCAACGATTCACCCGCTGTAGCCTCGATGTTAGTAGCTGCGACAGGCTTAGTTGATTTCCCTACAAAAAACTCCGCTGCCTGGGGGAACCTCAACCCATCATGATCATCATAGGGGGGAAAAGAATTTCCATACATACCCAGTAGGCACGGAAATAGCGGGGCAAGATAGGTGAATTGCGATGGATATCAACAAACTGTTCCAAAGGGATGAGATCTGATTAGGAAGATTCTCAGAAGCACTAAATATTGTCCAGATCGCTTCGCACCATCGTGAAACACTGCAGCATGCATAGAACCAGTGCTAGCCACTCCAATGTTAGGGCTGCCCACCGTCCCCGTCTTTACGGGTGTGACGGGTGCCATCAACGGCATGCCGTCCCGTCCCGTCGAGCCTTTGGGAAAAACCATTGACGGGACGGGTGCGGGTGGCCGTTGACGGCCGTAGACGGCTTGTTTGCGTGACATGAGTTTTTTACCCTAAAAATTCAGTGTGTCAGCAGTAGTTTGGTATCCAACATCTTGCTAATGAAAGCAGATCCAATCCCGATTGGAATCTCTCTGTAGTTGGGTCAAAGAGTCGTAGCGCTGCCAAAATCACACGGCCATCACGGCACTTCGGATTTGCCCGCGCTTGAAACTGCTTCTGCCGGGCAGGTAAGTCCAAGCCAATATAATTTGTGTGTTGCAGACCACTCACAGAAGGAGTTATACCTTGGCCCGCAGGCAATTGAGGATTGATAATCGAACTTGGTGGGCACAGCTGCCACTGCCGTCCCGTCCCCGTTGACGGCCGTCTTTTTGCCGTCCCGTACCCGTCCCGGCCCCAAAATGCCGAAAAGATGGCCGCCAATTTGACGGCCGTACCCGTTGACGGGACGGTGGGCAGCCCTACACTCCATAAAGTTGGAGTAAGTTGGGATGACTGGAGACGTATCACATCAATTCATACGGTGGGGAGCGTGTTGGAAAGAACCGACCGAAGCCACGAGTGTATCGATATATCCTGGCACCATTCCTGCGAAGAGCCGTATGTTGGTGGGATGAGTCTATGTCTGCAGGGAGGCCACACACCTGTTCCGCATTTGGACCCTGGTACCATGCGACTGTCATCGCCGATTTGCAGTCATCAATTCTGGCCGAGTACATTAGCCGAGCGGAGTGTTGTCCACGTCGTCTGTTTACAACTCCTGAGGCCTGAATCCTGGTCAAATTGTATCTCGTGCTGAAGATCTATTTCTCCCATTGGTATTTTACGAAAGTCTGTTGCATAATATTTGATGAGCACCCATAGAAGAGAGTTGTGTTGGGCCACCTGTATTCAGAATGGTGTAACCATTTCTGTTATTGCAGTATTATAAATCACACTGCAACAATAGCTGTACCCCTTCCAGGTTTCTACTGGGTATGCAAGGTTTCCTATAGCAATATAAACAAGGCTAATGAGTGGTCAGACAGTTAAGAGTGTGAATGCAGGTAGAAAGAGTATCTCATTCGGGACTTGGCCCACGTGTTTAAATAGTACAACGTAATTATGTGATGGCAACTACGTGACACCGTGTTACAGGTGCGGGACAAGATACATGAAAAGAAAAGGATTCCAGTCAAAACTTTACAACTGCCGATTGAACAGCAGTGGCCCTTTAGGCATACAGAGTGGTTACAATTTTTCTATCCAACCTTCCACATTCCTTGCTTTGTTCCCGACGTAAACCATTTTTTGAAAAAAGAACTTCAACTTCAGCGCAGCGGGACCCTAGGCTTATTCTGGCACCATGATTCTCAAAGGAAGACTGGGGATAAATCTAATGAGAAACCCGGTTTCTCAGAGAAACCCCGGGCATCAGAGAAACTTTGAAAGTTTCTAATGCGCAACCCCTCCGAAACCACGGATCATTGTCAGCCTCGGCGGTGTCAGCCCGACGGTGCGTCATCACAGCCGCTTCATCAACACTTCATCCCATGCTCACCAACCGCCAAGTCGAAAACCCGACTTGGTAATAATGCTACTAGTACCCAACATCTGCATCTATGCTCCATTTCCCTCAACATGGAGGCACACTAAAATTTCAAGCAAGCAGACTGGACTCGAGAATTCTGTTCTGCCTCTTGCACTGCTTTCACGAATGTGCACTACTTTATCTGTTCACTCACTATGGGACCATCTGAATGCAATACTTCCGACCATGAGCGCCTCATTCCGGAATTTGCTGCCCGCCAATTGCAACATGCCTCCAGCGGCCTTCCGAATGTGTCTCATTACCTTGTGCCCACTGAACCTACTGTATAATATTTGCTAGGTTGCAATTCCCCTGTGCTCATATAAAAGCTGCAGAGATTCATGATTTCTTGCAGCAACCCATCTCTCAACATGGGTAACTCAACCTCCGAATATATTGTCTACTCAACCCCCGTGCCTACAATAAAATTCTCGGCCTTTTACTTCACCAAACTCACCTTCCAGACTGAATTGCAACTTGAATACCCATCCATCTTGCCTCCAAAAACCACTTGTGCATGGACTTTTACAAACGAGGTGCCATCTGATATCTTGTCTCACATTGTGGTAGCCCAAGAGGCCTCCCGCACATCGATAACCTGAATCCCATTCTCAAAGAGATGGGCACGGTTTATCACCGTCTGTTGTAGTCCCATTCACATCCCTGGTGCAACAGTTAATTTTATTTATTCATTTTCCAAGGTACAGACTCAAATCAACTCTACACACATTTCTCCTGACCTAACTTAGATTCAAACTTCGACTATAGAGTAGAATGTAATCCCCACAATGTATGATCTTCACATTCTATCTTCGCTCGCTCCGTCTTGTCGCCGGCAGTATGGATTGGCAAGCTTTCCTGATGGGGGATACCGGCCGGAGGGGTTTCTCGGAAAACCCGGGTTCCCGATAACACTCGAATTATTTGAGGGGTTTCTCTGTGAAACCGGGTTTCTCATTAGATTTATCCGAAGACTGGCAGTGCTAGTGCCCTCAACTTCTCCCTGTGTCCCCTTTTCTCCCTGAAGATCAGCAAGCCTGACATCAATTTGAGTAACAGCCATTGACTGTAGAGACCTGTTGAACAATGGTCTTGCTTTTGCCCATAGCAATGCTGCCCTTTCTGGATGTCCCACCAGCTTTGCAATGTCTCCTAGGCTCAGCATGCAGTGAGCCCGACTGCAATGAACATCCATGTATGTGAACCCCTCCAAAGCTATAACGAAGAGATTTTCTGCTGTTGCTTCATCTCCATTGGCAAGAAATATGTGTCCCAGGCTTTGAAGGGCCTTGTGTACTGCCAATTTTTTATTGTGCTTCTTTGCAAATGCCAAGTAAACCACGGCATATGTTGATGCCCATTTGAAGTCTGCTGGACTCCATCTGTTGACATCTGCCATTCTCTCCAGGCAGCAACCTGCAGTTGGAACATGAATGGCCCAGGCACATTTAAGGCATTTTTGGAACATGGCCCTTGCAGCCAGATGTGACCCTTCCCTCAAGTTCAAATCTGCAAGAATAATTTCACAGTCATTCACCCCTTGAGCGAATTTGACATCATTGTAGAGTGTGATAGCTTTTTCCACTGTGTTTTGGATTTCAGTCTTATCTTGGCCAATAAACACACCAACCCTTGCAATATTCCATAGTGAATCTGCATGATTGTAGATATCCAGGTCTGCAGAGGTATCTCGGGAAATTTGAAGGCAGATTGCCCTGGCCTCTGTATTCTGATTTCAGTGTATGTATATCAGCCTCTGCATTCCACAGTTGATGGTCTAGGTAGCCATCAGACAGTCCGCAGAGCTTAACAAGCTTTCTTCCTCTGTGCAGCAGGGAAAAAGTGCTTTTGTAGTCCCCAAAATCTCTGAGACACATTGTCTCAAGAAATAATGTTTGTGACTCATCATAGAGATTGGCAGTCAACTTGGCAAGTCTTTGTGCCTCCACTGAAAGTGTCTGTCCAGCACTGTATTCACCAATTCCGTACTTTATGCTTGCCATGAAGATCAAAATATGTGTCTGCTCCCTAGTTTCCGAGGTGGATTTTGCCAGTCTGAGGCTAGTATCTAGGAACTCCATGCCTTTGGCTATTTTCCCCGCATATGTAGCATAGTAATATCCCGAGATTTTATAGAAACGACCTATGAAGTAGGTTAGAACCATGCCATGCATGGAATGTAATCCCTCAACTCACATTCCAGAATCGGATCATTGAAATAGTGGAAATGGGATATGGCTTGAGAAATAAGCATTTCTGGATCTGCCACGGACTGATACAGATGAGACCCCAACACTTCAATGATGTAGTTGGCTTCAAGTCTGTGATTACAAGGCTGCGGGAAGACATTTGGAACCTGGTCCATCAATGCAGATGGTCCATACCCTGCGTTTATAGTGAAGTTGTTGAGGGTAAAAATACAATCCATGGTTTCTGCAAGGTCAGAATTTTGTGATTGTAAACCTCGCAGTAGTATTTGATGGAGGTTGCCAAGATTCAAAGTTATTTGATCAATTCTGGAAGTTGCCTTAAAAGATCCCCGATAAATCTTGTACAACTTGAGGAGTTTATAGAAGTGGTCCTGAAGAGGCTCAACCAAAGATGAGGCAACAGGGTGAAAGTATTGCATGTGCTCTCGAATTGGTACCAGTGACTTCAGTTGATTCTTGTTATCACTGAATGCCAGCGAAGTACCCAGCAATGCAGCCTTGCATGCCAGAACATCTCGAATTGGAAGCTGGCTCTGCTGGAGCTCAGCATCTGAGAGCCCATCTGGAAGGATTGAGAGGAGACTCAATAAATCCAAAGCCCCAGGCACAGAGATTAGCCGGGGACTCGAAAGTGAGATTCCGATGGATATATCCAAGTTGGACTGTCTATCATGGCCTTTTGAGAGAAAGGTTGTCTTTTCCATCTCCCAACGGGATAACACACCGGCACACCCATCATAGTCAACCAAATGAGCAATGAGATCCAATGCAAGTGGCATATTATCAGTCAAACGGAGGATCTGGTCAATCTCCTGGACTTCATAGACATCTGTGATGTCTAGAAACATTTCTCTAGCAGCTTCAGGTGATAATGGTTTCAGTGGTGGTAGAAAGGGCCGAGTCCAGGCAACTTTGGCCGGTCGTTCTGCCCCTCGCATGGTAATCTATCCATAATTTAGTGAGTACAGACTGTACATATAGAACGACCTACAATTAAAGCCAGATGGGATAGCCCTGTAATCAAAGAGAGAAACTCCTCAACCCCAGGACGAGATGCAAGTGGTTCCCAAGTTGTTTCCGAGTTGTCCAAGATTAACAAGCAGTCTGTTTTCTTTGCCAGACATTGTATCACAGGTTTTACAGGATTTCTTGCTGGCTTGAGGCATAAATGGGCCCCAATGAGGGCAGCTATTTCAAGACTAGTGGTGGCTGAATCACAGGGCACAAAGAAACGATTGGAATATTTGGCTGTGATATTCGGATGATGCAAAGCAGCCTTTGCTAGACTTGTTTTGCCCATGCCTAGAATTGCAATCCTAGGGAATTTCTGAGTGAGCATCAGGACAATTTCCTTGACTTCTGTGTCACGGCCATGGAATATCTTTGGCTTTGCTGGTAGCATTGAAAAGGACTGGGAGCTGGCATAACAACATCAGGATGCCTGCCTTCAATTTTTTTTTTTTTTTGTACCTTATTTGGGAGCTATTTAATGTCTGATGCATCTGAGGGATGAATTTGAGTCCAACCAAATAACAAAGTGGAATTCACACACTGAGGAAGCCCCATCCAAACTTGCTCCATCTGACAAGGTTGAAATCATTTCCATCAGCTCCCTGTGCATGTTGTCTGCTGTGTTTTGCATCTCCAGGCTCCAGATCTCAGCTAATCACCAGTTGAGTCTCAGGCCCGCAGACTTTAAACATTGTCGGACTTGCCTTGAACACTTCTAGAGCATGCTTCACCCCTGATTGACATTCTTTGAGCAGAGTGTTCATTTCAGCCTGGCGAAAAAAGCTCTTGATCCTGTATCCATCATGCTGTGCCTCAACAAATGTATGTATCTTATGAATAGTTCTTGTGAAACAGATCAGTCACATGTATTTGAGTGTAGTAAGGCTAAAACCATACTCGGTGAATTTCCCAAGCTCATCCAAGATGGTTGGTGGAAGGCTCCCTGCAGTTTCTGAAATGATGTGGAGGTTGACAATCCCGTACAACACTTGATAAATTGATTCCATGAGCTCAATGCATTTATCTTTGTTTTTCTTCACATTCTAAATCACCAAATCAGCATGATTAACCTTTGACAGAAATACAATAGCTGACCTGGATTGTTGTAATCAATGACATAGTGGTGTTTGAAATGGCTTGCACAAATAGAGTCCCAAATGCATCATGAATTTCATTCAAGAGTGTTATTGCTGGCTTCAGTCCAGTGATGATGTCGTTGATGCGAGTTTCGGTAATCGTAGGCTGATGGGGCATTTTGACGATAAAGAACTGATACTCTTAGACCCTTATATACGATGAAACCGGTTCTCAAGCTATTAATTGGCATCTTTGTTTCTCATCAGAAACTTGAAGCTGTCTGACAGCTTCTCTGATGGATTCCCGATCTTTCTCAACACGACCACGCCGGATATAAGTATCTACCCGCCTATTATGCATTCATATGGAGGCAGTGCGCGGTGCGCGAGACAACACTAGTTTACAGCCCGCATTTATAAGTATATTGCCACGCAGCCATGTACGTTTAAATGGAATCCAGATATTGAATGCTGTTCGGGCGGGAGAGGATCTGCAAAGGAGCGTGTGAGGGAGAATAAAAATACCCTGATGCTTCCCGACTCTTAGTTCGGATGCGGGGAGTCGAACCCCGCAAAAACTCCCTATTATGGACGTAGTGTTCCATACACCATGTCCATTTGAGGGGAAGGGATACGGACCTAGTGAGGTTCGGTTCAGTTCAAGTCCGGGGCCTTTTCCCTGAACGCTGAACCTGAACCTGCGTTCAGGTTTGGTTCAGGTTCAAACGCGGCCCAAACCTCGCCAATTTTTCACCCACCAGGGTTTAATATTTTGGGCAGAACAAGCATAGCATATTCACAAATTAAAACACCCCAGAAGTGTGTCTGTCAGCTTGTTGGTAAACAATTTTCCACCCATAAATGACCTCAAAATTCCCTCAGAACAGTGAAAATCAGACCATCAGGTTCACCTCGAGGTTCAAGGTCCGAACGGGACGACCACTGAACCGAACCTCGTTCAGGTTAAGCAATTCGTGATCGTTGAACCTGAACCTGAACCGGGCGTTTGGTTCAGGATCAGGTTCGCTTCGTTCGGGTTCTTCCAACAGGCCTACGGCCCAAAATGTGAGGATTTTTCACATGTAACCAGGCCTGCCTATTTTTTCCCCCAAATAAGTCATCATGATTTTTCGAAAAATTTCCGGTTCTTGTCAGGATTGTTTTTGAACAGGCCTTTGCTCTGGGTTCGGAGATGCATTTTTCTTTTTGTCAGGACTAGGCCTGGCGGCCAAAATTGCCCCAAAATGCCAGACCCATTGTCCGGGGTCTTGGTAGTGGTAAGTGCCTAGCTTACGCGGGGGCAAACATATCTCCGCTTACATATGTAGTGCTGAACGACGTTCATCTCGCATCCCCACTCCAGCTTCCCCCCGATTTCACTGGCAGTCTTGCTTGAACCACGTGCGCCGAAGTCGTAAGTATCGTTTACTTATTCCAGTGATTCCTGGCGGGATACATGTATCCTATCCGGAAAAATATCGAACATGTTCAGTCCGAGTCCACCTTACTGTACTTCGATAGGTGGTAAGCTTATATTACGCATTACGCGATGAACGCTGGGCGTCTGCTGGATTTTGGATTTCTGGTTCAAGTTGGGTGTACAGTTAGCGCTCTGCTAAGTGTCATGCTTGCCTAGCCTGGCTGGGGCGCCGGCAGCACTTCTAGGACTCATCAAGGCTCGGACTGCCACCGAATTCGGACACGTTGAATACGCCTTCTGAAATAGTAAAGTAGCTATGAGCGGGCAACACATTTTTCAGCCCATCTGCCCCCCCGCCGCGCTCCGCGCTCGACGTGCGTGCGTTTGCTCTTCTCTTCTCAGCTCATATTCTGTCCTTGTTCTGTCCGTAGCAGACTGAGTCGAGACGCGCCAAGCCAACTTCGCGCCAAGCGATCGTCTAAAGTGCGATCAACGTTACAGATCGACGTCGAAGTCGGGAGCCCCGGGGTAATGGTAAGTAAGTGCCTCCGCCTCGAGGCTCGATCAAGTTCAAGTGGCGATCCGGGGCGTTAGGACCCGGGTACATGTACGCTCGAGAGTAGCTTGTTACCCTCCTTTTTCTACGTAGATGCTCGAGGCTCAGGATCGCGCATCGTAGGACAAAATATCCCGGGCCGGGGTCCGTGTTTCGTGCCAGTGAACCAGGCACGAATCACGATGAGTTCGAAGGGCAAGTTCCGAGGCGAGTCAATTGAATGCGTGAGAGTGAGAATGCATATGCACGCCCGCAGCCCACGGCGCCCACGGCGCCCAATGCCCGCAGGGTCCCGTGGCAATTGCCTGAGGTGAGGATGAGGATCAAAGGGGCGCCGTGCTGCGGTGCGCTAGGCGAGTCTCAGTGTACAGTAAGTAAGTTATCGAACGCCAACAGCCAACTACGCCAACAACTTGAAGACCCAGTTCAAATCGTCAAACGTCGACGATCGACGACCAATCGCATTCGAGGGATTGGGATTTCAATTAAAAACGCTTATCGATTCTATTTTTACATCACCTCGCTTTAGCTAGGTCCCCCGTTCGCGAAAGTCTGCACCCGAGATTCGCCAAGAACAAATAATGCCAAATACTATAGCAATCCTACTTGTGGAAAGTCTGGTCTGCCAGGAACAAATAAAACCAGATCCCTGAGATCCCCCCGAGAAATATACGAACAAATACTATAGCAATCCTACTTGACGAAAGTCTCGTCTGCCAGGAACAAATAAGACCCAAACAACGGCTCACCGCACCGAGTCAATGACATTCCATACCACTGCTACTCTCTAAAACTATTCGAAATTATTACAGCTCGTCCACCGACTCTTGTGGCCTCTGTCAGACTGTCTAACCGCTCATCCTCTCTTGCCAATTCATTCGAAGGGTGTGTCGTAAACAGCTTGGTCTCTCGCAGCATAGGATTGGTACGAATGTGATCAAAGGGGCGGAATTATCTGATATCTGCCATTACATCAACGCCCCCAGTAATATGCCCGCAGGGCACATGGTCACGCGGGCCGATGGCCCCCACCGGCAATCATTGTCGGACGCACTGCTTTCCGTCGGACCTCCCCGGGCATCAACACCTAACCGTGTACTCCACCAAATATGGAAGTCGTCTCCTGCGTCTAGGCAAAAGCCAGCGGCCCTCAGTGGACCCCACTGTATGTAGAAAAGTAAGGAAAGCCAGTGGAATTCAATGGCCTCCTACATGAAATTAAACACAACTCAATGTTTAAGTTGAACGGGCATTCATTCAAGTGCAGGTTACTCAAAACTCAACTGGAATATAATATTTAATGTGTCCAGTGAGGTCCACTGACCTCCACCAACCTTGCTAGGCTAGTCAAAGTCGCTGGATTCCGTTGGCCTCAAGATTGGATTGAGGCCAGCGACATCCAGCGGCTTCCATCGGCCTTATCCATTCAACGAGAGCCACTGGATATCACTGGCCGGGAAAGTGTCTTGAAGCCAGAAGCATCCAGCGGCTTCCATCCCATCAACCTTATCCACTCAACGACTCGTCGGAGAGCCACTGGAGAGCCGCTGGCAAGGTCACTGGATAACACTGGCCCGGAAAGAAAATTGTGGCCAGCGGCATCCAGCGGCTCGCATCGACCTTGTTCATTCAACAAGAGCCACTGGATATCAGTGGCCAGGAAACTGTCTTGAGGCCAGTGATATCCAGCGGCTCCCGTCGACCTTATCCATTCAACGAGAGCCACTGGATATCACTGGCCGGGATATTATCTTGAGGCCAGCATCATCCAGCGGCTCCCATCCCATTGACCTTATCCAACGACTCGTCGGAGAGCCACTGTAAAGCCACTGGATATCACTGGCCGCGAAAAAGGTTTTGTGGCCAGAGGCATCCAGCGGCTCTTAACTTATCTGTTCAACGAGAGCCACTAGATATCACTGGCCAGGAAATTGTCTTGAGGCCAGTGGCGTCCAGCTGCTCTCACCGACCTTATTGTATTCAGAGTAGCAAGAGCCAGCGAAGGTCGCTGGACTTCAATAGGGGTTAAGGAATGACGATGGGAAACAAAGACAAATCACCGAAGTCCATTATCTAATGCTGATGATCGCCGACTACCTATGGCCGTCAGAGGACACCGGTAATCGCTGGTGTCCGCCAGCGACCGTGTGCCATGCGGGTATAAAACTCAACGCCCCAGCACTTTATTTTATTTTATTTTATTCATTTTGGTCGAAATAAATGAGATCGCTTCACGTGAACTGAGACACTAGACACCAACATTTAAAGCGAGGTTATAGTTGGCAACGCCAACACCTAGTTCAATAGGAAGGAAGGAAACACCGCCACGGTTACGAAACGCAGAACCTTGATGCTGGGATGACGAGATGGTGTCAGGGCAGATCAGTTGTGTGGGAGTAATTGTAATTATCGATGGACGACAGGCGGGCGGCACACACAGTCCATTCTGCCCGTCAGTGGTTATCTCGGCTTCCAGCAGCAGATTTCCAAGAGGGTTTTACGCCCCAAAAAAAGGAATACTGGTGACTCGACAAACGCGCGATCGCTCATCTGTCGGCCTTGCATAGGGACCATCACGGAGACGCGCCTGGCCCGTCAATTGCACACGGTCCGGCTGCAGTCGTATTGCGCTATTTTTAGCACCGATAAGGAAGCATGTGCTACCGTGGAGACACCCTTCTCGTGTGATTCGTTGCTTCCTCTTCTCTTCTCTTCTCCTTTCCTTCTTCACTCCACCTCCTCGACGAAGAACGAGCTAAACGATGGCGAACATGACCCCCGCCGGAGCCGGCGTCGACCTCCTCGAGGCGCGCTATACCGAAGCTGAATTGGGCGCGATGACCGCGCCGGTGTCGCCTGCGGGGCACCACGCCCCGTCGTTTGTCGAGTACCTGTACTGGGCGGACCGCAAGCGCGCTGAGGAGGACGCGGATACGTCGTTAGTCCCCTTCCCTCCCTCCTCTTTCTCCTTCTCGTCTCATTTCATTATGATGCTGATGCTGATGATTGTCGCCGCACCCCAGCGTCGTAGCATCCCAAGGCTGGGGCCGCCTCATCCAGTTCGTCAACCGCAAGCGCAACGCCTCCGACACCTCGCTCCCCACCTCTGGCTCCTCCCCCACCGCGCACGAAAAAAGCAGCTTCCCGAGCGAAAAAGGGGAAAAAGACGGCGAGCAGGTGGACGAGTACCAGGGCATGTCGGAGCACGATAGGGAGCTGCTGACGGCGCGCCGCGTGCTGCGCCAGGCGGGGTGGGCGACGGTGTTTTATCTCGTTACTTGGTGCGTCTCCCTTCCTTCCTTCCCTCCTTCCCTCTCTCCCTCCCTCTTTCTCTTCACTTCTTCCTTTTTCGTGCGTTGACATGAGAGGCGCAGCGACATCCTCGGCCCCTTCAACGCGCCCTTCTCCATCGCCTCAATCGGCATGGCCCCCGGCATCTGCCTCTACATTCTCTTCGGCGGCGTCGCCTTCATCTCCGGCGTCATGCTCCACCGCATCTTCCTCCGCATCGACTCCGTGCGCTACCCGATTACGCTGTATGGCGATATGTGCGAGCGGACGGTGGGCGGGTGGTTGAAGTATAGTGCGTGTTCCTCCTCTCCCTTTCCTTGGAAGACTTCGTTTTTTTTTTGTGATGTTGAGAGAAGAGACAGCTGATACACGGAACAGTCTCCTCCTTCCTCCAATGCATCCAGCTCACAATCAACGTCGGCCTCATCGTGCGTCCCTTCCTCTCCTTCTCCCTCTTTCCTCCTCTTCCTTCTCTAATCCTCTCTTTCTTCCTCACTAACTCTTTCTTCCCCCTAGTGCCTGGTAAGTCAATCCAAAGGAAAGAAGAACGAAGGACGCTGATGGGAAGCAAACGACAGACGAACGGCCAAAGTCTCTCCCAGATCATCGCAGGCCCGAACGGGACGGGGAAGTTGTGTTTCTCCGTGCGTCCCTTCTTCCTCCCCCTTCTCCCATTCCTCCCCTCCCCCTCGTTCTCTCCCCTTCCCTAGGGTGGGGCGCGCGCGGGGGCCTCTCGAAGAAGAGAAGAACGCTAACGCAGAGAGAAAACAGGTAACAGTCCTCATCTGGGCCCTCTGCGGGATGTGCATCGGCATGATCCGCGGGCTGGGCAACTTTAGTATATTGGCGAATGCGAGTGTTTATCGTGCGTGCGCTCTCCTTTCCTTCTATCCTTGTTTCAATTCGATTCTTCCGACTCTCCGCTCGTTTCCCTTTCTTCCCCATCTCTTTTCGCACTCCCCCTCTCCTCATTTCCTCCATCCTTCCTGCCTCCCTTCCCCGAACGAGCTTTCTTCCCGAACGAGCGTTTCCTTTCCACTCTCACTTCGTTCGTTCGTCCGCGTCCCCGAATCAGAGCGCGTCCCGGGAATGGTGGGAGCGCGTCTCCCTCACATCCCCCCGCGCGTCGCTCCCCTCCTCTCCGCCGCGAATGCGAATGCGAATGAGAGCTGAGAGCGTTCGTTCTCGTTCTCATTCTTCCCTCCCCTCATCCCCCCCCTCTCCGCCGCGAATGAGAGCGTCTTTTCGTTCTTCCGTTCATTCTTCCGCTCCCGTTGCCTTACCCGAACCCGTCCCCCCCGACCCCTCCGTTCCCGGACCCCGTTCCCGTTCACCCCCCCCCCCCCCCCCCCTCCTCCCCTCCGTCCTTCTTCTCCCCCCTCCTTGCCCCCATCCTTCCCCCCCCTCCTTCCCCCTCATCCTAACATTTTTTCCACACACACAGTAAACCTCTGCATCATCTTCATCAGCATCGGCTTCGCCGCGAACTCGTTGCCGAACTATACTGCTGCGTTCAAGTGCGTGTCCTTTGCCTTCTCCTGTTTCGTTCCTTCGTTCTTTCCGTCGTTCTTTCCGTCGTTTTGTCGGCACGATTCCTTCCGGGCATTCTTTTTGTCGGCCGAGGACCGGACGCTCGCCCCTTCCCCCGCCCCGCCCCGCCCCCCTTCCTTCTTTTGTGACCACGAGACCACGAGAACCGGATACTCTCGAGACCACGAACGCTCCGCTCCGCTCCCCTCTTCCCTCTTCCCTCTCCCTTTCCCCGTTTTCGTTTATCCTTCTCCCTTCACCCCCTGCCCGTTCCGTTCCCTCTCCTCCCCACGAGAACACGGACGCTCCGCTCCGCTCCGATCCGCCTCACACTCCCTCCTTCATCCGTACTCCTTTCCCAAACACGGATCCACGAAACCACTTCCTTCTCACCTCTTCCTTCGTCCTTCATTCGCTCTTCGTCGTTGCCCCTCCCCCTTCCCCCTCCCCTCCCTCTCCCTCACTGCTCCCACTTCCCCCCCTCCCCCTCCCTCTCTCCTTCCACCACCCACCCACCGCTCCTAAAAAACGAAACACTAACCCCCCCCCCCCCCCCCCCCACCCAGCTCCTCCGGCCTCCTCCCCGGCCCCATCCAAGTCCTCACCACGATCCCGGGCCAGCCGCTCTTCGTGCAGATCAACGGCGTGTTTAATATGGTGTTCGCTTATGGGGGGGTGCGTGTTTCCTTTTTGTTTGTTTATCTGTCTGTGGATCGAGCGAGGAGGCCTTTATGTCTGTGGAATGAATGGAGGAGGAATGGGATGGAACGAGCGAGGAAACCTTTACGCGTTCCATTTCGCGCTTTTGCTCGCTCGTTCTGCGCTTTACCCGCGCGTTTCGTTGCGCTTCGTCGCCCGTTCCACTCTGTCTACTTTACTCGCTCGTTCCATTCCGCGCTTTTACTCGCTCGTTCCGAGCTTTTGTCGTTCATTTCATTCTCTCTGTCTACTCGCTCGTTCCTCTCTCTACTTCCACTCGTTCCCTTCCTCCATTCCACACTCTTTACCTTTTCTCCGCGCCAACAAAGACTGACTAATTATTCTTCGCAGGCGATGATCTTCCCCGAGGCACGTTGCCCCTCCCTCTCCTTGAAATAACAATGTCTAACTTCACACGCAGATCATGGCGGAAATGCGCCGCCCGCGCGACTTCGTCAAGGTACTTTCCTCCCTCCCACCTCCCTTCCCCCTCCCACTTCCCCGCTCTCCCCGCTCTCCCCACTCTCCCCTCTCCCACACTCTCCCCACCTCCCACTCTCCCCACTCTCCCTACTTTTGACTAACGACATCGCACCCACAGGGCATGGCCATGGCCCAGCTCCTCATCGTCACCGTCTACCTCATGTACGGCATCACGCTCTACGCGCTCGAGGGCCAGTTCGTCCAGGCGCAGTCCTACACGGGGCTCTCGCCGTACGTGGGCCAGACGATCTGCAACGTCATCGGGATCATCACGGGCACGATTGCGGCGGGGCTGTATGGGAATATTGGGTTGAGTGCGTGTTTTTTCTTCTTCTTCTTCTTCTTCTTCCTCTCCCCACTTCATTCCGTCCTCCTTACTTGCCTTGGCTTGCTTCGGCTTCACCCGCCCTTCCTTCCTTCCTTCATTCGATGCTGACGGTTTCTGGTGATGATTTTTAGAGGTGATCTACCGCCTGATCGTCGAGACGATGTTCAAGGGCCCGGGGCTGATGACGCCCCGCGGGCGCATCCTGTGGAGCTTCCTCGTTATTATCTATTGGGTCAGCGTCTTCTTCCTTCTTCCTTCTTCCTCCTTCTTCCTTCTTGCCTATTCCTTCTCCCGTCCCCATGCTAACGCGTTCCTCGATTCGCAGGCAGTCGCCTTCGTCCTCGGCAGCGCCATCCCCTCCGTCGGCGCGCTCACCGGCCTCCTCGCCGCTATGGGCTTCTTCCACTTCAGTGCGTGCTGCGTCTTTCTCCCACCTCCGTTGCTAATACCGAATGCGTGCAGCGTACACCTTCCCGCCGCTCATGATGCTCGGTCTTGATGTGCGTTTCTTCCTTGCTTCCTTGCTACTACGCATCACTCAAGGGCTAACGTTAACCGGTAGCTCCAAGTCGACGCGGCCCTCGCGGACGAGCCGTTCACCACCCCGGGCGTCGCGCCGAAGCAGATTGACTCGTGGCGTCAGATCGTGAGTCGTTCTTCCTTCTTCCTTCCCCTTCTTCCCCCGTTCCTCCCGTCCCCCTCCCCTTTCCCCCAACGCTTCTTCCTTTCCCCCACCGCAACGCACCGCTAACCCTCACCCCCACAGTCCCGCTGGAAGCGCGCCTTCGTCGCCGGCGGCCGCCGGCGCTTCTGGTGGAAGATCGCGAACGTGCTCTTCCTCCTCGCCGCGCTCGCGACCGCCGGCATGGGCCTCTGGGCGACGGGCACGGATCTCAAGGAGGCGCTCGCGAACGGCGCGGCGACGAGCTTGGGGTGCACGCCGCCTGTCTAAGCTCTACGTTCGCTTATGTGGTGTCCCGCGCTTCTGCTTCCTCCGTATATGTGCACATGTACACGTACAAGGGCGCAGCTGCTGCTTTTCGGCGTCGTTTTTGTTTGAGATCTTACCTGCCTACTTACAGCTTACAAAGTACATACATGGTGACGTAGATTCGTTCGCCTGGGGTGCGGCCATCTTATATCGCGTGTAGCGACTAATATAAAATTTTCGTTCATTGGTTTGAAATGTGGGGAAGTGAGGAGGAAAGGCCGCAATATACCCGCCGCTGGAAAGTTCGCTGGCGGCCGCCGGTGGACACCACTGGCTAGTGGCGGCCGATGGCAGATCCTGTTTGCCATCGTGTACAGGGGATCAAACAGGGGGTGCCGCCAATCACAACCAACCTGCACATAAACTACCAAACTACCATCATCGTATTTCTATTTCGCGAATACCTCTTCTCTGCTGGGCTCAACTCGACTCCTTGGGCTCTATACTGATGGATACAACACTGTGTCCTCGATCTCGAACTTGAATGGGGAGAATTTTGGGGGATTTGGCCGATATCGTCGAAACCCCTATTTGACGACGGCGTCAAAGACATTGCACTACAGTGCAAAGTGGATGTTTTTTTGGGACAGGCCAGTTGCCTGCCGAGTTGAATGCTGTTGGATGTGGTCTAATAGCTGCTGTGTGTGTGCTGCGAAGCGGCACTATGGAATGTGAAGACGCTGCAAGGACTCAGAGTGGATCTGTCCTGATCTGTGTAACGGGCTTGCCGGTCTCGATGGCCTGGCATGCCCAACATCATCCTGTCCGAGGTATGGATGCAGTACTAGCCTGCCTGCGCAGTCTTCGTCGGGGATCGAGGGACATGCATCCCAAGATCAGCTGCTATACTGTGCGCACGGGCCTTCGGATCGTAGGGCCGACAGTCCGACTTTCCTTTTTGGGCCGGACAAGGTCGCAAATGACCAGCTTGCGTTGCAGCGATTTGAAGGGTTATACCCAGCATGCAGACCACAAATGAGTGGACTGATGAAGCACTGTTTATGTTGTTATGGTACTATTGCAAAGAGGCGTACAATTACGCCCCCCCGAGTCGTTGTGCCGATGTGCACTTGATGCCCGAGATATTTTCTAAATGCACACAATGCCATGCCCACTGGTATTCTGTCTCTTTTTTGTGGTCCCCTTTGTGTGCTTATACGGCTTGTCTTTTCGTTTAGTACGGTGAGTGCTGGTTCTTTCCTTCATTGCTGATTCTTCTGTCATCAGGCATTGTGTTCATGATATGCGCAATTCGTCGCATGTCTAAATTGTGTTTTGTGGTGCTATTGAGCTTTGCTGTGCCGTTGAGCACTTGATGCTTGCGTTGGCTCAATGATTCTCATGTGGGCATTGGCTCGATGATTTTGTGCTATATTAAATGAGCACCGAGACTTGAAGTAATGCTGTTGTGCATGGGCTATTGTTTAAGGGGGGGGCATGCATATCTTATGAGGCCTGAATGGATCGGTGTGTGATTAGCACATCAATCATTCGATGAGTGCCTAATCCTTCCAAGGCTAAGAGACTGACTCTGCTCCTGCCCTTTGTGAGAGCCTTCTGGGTGAGACTTGCCCATTCATTTTCCTGGTGGATGGCGGAGAGTTAATCACAGCGACGCCCCGACGCAGTGGTTGCTTGGGAGGAGAGAACTCGGACCAAGCCCCTCTGGGTTTTATCCGTCCGTCCTGCCACATCTGACAAGGCCAGCCAGGTGGTGACTGGGTGATTTCGAGCACGGTGGGCTTTCAGGGTGCGGGTGAGGTGTGTAGTTTCTGGTATCACACAGGAAGGTCAGTGTGCTTTCTAGCTGCTTCGTACGTGCCCAAGATCTACAGCCTTAAAAGCGGTGAGCTCGTCGAGGGTGTGTGCGCTGTGGTGTAGTGGTAGTACATATCTAGGCCAATGTACAATGCCCTACAACTCAGCACGTTCCGAAAGGGGACATAGCTGAGTATAATATATTATCCTGACTTATCCACTGGTGATTATCAGCTTTCACCGGTCCGCCATGCCCAAGCCGCCACTGAATCCCGTCGTCCTTCACCGTATACCATTGGATCCGGCCGGAAGTTGACCAATGAGTATTTAAATGCCTTTGTATGTCATTCAACAAGGATCCCCAATGGCTCTCAGTGGTTCTCACTGGTCCTTGGTGTCCCGGGCCGCCAGTCAATTCCATCGTAAACCATTGGAAACCACTGGATTCCACTGGCCATGTTTCATTCCCATAAGTGATAGGCGTGATAACTTGTGATTGTGGCGTTCCCCGAAGATTTTTAAAACCATTGGCACCCCGGTACCTCGGTTCGCAATTTTGTCCGTGATTTTGAACCATGGGAGAAGCCGGGCTTTTAAGACAAGTACCTTTGGGAAGAGGTCAAACTTAAGGCTGGATCCAACAAATCTTTCTGTAAAGCAACATCTGTTTGATCTAAATCCCCAACTTGTTCGCAACGGTCAGAGACGCCGAAGGCACTTCCACTCAATCAATCGGTGAATGATTCAAGAGCAGGCTGCTCCTAAATTTACATTGGTGCATGTAGAATATAGACGATGATAAGCTGGGTAAACAAGTACACCTGAATTTGCGCATTTTGCATATTTCCAGGTGTCAAGCATGTGAGCTACATACCAAGAGGCTTTCGGGAGCTCCGAACGAGAAGCCTAATAGTCTGATAGCACTAGGGAATGAACCAGGAGGGATTATGGTGGTACCTTCACAAATGGGGCCAACATATGTCTTACCCGGGTAAGGAACTAGACCACTATGGCAGAGAAACTAGGTTATATAAAGCCTAAGGCTGCTTGCTGGGACTCATACCAAGGAGATGGGAAGGAAATTATCATTATTGCACACAGGAAGAACCGAAGTCCTTCATAAAAGATTGACTAGACCAAGATTGTCTGTGTTTGACACAAAGACCTACCGCGTTTGAATCAAGAGAAGGTTGGGACGCCAAGACGGACAGTGTCCAAGAATAGCCACCGGCATTACCCGTCTAGGCAACCCGCATCACTGCAGACATCATGATAATCCTTATCCGGATAAGAAGAACAGAACCTTAAAAGCCAGACTAAAGATAGACGGGTTGAGCTAACCTACAACTATGGGGTACCGTATTCAAGCTACGATGGCAGGCTAGACGAAGAAGACCCTCTCGAGCTCGGGACATAGAGCTACAGATGAAGAAGACCTTATCCGGGTAAGGCACCCGATGTCAAGATGGACCCTCCGACGGAGCAGATGGGAAATCTCGTGCTACATCAAAGCATGTCATACTCAACCAATGAGAAACGAGTATCGCCGACGGACGACAGGTGCAGTGGGGAGTCAGCTTAGCTATAGTAGTGTAATCCGGGCAGTGTAAGCAGGTTGGATTTAGTATAAGTAGGGGCAGGAAGTGCAAAACGGGAGCGCATATCCCTTGGAGGCAAGCACCAGAGTTGGTTGTCCTTGTTAGTTCCACTAGATTTGATTAGCTCGGGCTTAGCCCACAGAAACCTAGCACCAGAATAGAATTGGGATTGGATAAAGAACCTTAAAAATATAAGCATTCGAGAACTGGGTCGAAAACCCTTTGAATAAGGCCGAAAGCCGAACATCAGTACTGAGCCGAAAGCTCTTTTAAAGGCCGAAAGCCGCCAGAACCAGTTGTCTCGTTGAATCATATTGAGTCGAAAGCTCTCTTAAGGCCGAAAGCCGCCCAAACCTTGGTGTATAACCACAAACTCGTCTATTAGACACCCAAACCTGACCTTGTGTTGTAAAACTACTATTACTCTGTTCATTATACCACATTAGTCTTGAAATAAGACCAGAATTACCCAGACAAACCAGGAGATCCTTACCCGGCTAAGACACCTTAGCCGTTTAGTGATCAAGGCAAGCCGTCTACCAGTACAGACTAGCTATAGGGTCAACTAATCGTTGATTCAAACCCTGAACTACCCTCACATCGGCACTCACACAAGAGGAGCGATAGGTTGTTAGTGATTTATTAGTTGTTGGTGTTGTTAGTGGATAGCTCGTTTGTCCACTCGCATTAGCAGCCAGTAGCACATTTCCCGCCTTACTTCGAGAGCCACCGTCTCAACGATACTAGTAGTATTCACCCTAAAGTTACCAAAATCTTCGTGCGGTGGGATGAAATGGAGATCCAATACACTTGAGTCTTGAATATAGCCTCGAGATGGCTATGGCATAAGTTATAATAATGGCCCACCACTGAAATCTGATGGAGTCCAGTGGGTTCCACTGGCTGAAGAACAAAATGATCAGCCATTGTATCCCAGTGGTTTCCACCGGCTCTTGTCCGCAGTTCCAGTTGGTGGCCCGGGCCGCCGTCAGAATCCAATGAGTGAAGTGTGGTCTACCGGGCGCCAAGAAATATCCAGTGGGAGCCATCGAAAATCACTGGCAGTCCTGTGAGGGAAGAGCACTGTGATTCAATGGCTTCCAGTGGATATCACTGGGCAGGGATATTTGCGCCAGTGATAAACGGTAGCGATACACCGGCCGGCACTGGTAACTGGCATCAGCCAATGCCGACCACTGCCGATCACCCCTGCTACACGCCTACACTCTTTCACTTTCCGCCTCAGATGTCAAACTGAATAAGGCAATTTGATGGCGGCAAATGAACGGCAACGCTGATGGCAATCACGCTGCCATCAAGCTGCCGCCAACGCCGGCTGAGTGTAACTTCTGTAGGAAATTCGCCAAGTAAGAGTGAGCATGTTGTAGCAACGCATTCACTGCATATTTTCTACATGATATATAACTGAGCCCGATAACTTAACTCTGACCCCCCAATCACGCAGCGCGGTCGCAGCGGCGAGCACTCTAATTGATGCGTTGTGTGAGCCTTGATGCGTGCGCGCGAGCAGCGCTCGCACGTCTCTGGGTGAGCGCGTGGGAGCTAAGCGGTCCAATGAGACTTGAGTGGTGCCCCGCACTGCGTGTAAGAGCATTCGAGTTCTGCGCGAGTGTAAACCTGCCAGTTTACGACATCTCCCATTGTCCTTATATAGGTGCGCGATTGATTAGTACCATCTAATCAATTATCTACCTTTTGGTGTAGCGGTTATGAACGTGCCTCTGGCCTGCTTACAGCGAGATGCGCGAGAGCGAAGCCGCGCCAGAGACAACTGAGTGCACTGATCGTTGCATAGCGAGTGCAGAGTGTACTGAGCTACGAATGCTCCGCTGGCGCGCCGAAATATAATGAGGGGCCGCGCGCGATGAGAGAGCTTGAGACAGGCCGAGCACAGCACAGCGAATAGTGGGACAGAGAGAATTCGAAGCGTGCACCTTAATTGATCATTCTTCGGCAGCGGGACACAGTTGTTCGCAATGACACGTTCAATCTCAGTGGCAGATATTAGAGAGTTTGCGCAGGAGCCACTGGAGCCACTCAGTGGCTGATTTGCAGTGCGCAAATGGGTGGCTCCACCCGCCAAATATCTCCGCGGATGGCTGTTGGAGCCACTGGGAACTATTTTTGGCGGGTGTAGCCACTCGTTTGCGCACTGCAAATCAGCCACTGAGTGGCGCTGATGGCTGCTGCGCAAACTCTCTATTGGCGTGGAAGGAGGACAAACGGCAGGGCAATGTGGCTGTGGGGAGCGAGGGCAATGTGGGAAGAGAAGAAGGGAGGTGGCTGACGTTGGACTGACGTTCCCATTGATTCGTGGTGAGGCGGAGTTTGAAAGTGCCGTACATTTGCCGCCATCAAATTGCCATATTCGGTTTGACATCTGAGGCGGAAAGTCAGGAGTGCACGCCTATACGATCGAAAGCCGGAAACCAGCTGGCATCTCGGATCACTGATTGCAGTGGCTGGCAGCCTGGTTTCCAGCGGAATTGCGGTGGTTGCCAGGTGCCAAGTAGCAAGAAGGCTCTCGGGACTTCCACTTCATATGCATCCTCCACCTCCATTCCAACCACTTCCGCCGCGAGCGCTTCGAAATCCACCAAAACTAAATCGAAATCAAGCCGCACCCAAATCAAAAACATGGATCCTTCACGTGAGGCCCTGCAAATGCCGAAAGACAACACTTTGCCACACTGCAGCAGTACAACGACATTGTGCTTGCGCCGCCGGATTTGGGCAGTATGGTAGCGCGGCACGCTAATGTTTAAAGAACTGTCCTCACTCAATTCTGACTTTGAAATCAAAGGGTTTTTCAGGCATATACACAAGATGCGTCGCTACAGATTGGTTGGCACGGATAAGCAGATAAGCTACATGTTGCCCCAATGTTGCCCACTAATCATCTACCAGTGGGGTATTTCTTTTCGATTTGTTTTTGAGAATTTTTCCTCAATTTTTGTATTTGCGACGTTGGTCGTACAGTAATGTGAGTCTTCGAGGGTGGATGTTATATCGCGCAATCTAGGAACTGCGTCACCTACCTCCCGATTGGTGTGTTTTCGTTTTCGACTTGCTTGAAGTCAAGGGGCTACCAAGATAAGAAATTTCCTTATTTGGGGGGGGGGGGGGGGGGGGGAGGGGAGGGTCCCTGGGCCCTGAAAAAAAAAAAATACACTTTAGGTAGGGGGCATTTGAGTGTTTTCATAGCCATCCTGGAGGTCAATTGTGTCTTTATCATACCTGTGAGAATAGACATGGCCATAAATTGACCATAAACAAGGTGGACATGGCAAACCCAGATCGTGCTTGCGATAAATATGACTACTATATTGAGTTTTCTCAAACGAGATGCTTACAAGCTTTCCTGAAAGGCTTATTGGATAGTCACTGATTTATAAATCTCGTTGAATAAGACTCTACTTTATTATGTAAGTTACCAAACCAACCTCAAGACTCTTAACTTGGCACCAGAAAGCTGATGTACGACAAGATGAAACAACAATGGTGCAAAGGGCCATAAGACTGTTTTGAGATGCAGTCAGACTCTTGACATGCTTGTCTCAGTGTAATTCTGCTCTCAGACGAAGGTATGGTGTCGGCAGCGCGGCAGCGGAAGCTGCCGGCGACTCGGCAAATGTTACCCGAGCGCCATCTGATGAAAATTTCCTTATATAGGCCATTTTCTCATCACGTGGGGAGGGAGGGTTCCCCCCCTCGGCCCTCTGAGATAGGAATTTCGACATAAGGTATATTTTTCGGGAAATGGTAGCCCCTTCACACGCCGGCCTCAATTAAATAGGCATATTAGTTAGGTATACTTCTTTAAGTATGGTAAAACAGATATTCCGGCCCAAAACTCAATTCCATATATCTGATTTGGGATTCAACAAAATCCAATAATATCTGTTTTACAGTACTGGGTGACTTCCCGTAAGCATAAATAAATTCCTGGGCAATATCTGGGCAATATCCGCCGCGATGCCGAGCTACCATCAGGACCCCATCGGACACAGATCTCGCTTAGACCCTCGAATAGATCATGGTATATTGCGAGCTTCATGTTCCCCTGGCCACGGCTCATTTTTGGGCTCCATCCTCGACACGACGAAATTTCTTGGGCAGCAACAAGACCGAAAAATCCCGATGGCAGGCCACATATAAAGAGGTAGAAGATATCTGGATAGGTAAGTTCCTCTCTTCAGGTTCTATCTTCACTGCTCTAACTTCCAAAATGTCGAATCAGCCCACCAATCGCGCTCCATTCACCCCTCTTCACCCAAGGCTCCCAGAGCTCACTCGGGACAGTGAGGGCAACATCCTGTACCGTGATACCGATGGGAACTGGCGGCACCACAACGGACCACTGCCGGTACGTCCAACCGATGTTCTGTGACTTTTTCAGCTAACAAACATGCGACTGGCAGCAGAGCCTTCTCGGGCAGATGCCCGACCAGATCCAGACATCTGCGAAGTTGTCTGGATCCAGTTCCTTTGTATGTGAGCCCTTCCATATCTCTGCTGCTCGTGCTAAGTTCCTCATGCAGCACGACAAAAGCAACGGCGGGCCTGACTCTCCCATTGAGCATGCTTTCCCAGTATGTTTTTATTACATCGCTCTAATCTTGTTCACTACTAACTTGATTCAACCAGTACCAGTTTGCGTTGCGGCCCATTGCAGCCTCTCCTGGTCAGCATCAAGTCCCGATCGATCCAGCTCTCCTCCCACTTCCTGGGGGTGCAGACCTCGACCTCCGCGACCCTTCCTCTGTCGCCCAAGCCCGTGGTCTCAAACCCGCCGAAAAAGTAGCCGGTAGTCGCCGCAATGGCAAGGAGCGCGCTGATGTCAAGGCGAAAAAGAGGAAGCATGCCTCCTCGGATTCAGAGGATGACAGAGAGCCGGGGCCGCGAAAGCGTGGTCATCCTGCGGGATCAGGTATCTAATTCCACTGTCGAAAAGGTTCGGGTTCATCTAACGGGGCTTTACAGCTAACTACGGTGCGGATGGCACCAAAAAGCTTCTTGACCTGGTTGAACAGCTTCTTCCTGTCGGTCAGAAAGGGTGGAAGTCGGTAGAACAGGCGTACAACAAGTGGGCAGTCCCGAACGGAAAGTCGAAGCGTTCACAGAGTTCCTTGGAGAACAAGTATAAAGGAGTGCGTCACATATCTCTCTTGCTCAGGTACATGCTAATGTAGTCTCGCTTCCAGTATCTCAAGCTCAAGAAGCCCATCGGCAGTGGGACATGCCCCCCTGAAGTTAAACGCGCTCATGAGATTGAAGATCTCATCTGTCTCGGTAACCCAGACGTTCGGTAGCAATCCCGGTCCGCGTATGATCCGGGCCACGCGACTTCGGGTAAAAAATGATGGACGGGATTGCTACCAGAACGTCTGGGGCATTTGGTGGGCTGTACCCCCCATCCCGTCACATCCCTCTGCTCCTCCCATCCGCCCCCTTTCCGCCCCAATGGCTGGTCCCACTCCCATTTGGACATCCTGGGATGGCTTCCCGCATTTTTCCCCAATTTTCTGCGTACTTCCTGGTGTCCTGTGGGCTGCTCAAAACTGCGGTATTTTCAGGCCAATTGAGGCCATTCACACTCAATTCGAGCTCTTTCCTGTCCTGACAAATTGGGGCTGTGTCAGATATGTAGTTTTAGTAATTACAAGTCCTTTCCTGCTCAATTTGAGTGGTCTGAGGTGTATGCGGCGCAATATCGAGGGTTGCATGACATGCGAGATCGTGACAGGATGGGGGGTAACACACTACCAAATGCCCCAGACGTTCCGGTGGGTTTTGCGTCCATCATTTTTTACCCGAAGTCGCGTGGCCCGGTGATAAGGCATGTATCATTACACACCTGAATTCATCGATTTTACACTGGTACATGCGGATAGCTGTATACAAGAAGTAAGACTAGAGGATGCTAGTTTAATCCCGGAACTGAGCATTAAGCCTTGGAAGCGTTGCAAACTAGCATAACTATCAAGACTCAGACAGTATTAACGGTACCTTCACAAATGGGGCCTGCAATAGTGACTAAGTAAAACCCAGCTAGCTATAGGAATATCCTGGCAAGTTATATGTCAAAGATGTAGCAAGCTCGGATTCAATATGGACGTCAGGCGACTAAGGGACTTTGGAAGGATTCAAACAGCATAAGACTATTAAAATGTGCACTACAGAAGTAAGGAAATAAACTAGACCAGGCTACTAGAAGGGCATTTAACTGGGAGCGCGGTTGATCACAAACCGGCCCTGAAGTATCATGTGATCGCGTTTGATCACGTTTTAAAGAGAGAGGCGAGTTGGCTTCAAGGAAGTTAACTACAACAGACAGATGACGCTTCAACGGTCTAGACAGACCTATAGGCATAGGGACTAGGCACGGAAAGCCTTCCGGGAGTTCTCTCAGGCCTTCAACAAGGCTAGGAGCCAAGTAAATCCCAAAGGGCTTGGTTCAATATAAATGAGCTCAAGTCCTTCAGTCAGCAAGAGACTGTTAGCCAATAGAACGGCCAGGAGATCAAAGGTATCCGGATAGCTATCCGAAGTTATTCACCTCGGTGGTTAGATTAATAGGTAGTAAATACTATAAAAGCAACATGTAAAGTAATAATTAGGCAGTGAAATACTCCCCCAGTTGTTGGCACCCAGCTCTTAGTAGCTCTAAGTTTCATTTTGTTAAAGACTGTGCCTAATTAGCCGCTCTTACAATTTGTACTTACACCCATTGAGAATTCAATAAGCTCTTGTATTAGAGTCTTAGTTGTCTTCAACCCAACCAGCTGTTAAAAACTAGTCAACTTGGGGTTGACTCTATATACACTCTGTGACCTTAAACCAGTCCTACACATTGTTTAGAACACGAGAGTAATCTAATTGAGGTGCTTAATAGACCCTGTTTTGACTATTCAAGTTAAGAAGTATCGAGTTGGCGCCTGTTTGAGATTGAAGGTCGATACGCCTGACCTACATCCCCGAACACACACACGTTAGTATTGGAGTTGTTAGTTGTTAGATTTGGTATTAGATTTAGTGGGACATCGTTTCACTCAGTTTGGTATTAGATTTCACGGCTGCACGCCACTGCACCGTTTCAGTGCGTTGGCACCCGGGATCTCAGTGACTCCGAATTCGGCGACGACTCCGACCCAGGCTCATCTGGCAATGACGTCGAGGTCATTGAACATCCTACGGCTGCCGTGCGCACTGCTATCGCCCAGCGCGTTCCCACTCCACCTCTGCACCGCAAAACTCATCACACCAGCGCCGATCTTGCCAACAGGCTTGCTCAGGCTTTCGATCCAGACACACAGAAGGCTCGCGAGGATGCACGAGCCCAGCGTACATTCGAAAACACCCAGATTCTTACACTCTCCCAGCAGCTTCGCGATGCGCAAGGTGTTGCGGAGAATCTTCGCACCCAAAACACCATCCTGCAGAACCGTATCCACGAGCTGGAGCGTGCCCACGACCGAGCTGAGTTGAAGCTCGAGCTGCTGGGCATGACTG
The DNA here is from genome assembly GCA_029289565.1 of Mycena galericulata. Classification (NCBI taxonomy): domain Eukaryota; kingdom Fungi; phylum Basidiomycota; class Agaricomycetes; order Agaricales; family Mycenaceae; genus Mycena; species Mycena galericulata. Next base: position 221,160 of record JARKIA010000165.1, on the reverse strand, counting down.
GCGGCGGCGGCAGCGATCGGGGCAGGCATCAAAGTCGGGGTCGCTCTCGCCGCCGCTCTCGCCTTTTTGGTCATCGCAGCCACAGGAACGAGCCGGATCTTCAGAGGGTCCACGGGAAAGTTCGATGTGAGAGAGTTTACCCCGATGGCGGCGCGATGACTTATTGGGTGTCAGATCCCTCGACGGATGACTACGAGGATGATGACAACGAGAACGAGAACCCGTACGACACGTTCGATTACCAGCGCCGCCGCTCCCGTTCCCACAATACAGCTTCCTATCGTCCCATCAGCCGTCGCCGCACTCCCACCCCTGGTCCATCCCACCATCCTCGCAGCCGTCGCACTCCCACCCCCGGTCCATCTCGTCCCATTGCGCCGACTTTCTTCGGCAGGCAGCCATTGATTAGCCCCCCTCGTCCCACTGCCTCGACAGTTACTGGGAACGCTGTCGAACTTGTGGTAACCCCCCGCCGTGGTCCTGCTATGGCTCTTGTCATCAGCCCGGCCCCGCAGAACAATACTACCTATGAAAATTGAATGCGGCTTCCTAGACCTTTTGACGTAGTCTTTCTGCTTGTCCAGCTCCATTCGTTCTATTAGGTAGCCTGTCGAAACAAAACTTCTTTACATTTGTATCATGTCTACAAATTAAATTTGTTTCATTCGTACTGCGGGAAGTTGTGGAATCTAGAGACCCGATCAACTCGCCGTTGTTCAGAGAACAGCATGTTCTCAAAATTGGTCCAAACCTCCTCGTCCTCCTTTGTCTGCCGCCACAATGGCATGTATACTGTGCGAATCTGGTTGTGTCCGACCAGATGTGCACGTAAATTGTGCAAACGAACGCACATCTCCAGGAGATTCCCTCGATCGTCCTGCTCGCCAACATTCAAAGGAAGTCGGAGCCTGCCAAATGAACCCTGCAAGGCACGCATCCCCCATTCAGCCGTCTGGCGGTACGAAAGCAGCTCCCGATCAAACGCCAGCCTTTCTTCAATCTGTGAGGTCATACCGTGGATTTTTTGGCCAGTCTTGATAGGTGCACGTATTCTTCCCTCAATCTGAGTTGATCCTCGAGGAAACGCTGTATCAGCCACCAAATAAAATCCCTCGGGTGTTCTGGTGCGAAGCTTTTCGTAAATGGGCCGCGCGATGCGAGAGTCATGCCAACTTCCAGGCGCATTGAGTTTAGCTGCGATCACAGTCCCTGGATAGATTGTTGAGCTTCTTTCGACAACAAAGCTACAATTGAAGTACCTTCGGGCGAAAAGACAAGTACGGAGCTGATGAAATGCTCACACAACCATCCATTATAAGTCGCATTTTCCATTTCTTCATCTTCGGCTGTCTGAACAGGTAGATTAAGCCCATCGATGCTGGCAAAAGCACCTGTCAAACGCGGATGGCGCTGGACAATCAAATTGTTGTATGATTGAAAGTCCTAGACAGAACGTGGCCAACTAATCCCTGCTTCGGGCATCTGACGCAAAACCATAAGGAGGATCTTGAACCCGAAGGTGATGTACCGGGAAACCGTTGTTGGAATGAATGCATGGTGGAATTGAGGTAATGGATCACGAGCCCAAGAGCGCCAGCAGCGTCCAGGGATCGTGCACCAGGACGAGGCTTCCCGGCAGTGGCTACGTCGTCTCGGGGAATCGGAGTTGAGTCCCATCCTACGGCGAATCCAGCCTGGATTATGGTGTCGAAAGCCTTGACATCAAAGCCCATTGTAGTAATGAAGGCCCGGTCACTGCCACTGGCATGAAGGACCTGCCACGGGGTGTTGTATCGGGGGTTTGGGAGGAGCTGGGGTCGGCACAGGTACAGTCGGCTTTTCTTTCTACGCTCTGCACGCAATCTGCGCGCCTCCTCTGCTCCAACTAAAATAGGTGCGCTCAAAGTTGATTTCTGCGGCCGGCCGCAGACACAGAAGGTCATGTGCAACCAGTCACATCACAGAGCAAATAATGATTCGGATAAACATTCCGATGCTTCCGACATCCCGCGGAGCTGTGCGCCTCGCAAGCGCCTTGTCAGGCGCCTTGTCGGGATCCCGCTCGCCGTTGTCGGGTGTCCTGCGGCGCTAAATACAAAGTCCTTATGGAACTTTTTTCATACCATCATAATGCTTGTGATCATATTCCCTGGATATCTATTATCCAGCTGAAAATTCTGTGTGGAGAAAACACTGGGATGTGGGTTGACGACGTCGGCGATGGTCTGTCCGTCGTCTCCCCGGTTAGGTAAATCATTTGGTTTTTGATGTGTGACCGCTTGCACATGACCTTCTGCGTCTGCGGCCGGCCGCAGAAATCAACTTTGAGCGCACCTAATGACAGCTGATGTTGTCGCAGCCGCATGTCGATCCGTGTCGTCATCGTCCTCTTCCATGCTGTGGATCGTCTGGTGCAGGAAGTACGCGTCAATATCCATTGGCGGTAGAGCAGGATGAGCGTAGTTTTCGACGCAGTTTCCGACGCGTTGTTTGGATCTTGTTTGTATCTCGCGTTTATCACAAATAATGCAAATTATGTGTTTTAAGGCTTGCGGGAATCGCGAGCAAATAGATTTAGTCAATATATCTCTAGCCGACATCACTGGCACCCCTCAGATATTCTCCTAGCATATTTTTATCCTTATGGGAAGTCACCCACTTAAAGAAGTATAGCTAACTAAAGGGTGCATTTAATTGATTAGGAGCCAATCAGAACTGTCCCCAATCAATTAAGTGGGCATTTTAGTTAGCTACACTTCTCTAGGTATTGTAAAGCAAATATTAATCAGGTTTTGCTAAGTCCCAAATCAGATATATTAAATTGAGTTTCGGGCCGAAATATTTGTTTTACCATACTTGAAGAAGTATAGCTAACTAATATGCCTATTTAATTGAGGGGCCGGCGCTGTGCTTGCTTGAAGGACCGATGATTATCGGTTGATAGGTCGGATCCCAGGTCCGGACAAAATTTTGAAATCTGCCTTGCGAGGTGACCGCCAGAGTCCGGACAAATGGGCCTAACGTGTGCAGCAAGTCTGAGTCGGAGTCCGGACAATGGGTGTCAACAGGACCAAGGTCTGTTCCCACATCCGGACATTTGGTGGTGGCCCTCGATCCTTGTTGCCTGTAATAGCTAGCCACAATCCGATGACTAAATATAATTCGAGTCCTTGGAACCAAGTCCGAAAACAGGCAAACAATCTCCCCTTTCCACCGGCGTGTCTCGAGGAATATCCAATTCGTATTGGCAACTCTACTTGCCACGAAAGTATTGGTGCTTTATCATTGTTGTACAGGTGTATGAGCAGATCATTCCTCATTCCACACCCTCGCTGGGCACAGTGCGGTTCGAACACTTGCCAGCAAACACCTTCTTGGCACTCCTCCCACGAGACAACACAATCAAGGGCCAAGGCCATCTACAATCACATTGAAATTGGCGCTCACAAAATCTTCGAAGAGCTTACATTTGAGAAAGAGGTGCATGCAAAGGCTGTTGCAAGCCTGAATACAGTTCGAAGGAAAGGGAAGGCACATATTCATATTACGGAGCTGGAAGAGGACGACTGCATAGAGGAATGAAATATTAGGATTTTTTTTTTGATTTTTTCGCATTTTTGCCGCCTTTTTTGAGGTCTGAGCCGAAGTCCAGACAAAAAAAAAATTGGTCGAGGTCAGAGCCAAAATCCGGACAAAATTTAGGGCCTCCGGCGGGTCCAAAGTCCGGACAAAAATTTTCAGACCCCCAAAATCCGGATCCGACCTATCAACCAATAATCATCGGTCCTTTGCTTGAAGTATACATGAAATCATGTGCCAATCACGTGCGTTATCGTGATTCGCACCGCCACCGAATCTCTTTGTCTCTTGCTTTCATCGATGACTTCTCATCAGAAGATGCCAGAGGAGCTATGGCTCGATATCTTCTGTCGAATCCCGTGGGATAGTCTCAAAGATGTTTCAGTGACCAACCACGCCTTCCGACGCATATGCCTCCCCCTCCTTTTTGCCAACTTTCACTTTCACCCATATACGCTTGTATACTACAACACTCCGAAAGCACCTCCAACTACCGAAATTGAGGTTTCCTTGGAGCGCCTCGACTTCTGGTGTTCGGATAAAATAGCACCTCTGGTTCGCACATGCAACCTCATTGCTCCTTCGAGTCACAGGATGAGAGCGTCTTCATGGACGGGTACCTCACCGTACATTCTGCTCACCCCATTATTTGATAGTCTTCCCTCTTTCACGCGAATCCGCCGATTTCATGCACATGGAATCCATTTCACGCAGACGGGGCTTGCCAACTTGTCCCGCTTGCCCGTCCTCTCCGATCTGCGTATTGATTCCTGTGATCTTGCCGCCGAAGAAAGTATTGACACGGCTACCCTGGAATTGGCCGTGTCCAGCTTCTCATTCAATCATCAAGTTTCTGACGAGTACTGCGGCGTCGACTGGATGCCGTTACTCTGTCTCGATCGCCTCCGCGAGCTCGAAGTGGACGGCACCCCCCTGTTTCTTCGGCGACACGGTAGATGCGATCCCATCCTTCCCCCACGTGCGTAAACTCGTCATCAACACGTCCCTCTCGACTATGTCGCACACCCTCTCAATCGTATCGAAATTCCCTGCCGTCCAAATCTTCCACCTGACGGGCTTGGTGGAGGTGAAGGACTGGCCCGGGGTGCGAGTGGATGCTTCGAATGACCTCCCAGATCTCAAGGAGTACACCGCAACCTCCGAGACATTGTCCATATTCCTCGCCCATTCCACCCTCGAGCGCCTCACCGTGCTGAATTGTCAACCCCAGGAATTCACCAGGCAGGTGCCCGGACCTCAAGTGCACATCACTTGTTTGCACGCGACCTTCATGGACTTTGATACCGCCACTTTTGGCCGTATCTGTGTACTTTTCCCGAGGCTCACGGAGCTCAAGATCTATATGATCTGCGTGATATATGAGGACAAACTTGAGGGTGGGCTGAACTCCAAGGTGCGCTTCACTGCGAACAGTCTTCTTATTAATATCTAGCTGACTTCTCACCGGCATCAAGCCCCACACGCTTTTCTCCGAGCTTGCGGAGACCCCTGCCTTGCCCACGAGCCTCGTACGCCTGGCGATTTCATGGTACTTCCAGTATAACGTCTCGGACGAGGAGGAACTGGAGGTCCAGAAGGTGCATGATTTCGACGCTGTGCGCGATGCGCTCGTAGCGCAGTGTCCCGCGTTGACGCGGCTCTGGCTCGACGGCGACGAGTTCTTGTTCTATTGGCGCAAGTCGTTGGATGGGGCGGAGGTTCAAGGGTATGCGGACGATGCCGAAGTGGCCCCTGTGCAGGCGGGGTTCGATGCTTTCTGGGGGATGCGGGGATGAAGAACAATATCAACCGCCGACTTGATAGCTGTTCGACTTAGTCCGATATGTAGAGAGTCTATCAGGGCCATGTACTGAATGACTGAACGATCATTCCTGCACGCGGACCGAGCTGACTTTCCTTCGTCCACAATTCATGCAAGTCGAACACACATTATACCTATTCATTTCGTGCCATGCGGAAAGGAACAGCAAAAACAGAGCTGCGTCGTCTATATGATACATTCAGTTGAGAGACCGTGACTCGCGTAGATGTTGCCTGTTCGACTCGGACCCGGGACCGGAGCACTAGGTGCGAAAGGTTTCATTTTTCCCCCACTTCCTATTGCATAGTTACAGCTTACAGCGAGTACATGCATAGCGACGTATAGCTCGCTCGTGTTTGGGTCCATTTATATCGCGTGTAGCGACTAATATATAAAATTCGTTTATTGGTTTGGAATGTGCGATGGCGGGGAAGTGAGAAGGAAAGGCCGTGTGATTTGGTGTTTGGCGCCCCGGAATTGTCTTTACTCCGACGTCGGATCGTGCAGGCCAAGACGCCAACCCGCATTCTACAAGAGCTGCTTGGCCAGGGATGCCATGTTGCTAGTATTCAGGCTGCTCACGTGCAGGGAGTGCGAAACCCGAACATGAAGAAGGGTGTCAGATCGGCGCAACGAGGGGGCTGCTTGTGGACAGTGCATTTTTCGGGCTGGAAGGACTGCGCAAAGTGCGGCAAGATGTAGGAGGATTTAGATGTTCTTTTGCACGCTTAGAGGTTTGGTTTCGGAGGTACGAAGGTGGCCTCGATGTGGAGTAGATATCACGCCACAATGAGGCTTATGCAGGTTTTTGTATACTAGTACTGCAGTATCTGATATGCAGAAAGATCCAGACGGTCAATGAGGCGCGATAAACGAATATGTTGGGATTCAAAAGCACTGTAATTGACGTGTCCGAATAGAAACGTCTCCTTGAAGGAATGGGATAAGAAACCAATACACAGTACGAGAACACTACATGGCTTCGTACTGTTGGCGTAGTTGGTTCAATTGATATTCTGTGCACGGAGTTAAAACTAGCACAAGTATCATCATTCCAGACTCACCGACGAGGGGGTTCCCGACAGCATACATTCCCATCGTTTCGAGGCCGCCCCGGAGTTCTGAAAGCAGCGCGGCCTCCTCTGCATTTGGCGGCGGCATAGGCCCGCCCATACGCGCCGCCCACGAAGCACGGAGCCCTCGGGCCTTGCGGATTTCGTCCATGAGCACACGGCATCCCATCGTGCCCAGGGAACCGACCATGGGGTGCGCGACGACGCGGTCTACCACGTTCGTGTCGCCCAAGTACTCGATAATAGCGCGCGCGGCAAAGAGACATTTACTCGGCGCCTCAGGGTCCGCGGCAGCGGGGCTGCGGTGCAGCCTTATTGCAGCCGCGGCGGTCAGTCCGTGCGTCACGACGAGCGTACGCGCCGAGGGTGGATCAGCGTAGAAGGAGTATATGGGGGGTAATGCCTCCCAAAATCGTGTGATGCGTTGGTCGAGCCACGCATACGAGGTCATGTAGGCCGCGAATTCCTGAGGCGAGAGATCTGGGGGAATGATGATATGGACTACGTGTATTACCGGGAGAGACTGAGCATAACTTACTGGGTGACCAGTTGGAGCTCAGGCGCACGGCACGATGAAGTAGGACCGTCGCTTTTGCAAGTAGCGCGCATACTGGGCTCGCGGGCGGTGGTTCGTCTGTCAGAAAACTTCTGATTGTACCCTGTCCGAGGTAACCAGGCGGAAGCATGCCCGCCTCGTAGTCAGCGATCTCGAGCGGCCACGGAGTGTCGATATCCGAATCCAAAGACTCCAGGATACAGAACGCGTTGCGCGAAGAGCTGAGCGCAATCTTCAGGTTACTCTGCAGACATGCCACGGCCCAGAAGCCGCGGATTCGCTCGCCCTCCTCTACCGCGTCAGCAGGAGGGACGGGATACATTTCCAACAGCATGGGTACACCGAGGAGAGGGGGAGTCCCGGGGCGGGCGGAGCGAACTTTGTGCAGCTGATATCCAAGCGCCAGCGTCGCTGCGCCATTCGCATAGAACTCCGCCTCCAAGAAATGCTTGGTCCGAAAGAGATACGTCGAGAGGAGTACTTGCGCTTGGATGGCATGCAGAATGTGCGCAGGGCTTGTCTGGGCCGAGATCTCCGTAGTGATGTGCTGCTGAGCGCGCTTGAGGAAGACCGGCTCCGAAGAAAGAAGTGGTTGTGCTTGGGAGAGATGAACGCCCCAAAGATTAACGACACATAGAAGACCGGGGGAAGGTCTTCGCTCGTCTCCAAAAGGAAGTGGGAGAACAGTTGCATCATGGAAGCGGACAGGGTGTAAAAAGAAACCGAACTGTGTGGCGTGAGGGAGGAAATATCGTAAGCTAGAGGTCTAAATTAGCTCGCAATCGATAACACAAGATGGATAAACGAACAGCATTCGAATCATGCCAAGTGGAGGTTCCTGAAGGGGGAGATCAGTTCTCGCATTCGCAGCGTAAACATTGGCGCTACCTGGAAGTCGAGAAACGAGCTTTCCGATGACGGCCCTGAGCGAGACCCTGCAGTCGCCGTGGTCTGAGTGATGAAATTTGATGGATGAACTCAAATACCTGCAGAGGATCCACTGAAAGGAGAACCTGGAGGGCCGGGAAATGTTGCCACATAATTTGAGGCACTGACTGTTCCTTGCAGTTCGTCTATGCGTGATTGGAGACGAAACACAGTATGTTCGAGTTCCTGAGTTCTGGACATGGTGTCGGTATACTCGCATTGGTCGTCCTTTGGAACTCGCTGGCATTGCCCACATATCGGACGCTAGAGATTTTCATCAATGGCAGGTGGAGATCAGAAAATTCAACTCACGATTCCGTCGCATTTCTACGGAGGAAAATAAACACACAAGGTCAGATAGAAGAATAAAAAAGGCACGGAGAACACTCGCAATCTTCAGGTGCCTGGACGAGCAAGCGGTCAGACGAGCTGTCCGATTAGGTCGAGAAACAGAAATACCGGCAGTTCAGGCAGGCTTTTCCCCTTCTCAACGGTTTCTTTTTGTTCGATTCTTGGGACATTTCGGCGGGACGACTTGCGTTGGAATTCCTTTATCGTTGTTGGGCTCGAGGCCATCGTCGGATATATATCCTCGAGAGATGATTCTCCGCACGAAAGTTGAGTGCCGCAGTTTACTCTGGTATGCAATCCGCAGCACTTAGTTCCTAGGTTGAAGAAAGAAAGCATGAATCGAGGGCAATGGAACACGTGCATCAGGATTCCCATCAATTTGCGCGTCAGCGCTTGTTTCTCTCTTCCATCGTCCAGTTACTGGAAACTGGGACACCACAACAGAAGTGGTCGCTGCGAGAACATGCAGGACGTAGCCTCCGCAGCAGCTAGCGTCGGGGTGGAAAGCTATGAGCCTGGCAACCGGGTTTCGTAGCCGGCGGGCCGAGCCCGTCCGTCGTCAATTAATCAGGATATCTCCGTGGCGAATATCAAACGGCATCATTTTTAAAGGTGGGCTACTGACGGATCAACATCATCCTGGAGGTAGCTAACCCACTCATAATCCAGAACCACCTTCTCCTGTTTGTACCTATATTTTTCCCGTTTCTTGTTCTGAAAGGAACTGCCGGATTCACCTCACGAAATGACCGTGCGGATCACACCATGGTAGCCTCACGACTGCATGACATGGCTTGTTGCTACTTGCAGCCGACGCTCAATAAGTGCACGAAGGCTTTCACGGGCAACGGAAAGATCTGCACTGGTGAAAATGATGGTGCTGCTCTACATCTTCAAGGTTCAACACGGTAAATCACCTAAATTCTTCGGTGATTCGGAGTGTTTCGATCGCAAAGAATTGAGCGAGATGACGTCTCACCAGTTTCACGTAGAAAGCACGGAAGTGTGACTTTCCAATGGCTGGGCATCTCAGACACGTTCAAAGAGTACTGAACCTGAGCGAGACGAGTGGTGCGGAACGATAGATACCGGAGTGATCCGCACTGCCGTGTGCAACCGCGTCATTCGGCAACCCGGCAATTGCCACTTGTCTAATGACACACCGGAATTGAAAGGTCGCTGGCTCGGACGCCCTCTTACTTTACTATTTTAGCCCCTGATGTGTCCACGGACCCGGATGTGGAATTTTTGCTCATCCCAAGCGCAATTGAAGCTCTCTTGCTCTAGTAAAAATCTGAGATGTATATAGACCATATCTATTGACTACCAAAATATGGGCTCGACAGAAGTTGTATAACGCACGAAAGAAGTGAAAAGGAAGATTTGGTGATGTTTTGTGACACTGCCAAACTGCCCGCCAAAACGGATTCCACTTGTGGTTCCACTTTCGGGACGTTCATATCTCCCCCATTTCATGTCCAAAAAGACCAAAAATATTTGAGGGTATATAAAAGACCTCAGCGTGCTCAGGTTCCGCTGCCGAGAGGGATAGGCCAAGGCTATATAAAGTTATTGCCTGCGATCACTGGCGTGGACACATCGGGGGCGACCGTATGTCCTGGTACTACAGGAACTGGATACTACATAGAAGTACAGTATGTCCAAAATATGGGGCCATCCAGTATGAATTAGGGATGCTACAACTGTCCTGCATGGAAATGCTTAAAAATGTGCTTACCTCACCTACAAATTGGTTTTGAGGAGCGGGTAAAGGATTGGAGGACGTTGAAAACTGCGCCCACAGTGACCAGAAAGGTAAGTTCCACAAAGAGCTGAAACGGGGCACGTCGCGCTATGCGGCCGAGGGTCATTTTTGTACATTTGAACCGGCAGAAAACTACCTTGGATGCCAAAGAGGGCGCTCATCATAGGAGGGACCCAACGCTTCAGAAGGTGCGCCGCAGCAGCTGTCCTAAAATTGTACTAAATGTGTTGAATGGTCTCAGAAGGATAGGTGCACTGAAAGGGGAATAAGATGTATTTCGAAAATGTAAAGTTACAGTTGACTAGAGAATACATAGAGGTATGACATATCCAAGGACTAGAAGAATCTGAGACGAATAGCAAGTGCTACGTGTGTCCTGCCCCGAAGTATGACTGAAATCAATACACCTGCCTTATGAAATCTTCTGAAGGACTGAATCAAAATTCTGAAGAGACGGTTGACTGCGGATGTCCTGTGCGGATCGATTGCGCATACGCGCGAGGTAATCGGACAAGAATTGAAGACACTACGGCTGTCGTCGTCAAAACGATCAAAAAGTGACCAAAAAGGAAAAAAAAAACCCGCCGCGCCCTAAGTTCCGCAAAGAGCTGTAAGTTTGCTTTGATGACTGTCCAAAAACATAGACAGATGTGGAAGACGCACCACCGAGACTGATTAAATTTAGAGTATTTAATATACCGAAGAGGCGGTAAGGTCCCGAACCCAATGAATTGAATGAACAGTCGGGAGTTTCCGAATCACTGATTATAATGCGATGCCGAGCAAACATTGTAGGGATTGAAAATTCCGAGGTAATGGCCCTCCAGGCAGAGCCTGGATACCCCCAATTCCAAACAATCTTAGGTGACTAAGCTTACTCTGCACATAACTTCAATATTCGTACTCTGTAACAAATTACAAGAGCGCCCTGGTGCTTCATCTGAAATGTAGGAAATTGGAAATTGACCTTTGAAAGGCTTAAAGCTGCTAAATTCGTCGTCGTGGTGGTCTAGTTTCAAGTCCTTTGGTGCCACCCTCAGTGATCTCCTGTTAGAGTTTAAAGGCTTCAGACAGATGTTATTTTATAAAGAGTGGAATAGAATGTGGTACAAGGAGGAGAGAGTAGAACAAGTTGCTCGCCAAACAGATCGGCCGATATCACCGAAAGAATGGGGTGGCTGTGCTTCTCGTGTTTCGCAGACACGTCCATTTATGGTAATTTTATCCTAAGAAGGGTAACGGAACTTTGCGGAAGACCAAGACGAGAGAAGACCCGGATACTTTAGTATCCATGCATTCCAGTACATGCGCAGCGTTAAATCTGACAAACTCTTGACTGGTGAGTTGCCTGAAGGCGAAGGGACCGAGGAAATTGCTCGGTCCACCCACTCAATGGCTCAGGCCTGAGTCGAACGGGGTCACTGCAGGTCAAGATGTCGCACCTGCAGCTACGGGACGAAGTGGGACGCAGCACCCTACTGATCCTTTCTCTCGAATCAGAGAGCTGGGGTGTATTGCAACCGTAACGTTGAAGGACGGTTCAGAGCCTGACAAATTTATCAGAGAGAGCCGACGTCGACTGGACGAGAATCCACCTGGTCCGTCGGATAAATGAGCAAGAAATGAAGAAAGTGAAGGAGGCAATAAACGAAATTCAGAGTCTGCAGATTAATACAATTTCCGCCGTATATAGAGTTCCTTAATTCCGGAGCTGGGATATGCAGTGTCAGTATCTATAATTCGGAGGGAAAACATGGACTCTCACCCACCCTCGTTCCCGGGGATTGATAGCATTGATTTCAACAAGTTCGCTATAATAAAATATAGGGAATGCAACGTACTGTTATTATTTGTTACTCGTGAGGAATCGGGGAACGGAGAAAAATAAATCCCGACTTAGCAGTACAGGCCCGGTCCCCAGTCGAACGCATCGGTGCGGGTAGTTCGCACGATAACGCAGGTGCGCGGCGCGCATTGCCGGGCCTTCCCTGCTTGGCACATTGATCTTGAAATATACATCATTGAGTATGGCAGCGCACTGAAGATGAAATACAATGCTAAATTGAAGAAAAAGAGTCCCTGGTTACGTGCCATATTCATAAATAGAACAGTAAAGACTAAAAAAATGAAATTTTTTTGCTTTGCTTTCAAGACACGGCCCAGCCCCGAGTCGAACGGGAAAATCTGCAGTTGCAACATTGAACAAACCCAACGGAAAGCAGATGCGCGCCACGCGCTACCGAGCCATTCTCATAGCCAGTGATTCTGGGTAATGAGTAAGCACGGTGGGGCAGATAAGTACATGAATGAATATGCGCTGGCCTTCGATGATGGATTTGCCATCCAACATAGTGCGCGCAGCGTCAGATGGTCGAGCCCCGAGGTTGAACCTTTGGAAGAAAGACGGAGGTCCGAAACGCCGATCAATCATTGTGTGATAGCAAATCGGATTCGGACCTGTCTTCCGCCGATCTCCTTCCACCACCTCTTGCTCGCAGAGCTTGCGCAGAGCGGTTCATCTTCTGGGCTCTCATCTGCGGACTTTTACTCACCTCATCATAACCTCTTGCTCAGCCTCATGCTCTTCTCTCCCATTCATTTTTGGATAGAGAATATCGAATTGAATCACCGCTTCCAGAGACTAATGCCGCACGAACGCGCGAAGTATAAATCTATATTAGGTTTGTTTAAACAATTGGCGTTCCAATGGGAAACACTGTTGAAATTTTGTTCTGTTAATCACCCAGTCGAGAGCAACTGCAGGTGCATCAGGGCTTTCCAGAAGCACGTCGTTAAAACAGTGTTTTTACTCCATCAGGTTTTGAACACTGTTCAACATGGTTCAGTTCAAGCACGGTTTAAACAACTCCAAATAAAAGGCAACCACCACCAGGGCTCGAACTCCAGACCTCTGAAAGAGGGCAATAAGAAAAGGGGAGACACACATGTAACCACTCTAGAATTCCACCAGTAGCAATTGCAGCAATAAAACTTTAAACTCAGAATGGAAACCACCAATGTTTCATGTTTCACAGCCACTTTGGACCACGAGAAATCATTGCATAGAAAGCTTAACAGCCTTTGCCACAGTGAGCTGGAATACTACACCACAAAGTACATTCGATGTTACATAAGTGACAGGGAATAGTATTGTTCAAAGTTCTCCTACTTGCTCTCCTACTCCGACTCCTACTTCTTGCCCCGCAAGCAATTCTGCCCGGATTCCGATAAAAATGGAAAGGGTTCTGATTTTATACCCCTACAACATCTCTGTAAATTTTCCTGCTCAATTTATTGATTATTTCCCTAGAAGGAAGGGAGAGTAGGAGAAATTTCGTTCAACTTTGAATGGCCTAGCCAGCATTTTGCCCGAGTAGGAAAACCTCCTCGTATTTTTTATTCTTAAGGCCCTCCGGGCATGTCCTGGTACCTCCTGCCAGAACCGGGTTGCCTAAAGAGCTAAACAACCCCAAGAAAAAGCGACAGCCTGAGCTGCATGTGCAACGGTGTTGTAGCAAAGAAATGAGTAAGTCAGGTTTCTGTTTCGCAACATTCAAACTATGCCAGGATTCCAAAGAGCTTAATTGTGTTACATTGAAGTAGTTGAACAGGCTCAGAAGGCACCAGATTTCTGAGGTGAACACAGTGATATACTTGACTGAGAGATCGGACACATAGCTTGTTTGAATCTCACTCCATTATCACCCTGATCTCAGAGTGTGCTTCCATTCTCCTTCTCCGTTATCCGTTATCCTTATTCATTCCCCCAACACATCCACAGATGACGAACTAACCCACCCACCCACCCACGACACGCGAGCATAGATGCGCTGGAATCAATTTTCGAGTCCTAATAAATTTATTCGGCAATCCTATCATCCTACGACATCACACCGAAGTTTGACTGGAGCCATCTCCTTATCCCGAAATCCCATGATCCCCTGTTCCGGTTCTCCTGCTTCCCGTTTTTAATTGTCGTCACAAAGCACTTATAGTGGAAAAGGTCTGGCTTCTCCTCCACAATGAACGAAAAACCCCGTATAGTTACTGGCACGCCCTCTTGCTCGTCAACACCTCGGGCCCCGTGTACGATCCAATGCGCAGTGTCTTGACCATCTGTAACACCGTTGATGGTCATCTGGGATTCTCTCTTGCCCGACTCGCTGTGGGTCTTTACAGTTTCCCTTGATGTGCCCGCGTCCACCGCCAGTAAAGACTGCGGAGGAGCCAAATGTACCTGCCCGTGAATCTCAGTGGTTGTCTGTTTCGTTGCTGCGACATCCACGGATCTCAGAGGCCCATCCGCCTCTGGGCATTTGATGCCCCGCACCGTTTGACCTGGAGAGGTGACCCTGAAGCTGATTGATGTAATGCAACGGTCACCGGCGGCGACGCAGTCGAGAGCCACATCAACCAGCGTAGGTTGCCCGGGCGGTGCGAGCGCCTTGTACTTCAGAGTGATCTGCACGTAGCTATGTCCGTTTTCGCCGAGAGGAACTTTGAACTTCATACGAGAAGCCAAGGGGAATTCGAACTCCGGTAAGTCTGGGGCCGGGCCTGGTGAGTTGCTGCGACTGTCAGACCAGCTGGGAATGTACAATTTAATCATTTTCAGGTAGTCCCGAAGGAATCAGAATGGGGCTCACCGGATATAATCGCGAGGGAAATAGCCATCGCCAGTGTCTGAAAAGCCACGACACCATTAGCGAGTTTGTGCAAAAGCCATTGAATGGCTAATGACTATCAAGAATGGTGTTTTTCACACAACTATCCATATACTTTGATCACTTCATAAGCACCAAATTGACTATATTGGAGGCCTCTATTCAACCCATAAGAGGTCTGGACTGAATACCTTCCACAAGGCGAAATTGAAAGCCATTGAATGGCTCCAATGGCTTTGCACAAACTCTCTATTTGGCGTCCTCTTCTGTTACGTAGACAAGTATTCCTCTCTGGAGTCGCAATCCTTTAACGTGGCGATGCTATTTATTTTGTCAGATAGTGCTTCATGCCGACTTTGGAAGTGGTGCAAACCTTCATCTCGCCATTCCAATCATAGAGCGTTTCTGAATGACACCCAGCAAAATGAGCAGCAATGTGGCTGCAACACGATTCCTTTCCTCACCATGACCCCGCAAGCCGACCCGAGTCTTTCCTGCCCCTGGCCCTCCTGCCGCTTCCATCTCTGTCAGGACCCGTCCGTATCCCCCTTGCCCTCCCTCTCCACCCAACAAAAGTCCATCACTGCTTATTATGACTGAATCATTGTCCTGGATACCAAGTGAGGAGAATGTGCGATTGTCATCCAATCCAATATGCTGCTGCTTGAAATTCAACCACTTGAAGTCCCCTTTCAAAGCGACATCTAAAGATAGTCAGCCATTTTGCGAGTATTAAATCAAGGCGTACTCGTGACCAAGGCACCGTCTGTCGAAACGAGCGCCTTCCAAAAATCACAGACCGGTGCATCCAGATCAACCTCGTAGTTAAACGCGGGCCATCCGTCAATACTCAAACGAATCTGGTTTCGAGAAACTTGCAAGATGGAGTTTTCTTGGATCGAGTATGACTCAAGAGCCTGGCCATCTTGAAGCGGCGAGTCGTTTGCTTGGTACCGGAGACATTGCCGGCCTGTCCACGATGCAATCTCGCTTGCCACAAACACCATCTGGAAGGTATGGCCTACCGATCGGGAATCCTTCAATCTCTTCAATCTCGGCCTTGAGTTGTCGAATAGAATCAACGGGGTCAACTTCGTACTCCGTCCAGATGCCCTCGTCGCGGTTTTCGATGCATATTTTGACCATCGATGAAATCCGAGGTAGAGAATGACAGAAGAGTGGGTAAACGGGCTCGAATGTGGGGTGTGAACTTGAGTAAGTTATGTAAGTACAGCTGGAATGTTGGGCGCTTGCCCAGGACAGTGGCGTCCGCAGTTGCGGAGATAGAAGAAATAACAGCTCGCCGTTCGAATCATGTGGATGGCTCATGTGCGAGAAGGTGACGGCCACGATCTTCGGGAACTCTCGCTTGGGGAACAAATTACTAATCGCGTTCGCAGTGGCGGAAATAGAAGGAATAAAGTCTCGCGGTCCGAATCATGTGGGTGGTTCATGTGCGAGAAGGCGACGGTCTTGGCCAATCGTCTCGAACACCGCATAAAATATGAGGGGGAGAAAAGAAATTAGCCAAATCAACCCATACGAAGTACAAGCTCTGTTGTAACGTCTGTTTATAAGAGACTAAAATCAACCGCTCTCCAGATGGAGGAGCAGCTCAGTGTCAATATGCCTTGGAGGAGCGAGGAGCGAAGCTACAAGTGATGAGGCTAAGCTGTCCGGACAATTGGGACGCGAAGCTTCGGCTGGAGCCGTGATGTCAGCCGTGTGTGGCAGTGGGTGGGCCGAGCCTCGTTCGTCGGGAGGGTTGTTACCACGACTTCCTTACCATCTGCTGTGACACCGCTTCGCGGTTTACATTGAAATACCTCGCGAATGTGGTCATTAGTTCGGAATAAACAACCTCATATATTCATCTACGATTCCACGACAAGGCCACATCACCATTCAGCTTAAACTGTACTCAACGCTCGCCCAACACAGTTGTATCGAACCGTGGGAAACATACCTGATGGATTGATGAAAGAGTTCCTGAATATTTCTGGCCACCTCAGCACTGCGACAAATACCCAAATCATGTGAATAGGACCTAATCTACATCCCACCAATTTCCCGGGACTCTGAAACACCTCAATAATATTTTATCCAGTCCACATGTGCTCATTATTGCAAATCTCCCGTCACTACGACTTCTCATTGGACGAACCGAGTTCCATATGAAATCTAGTGTTTCAGTGACCTGCCCCATGACCCTCCAGATAACCAATACATGTGCTGTTTTGATATTCAAGGCTATGGTACCCGCATGGTCCTTCCTATTTTATATTCCAACTCTCACACTATCAGTCCGATGTTTCGGGTTTTCAAGTGTATAAAAGCCCGTACCTCAGTAGTGGTAGTCGTCGCATTTTTACCCTGTATTTCCCCATCCTACTGAAATATACTCAGTGCCTCCAAACCCAGTCTCTTGAGCAAATACCCTCAAGAGAGCCTTCTTACTGCCTAAATCATCCTCCGGTCATCGAAGACCAAATTGACTCACAAGTATCATTTTACCCTGCTCTGTTGCTGACTTTCTGAATTTACAGGACGTCTCCGACTTCACCCATCTCCCCGAATTTACCTCCATATTACCTTCCCTCGCCACTCCCAAAAGACTTCGGGGGCTTCTTCAACTATTACCGAAGTGATCAGCACTCGCGGCAATTGAAGCCTTTTGTCTCTAATTCCCCACTCACCCGAATATCGTGACTTACGCCCAGTCTCATCGGTATTTCGGAGTATATTTTTATACGTCGTCACACTGCATACGCATCTAATACGACCGATTCATCTCTAACCCCGCTCGGATTCAAGCTTTATGTTCAACGTTCAGACTTCAAATCCACCTGGGGCTCAAAACGCGCACACCGCCAGGCTGCAAACATACGTACGAGTAGAATCAACGATATTCGCCGGATTCAAACCCAAACTAACCTAGCTAAAAATGGGAAGTCTCTGACAGCCTGAAGTCGAACAGGCGACGACTGCGCAAATTCTGGCACTAGTATCACTGCAATGATGGCAGATTGGACCGTCCGCTATGGAGCCATGCATATCTGAAACAAAAACGGGACTACACACAAGTCAAGGCTCCAGCCTGGATCGAACAGGCAAATTCTGGCGAAACTTTGAAACTACTAGCTTCTATATGGAAAAAGTGCGCGGGACATATGGTATCGGGATTCACCGCTGTAAGAGGTTCGAGTACAGTACTTACAGTACTCAAAAAGGAGGGAAAAGCTGGCCTGACTGGCTAATGGGCGGAGAAAAAAAACGATATTCTGTCCGGCTTATGACTCCGGCCTGGGTTGAACATGCAAAGTCTGCACAAAGTTTTGGAAAATCCAAGGAGAATCAATTGCAGATGCGGACCGTCCGCTGCGGAGCTTTATTTTCGCTGCTGGAATTCGGAATGAAAGCTTGCAGGAACCCGCATGCGATATCATCGGATCGTATAGCAGTCATTCTTGAGACTAATAAAAGAGAGCAGGGAGCGGTGACTTTTGACACGACTTTTTTCGCCTCATAAACATATTTGCTCCGTTGCGAGATATAGTATCTGCCCTCAAACACTCTACAACCATGGATGAAATTATGAAGCATGTAGAATGCCAATAGACACACCGGATAAAGGAAAATATTAACATAGAGTAGACAAATCAAAACTTATAAATAGCTAAAGAATTAATTTGTTGCGAAATGGCCACGGAAGTTTCCGCAATCAGGGGCAGTTTCAAGAGTTGTAGATTTCTTTAGTGTTAGCAAGTTGGAAAAGGACTGGTGAAAGATCAACTTTCAGAAGTCATTTCTGGTGAGAAGAAAGGAGAAATTTTGGGGTAACAATCTAAATTTCCTTTGTTCGAACCCCGAAAGTTCTGCTTTTACAGCTGTTTCCGAAAAGCTTGAGACAACGTGAATTTTTTTGTGTGCAGAAAACTTTGATGGGAAGCTAAGGATTACTGGATTTGGATGGTCAGCCGAGTTTGCCGTCGCTAGCCGTCGCTTCCGTCGCTTTTGCTGGCCCCCGAGATTTTATTCTCTCAAAGAGCTCTCCCTCTCATTGTACTGACTTAGTGGTCTTATGTAGGTTCCGGGAGCCTCAAAGGTCCATGAAAGTGTGAGGCAGGTCCAGGGGCCCAAAAAGTAGACCTCGGCTGTGCCGATCCCGAAACGGCAGCTGATCCGTGCCATATTCGGTAATCCTTAGCACTCCATCAAAAGTTTGTTGTGCGCAAAAAAATTCTCGTTGTCTCAAGCTTTTCAGAAACAGCTGTAATATACCTGAAAGCACAGTCAAATGAACTTCCTTGGGCATGGCTTTCCTAACTTGCAGAAAGAGACCAAAGTTAAGGCTGTAGAAGAACTGCTGATTGCAGCTACTTCCATCGTGCTTTCACACCAATTGAACTTGTCAACTATATACAATTTTGGATTTATCTACTGAGTTATCTACTTTATACCAATACTAAGGCCCTCTGGGCATGTCCTGGTACCTTTTACCAGAACCGGTTCCCTTGAGAAGTGATAAAAAAAGAGCATTATATGCGGCTCAAGGTTCGCTTGGTAGACACGTGAGCCCAGGATGGCTGTCAGAAGCTCACGACAATAAAGGGATTTATCTTACGATGTTTTATCGGATCAAGACAGATGCCAAGATAAATTAAGGGCAATTTACACGCCATAATTATTTATTTTGCCTCGGATCAGCCGGGTACACTGATCCCATTCGTGTTTGAGACCTGGTTCCTAAAACGGTACCAGGAACATATTGACCCAGGTTAATATTTTACTTGATCCGGTGTGAGATAGAACTGGATCGGGATGCCCCACAATACATCGAAAGGATGTCTAATATGCGGTGTCCGCAAGAAAGCATAACACTACCAATGCCAAAATGACACTCGGTAATTTGAATACCAATCTAGAGCCCATAGATGGAGGCAAAATGTTGTCCTTACTGCAACCAGACTTTTGATCCTCATTTTCATGCCCTGCAAAGAAATCAATAAGGGCATTCGTTGAGCCTATGATTCATGCTCACCAGAGTCACCTGTTTCATGTGTGTCTCCATTGTTCATTGCACTTGTATTCACTGTATCGTGTTTATTGCTATTGTCTTCCTCTATACCTTTGTCAGTGGCTTCCAGATATCATTTCAGATTTCAAAGGCTCAACTTACCATGTGCCTGAACTGTGGGCTGACTGCACACCACCTGATATAGTGGATGTCCCAGATGTTGGGCAATTTCCTGACTGTCGGGTGCAAAACCTTTTTCTTGATGGAATTGCCACAATGCAGCATAATCAATAGCATCCCAGGACTTCCCAAAGACCTTTAATTCTAACTTGATGAGGGGGAATCCAGATTCTTCGGCCTCCTCCATGCTCAGACGTCCAGCACCGGAGGGATCGTGGGACCAATATGCTGCACAGTCTGGCCATCGGAATGAACAGGGACCAGACTGTAGCTGAGTATCTGGGCAGATAAAAAGCCACCCTTGGGAGGGGCAACTGGTATGTGTGGTTGGTGAAAAGACCCATGTGAATGTAACCCTCTCTACAACAACTTTCACAGACATTGTAAGAGGGAACAGAAATATCGGATTCACGCACACACCATAGTGATCATAGTCAGATTCGATTTGAAGAGAACTGAATATGTGGTTGGCCTGACTGAGCCAGAGCTCCGAATAATGGGAAACAATGTCACGGTGTATTGAAGTGGCCATGAAAATTTGATGAAGGTCGTACCTTTGAGTAGATCAGCATTAACCCACGAAAATGGTGGATCTCAATACCGTCTCCAGCAATTGGGTATCCAGTCGCCTGCCATGCCTGCATCGAGCCAGAGGTCTGGCTCGCCTGGATCACATCACCCGTAGCACAAACGTCCTCCCCAGTTCCAGGACATGTCCATGACGTCCAGAAGAGGAACAAATGCAATGTTAATTGGGAAATTGACTTCACAATTCAAGGGATGGTGCTTGACCACCAGTCCGACAGTAGCTGTTGCGTGTACGGGGATGGAGAAGCTTGGCCAATGGGATGGATAGCGGGCACAGAATTCGTGGTATGACTCAGGGATAGCGAAGAAATTGCCATGGCTTCGTGGTTGGGTCCGTTGTAGGACATGATGTCAATGCCTTCGCGCCCTGGTCTCCAGTGAACTCCTTCACCCAAATATGAACAACAGTATGAGTTGTCGTTATTGAATATCATGTCATCAACACACAACCGGCGATTTGAGCCCCGTATCCACAGTGTGCATCCAACCTCATTCTGTGGTCGTAAGCAGAGGGAATAGAATACAAACACTGTTAATCACTCACGACCAATCGCTTGAACATACCCCATAGATGACAATTCACCTTCTGTAGCCGAGGAATTAGTAGCTGCAACGGGTTTAGTCGATTTCCCTACGTAAAACTCATTTGACTCGGGGAACCTTAGTATCTGCTATAACCGGGGGAAGATGTACATAACCAGTGGGCTCTGAAATAGCGGGACAAGATAGGTGAATTGCAGTGGATGTCGACAAACTGCTTAAAAGGGACGAGATCTAAATAGGAAGATTCTCAGGAGCACTGAATATTGTCAAGATCGCTTCGCACCGTCGTGAAACACTGCAGCATGCATAGTGCCGGTGCTAGCCACTCCATAGAGTTGGACAAAGTTGGGATGACTAGAAAAGTATTGCATGAATGCATGTGATGGGGAATGTGTTGAAATAAACTGACCGAAGCCACAAGTGTATCGAGATATCCCGGAGCCATGCCTGTAAGGAGCCATGTTGGTGGATTTCCTGTCTGGTGGGAGCCTGCGGTCGCACCTGTTCTGCATTTGGACCCTGATACCATGCGACAGTCATTGCTGATTTGCAGCCATTGATTCTGGCTGAGTACATTCGCAAAGCTGATCTATGTCCACGCCGTCGGTGTGCAACACCGGAATCATAGTCAACTCGTATCTCGTGCTGAAGATCTATCTCTCCCATTGGTATTTTCCGAAAGTCTGCGGTTTAATATTTAATGAGTGCCCAACTGCCAGTGAGACGCGTAGAACTATACCGTATGAGGGCAGATAGGTATGATGGTTGTGGGTGACATTCGTTACATGGCTCGTGAAGACACCCCCCTCGACTACAAAGTTACGTTACGCGAACTCGGGAAAAAAGCGCCAGCATAGCTGAATTGGTAAGGGACCACGCGGTGCAATTAGTGAGGGCCATCACCGAGGCTGACCGGAGGAACGTGCGGCACACTGCCCATCGAGTGAGACCAAGATGTGTCA
The DNA here is from genome assembly GCA_029289565.1 of Mycena galericulata. Classification (NCBI taxonomy): domain Eukaryota; kingdom Fungi; phylum Basidiomycota; class Agaricomycetes; order Agaricales; family Mycenaceae; genus Mycena; species Mycena galericulata. The sequence continues at coordinate 199,133 of JARKIA010000165.1, read as the reverse complement.
TCTGTATGCAAGTCGTCAGCCATCGAGACTGACAAGGGAGGGAGCTGCCACTGTGTCATGCACGGTGCCCTTATATTGTGATGCATGAAACTGTGAAACTTCTCAACTTCTGTGAGTATTGCCATTCGCCATTCTTACAGCATTGACACAGCATCAAGGAATTAACTGTACGTGGTTGAACTCTGATAGCACCTCAAGATTTCGATGCTCAAACCCCTGCCTTATGTACAAGTGCATCCGTGCAAAACACAAAGAGTTTCAACGCTCTCATAGCGGAATTCCGCATTTGCGTTTGATCAGATACAGATGTTGCATTGTGGCAGATTCCTCTTTGCTCGCAAGAGAGAAATTGGAATTGTAGAAAGGTAGAATTTTTGGCCAACAAGGAGGAGCAAAAACCTATTCCGACAATGCCACTTTCGATTCTGTTTTCTTGCAATCTGTTTTTGTACATTGACTAATTTGTAATGACTAAACCTGTGTTTGTACTTATTGTCAAAAAGTGACCCCAATCGATGTGCTCCCACATGTAAGTAGCTAAACCTAAAGGTTCAGCCAATGAGAGATTTTGAGTGGAAGAAAAAGTGGTCAGAAATCAGCCTCGATACTCATCATTTTAAAGGCCGCCGAAGCTGATGTTAAAACGATGAGTTTTTTGTCAAGTTTTGAGCGGCCCGAAACGGAAAGTTTCGGGTAAACTCAATTGAGTGGATCCGTTTCGAGCCGCTCAAAATTTGACAAAAAACTTGATGTTTCGGCATCAACTTCGGCGGCCTTTAAAATGATAAGTATTGAGTCTGATTTCACCCCAGTTTTTTCTTCCACTCAAAATCTCTCGTTTTGGATTAAACTAAAAGTGGCCTAAAAGTGACAAAGTCACGGTGTGAATGAAACACGGGATCAAATGTGGACTTAGCAACCAGGGGGATCGTCGATCTTGGATGTAGGTAGGTAGGTAGCATTACACGGCCGGTCCCCCTCAGGAACGCCGGGGCCCAAGGATTAACTAAGTGTACAGGCACTAATATACACTGTTGTCCCTGGACTCCCCCATATTGTCGTAGCCGAGCTCACGGTCGCAATCTTCCGACTCGCCGCGGTAGAGCTAAAAGAATATGGAGAAGTAGATTAGTATTGGAATATAGGTACCTCAGTCAAGCGTTCAATCGAAACACGGGAATGGCATAAAACAACTCAAGGACTTGGTGCACATATTTAAAAGCCGTTCATGCTAAAGTACATTATGGGTTGATGTGCGTGGTGAAGGTAACACAGAATTTCCACGGCTAACATTGTCAAGTAATGCCGCATTTTGGAAATAATCTGAGTTGGCACCTTGTCCTTTTGAGGTTCGAGCTGGCCGTGAAGCAGGTATAGCTTGTCTGACGAGTCAATTGATTCCTGTACCCATTTCAGCATTGGCTTTTCTAGTTGCTTCGCATAATTCAGGACATCCATGAGTGTGATATCCTCATATAGAAGCAGTTCAGGCCAGCGAAATGACAATCTTGAAGCAGCCATAATCAGATCCTTGGCCCAGGATTTTTCACCTCTCGCGCCAGCCAGTTCAAATGAACTGTTGAGAGCTGCGCAGGCATAATCCTTATTTCCGAGACCAAGGAAATAAATTAGGTGGTTCAATGTTATTAGGAAGCGTCTGACTCGTAAAGGAATTATCCTAGTTTCCGTGAATAACGGCGCAATCATGGAGCACGAATGGAGATTTAGCATGTGGCGAATGAACCTTATGTGAACTTGAACTTTTGCCCAGTTGCTTGATGTGTATGTCCTCACTGTCAGGGGATACTTCGCACCCGTGTGTGAGTCCATATGGAGCTCCTGAAGTTCGCGCTGGTGTGAGTCTGCCTGCCATGTCTTCAATTGCCATTATGCGATGTCTACAATAGCGCGCCGTTCGTGCCTTAGCTTTGGAATGAGCAGTGAGTAATTTTAGATTTTGCGTGTCTTTTCTGAATGTCACGTTGACAGATTTCTCTTCAACAATGTACTTCTCTTTCCATTTGCTTCACCGTGGCAGTGGTTTGAGCATGACCATCAACACAAACCCAGAGGGTCGCGCCATTACGCGGCGATCCAAATGATGGTGTGGCAGTGCTGCTGAGTAAGCGACTCGAGAACGGGAGGCACGACGGCGAGCAGGGGTCGTAGGGGGTCGTGCACACGGAGCTGCTGTTCCCAGCGAGATAGACGTCTTGGCGGGATGACGTGGGCAGTGGAATGGGCCTCAGGGACCACAAATGAGCTGGATGCACGAAAGAGGGGGAAAGCCAGCCGAAATGGGCGAGATCGAGGCGCACGGCGGCGAGCACAGGAACTGCATGGACTGCATTACATATGATCATAGATATAGGTCCATACAACACCATGAAAAGCAAAATGAGGCTTCGGGAGCAGAAATGGGCTGGATGCGCGACTCTGGAAGTGGATGTCATTTTTTTTTCCTATGCTTTTCTCTCTCCCATCTCATCTTATCTCAATCTGAAGGGCTCGTTTAGATTGCTCTCAGCTTTACTGCAGCACTTTTGGCATGTCAGAATGTCTGGGTGTGCTAACGGCGGACTTCGACTATTTCGAGATGATGGTAAAGGACGAGGAATGTATGAATGATGGTTTAATTTTGGAAACTCCGTATTAGAGAGTTCCGTCATCCGGTTCCGTAAGTCCGGCAGATCTGAGAAGAATTTTGCTAGGAACACCACGCTGAGTTGAACCACTGCGTCCGAGGTAGGTAGGTGATCAGAGCGTGCTCTGGCGTCTCGACTTTCTTTCTACAGAACCTACAGAATCGATCCGCATATTTCACATACTTCTCATGGATTTATCCGTGGAATTGTACATCTCAGGTGGGAGGGCCAGGTAAACGGCAGTTTTGATGCGGCTTTAATGCAGACAACTCCGAGCCAAGAACTTTCCCATGCGGTGCGAGCTCAACAGAGATGAGACATGTGCACACAACAGGAGATAGTTTCAACCAGGAGATAGCACATAAGTTATTTTGCAGCATCAAGTAGCGATTGATTCGTAGGGGCATACAATAATTCCAGTTTCGGTAATGTCGTGAATGCCTATGCATCATTTTGAGCGCATCACGGAGTCAGGGATTTGCCTAGTCTCGAACACAGCCCCTCATGACATCCCAATTCGGGAACCCTGTCATGAGGGTCTGGGCTGTAACCAGCCAAATAACTGTACATACATGGAGCTCTCAAACCAGGACCCCGGCCTTTTCGCCACCCAAGAGACCGGCATTCACAGCCACCGACCAGGACCCCAGAACTTTGCGGCCTTCAGTAGATAGAAATGGGGCCACACATAAATTTGAAAATATTCAGAGGAGTTCTAATGGTATATACCTCAACATTCTACTCCAAGGTTTTGTGAAAAACGGTTGAGAATTGGTCGAACGAGACCGCAAAAAATGCCAAAATCGAGAGCTCCATGTACGGTTATTTGGCTGGTTACAGCCCAGACCCTCATGACAGGGTTCCCGAATTGGGATGTCATGAGGGGCTGTGTTCGAGACTAGGATTTGCCGGCGGTTGCCAAAACTTCTTGAATCACTGAACTCTGTAATAACTGTGTGGGGGTTAGGTTTGGGTTAAGTTTGCGTTTAGAAAAGTTAGGTATGGTTAATTTGGTGTTTTGGTCAAGTCCCCAGGTATATTGAAGAGATTGTTGAAGAAAGGATTTGTAAGTAAAAAATTATTACACCTCTGTGGCGGTTACTGCCATTGTGATCCACATCTTCCCCACATCAGATTTATCTGTCATATAATGGCAGTACCTGCCTACCAACGATACCCTACCCATTCTTTTTACCCTGCAATGGGCTCAAGGACCAGTTTCATCATTTTCCACAAAGCGTGAGGAGCAGGTTCCGTGATGGGTGGTCCACGTTTAGTGCTATATATCATACTGTTGTGATTATATATGTCGTTGGCGGCAGAAATCGCCGATTCCGGCGGGAGCTCTCATCGAGCGTGACAAGGTTTTTTTGAGCAGCAATATATCTACAGTTCAACGTTTCCCAGATCGTGTCAATACAGCCCCGGAATTTTTACATGTGCAGTTGTCCGTTGAACTCGCAAAGTTTTGGGACAGCACCTCCTGCCTCATAGGCAGAGTACATATAATGAGTATCACTGTAAGGCTCCGCAGGGGATGCGGACTTCTGCATCCACACCTACCTCATCGCATGGATGTGAAGAAAATATAGTACTGCTTGTTCGAACCAGGCCGGAGTCTCCTACATCTTCGCCCTCAGGCTATTCTTTTACCTTGGAGGTTTGTGTTCGTGAGGGAAACCTACTCGCGAGTTTTTTCTTATTCTTCTTCATTCTGAATTCTGAATTCTCGGTTACATCATAGACGTAGAACGAGATGAAACTGTTCAATTCTCAGGTTGAAATTACCCCTACCCACAGTAAAGTAATTGAAGGTCCGCTGATATTCCGGAGATTTCGTGGAACGCTTTCGGATGAGATATTTCAAATCCGTGCTACTAATGACCCCACGACGTGTCTTGCAACTCAACTTGGGAGATGCCGCATTGCTGAACCGGGATCGGTGCCGAAGGCATCATCCCCCGATCCAAATACTCATCTACATCACCGTCTTTTCCTCCTTGCTCTCTTCCTCCTCGTCCGCATGCTCTTCCCAACTCTCACCTCCCCTTCGGTTGCCTTTTTGCGAATAAAGGCTCTCGAATCGCTAAACACGAACCACGAAACTGTCCATCCGGGAGGAGCAGCGGTCGCAGAGGTGCGTTCGCAGTCTCTCTTTTCGACCTGCTTCGAGCTTCAGGTTTTGAATTTCGAGCTTCGTTCTTCATTATCTGAACACACGGACTCTGTTTTGATTCCTCCTCCCCAGTGAAAAGTCCTTATGCTGGGCTCTGCCCGAATCTGCGCAAATCTGCCCGATTCGGTACTGCTTAAATCTGCCGGGATCTGTCGACACCAGATATTCTCAAAGTCTTGACTCATTTGAAGTGCATGAGTGCTTTTGTCGATTTTGAGTCGCCAGAATGGCGCGCAACTGACTTGAAGAATTTTCGCGGTTGGACAATTTGCGAAGGCCGCGTCATCATCGCTGCGCGCACAGACCAGCTCAAATGGGGGATCAGTCGGAGTTTAAAATCCTCCTTGCTTCCTACCACCACCATCCCCCGTCTCTCCCCGCCTGCCCGCACTCTTCGCCCTTCTTCCGCTCGTATCATGCCATCTCCGCTGACCGTGCTCTCTCGCTGCACCCCCACTGGTTCTCTACGACCTCTGAATTCAAAATTGGTCTTTACCGAGCAACGCGACGACATCCAAGGAACGATGTAATCACTTGTTTGACGCGTCTTTTACGCTCGTATGTAGTCGTTATCTTCCAAATCTGTGTTGCGCTGACTTCTGAGTGCTCCTTGCAGCCACCGGCGTCCCCATGTACTCTCCGAACATCTTTCTTTGCACCGCAAATTTTTTGATCTGTCACACAGTACATTTTCGAATGAAATGAAGTGGAAGCCAGCACCCGACATGTGCTAGACCACTAGGCCAAAAGGCAACATAATCAACAACTGCTTGTTGACTATGGGCCGGCTATATATGCTGTAAACCATCAGGTTTACATGAAGGTGCATAAACTGACTTATCTCCAGATGCATGTTTCGATCACCCTCTCCCCCGCCCCAAAACACTTTCTGGCGACTTTCAACGTCCACGCGACGTGCGCAGGATCGGCGGGAGGGGGGAGAATGAGCGGGTTGGTCGGGGAGGTTGCGCCGGCGACTTCGTACGACGTGTCGTGTCGTAGTTATATAAATAATATGATTTTTTTTTCAATATAAATGCAGGGAATGACTGGTATCCTGACAGGGCAAAGGTGAACAGCTGGCACCAGACCTGAGCATAAGTGGGCGGACACAAGCAGATGCGCGCATATGTGCTCATCTGCTATAGGGTCAAATTTCTGCGCATTTCTGCTGCTCTTTGGGTGGGCATATTTGAGCAGATCTGGGTGTATCCCAGCAGAAGGGATTCTCACTGGGAGGCCTCCTCCCTTGGCTGTTTGCGCTCCCTTCCACCGACTCGGAGCCGCTCCGTTTATCATTTCTCCCCGAATACGAATACGATTACATTCTCCTTCGTCCTCCTCCCCTCCCCCATCCAACTTCCCCCCGCTCCTCATGCCCCATCCCTCCTCCCGCCTCGTTTCTCCCCGCATTCCAACGCGTTCCCCTCCCAACGCATCATCCATCTAGGCACCGATCTCGCCCCCTCCCCTTTCCGTCCACCCCGCAGGCGGAGGAGACCCCCTCGCGCGAACCTCTCTCCAAGTCCTTCCTCCGCGCACTCAACGCGGAGCGGTGCGGATGGGGAGAAGGACCAAGCGGATAAGAATAAGCGGTGGAGTCTAGGAGGGGAGGGGGAGGGCAAGAAAGGGATTAGGAAGGCAGAGACGCAGATCCGCCCGGGCGGGACACTAGCACATTTTTATGACAAGTGCGTTTTTTGCGTTAATTTTTTTTTTCCGGTCCGAATGACGACCGCCGGGACTCGGAGCGACGGATGGTTTCGGCTCGTTCGTCGGGAGAGATTGTTACATCGCCATTGCTTAGGCTCTTTGAATTAGTTTTATTTCTATTTTTAGCTGTACGTCGAGGAAAGCATCGCCTCTTTACCACCGTCAAATATTCGACTTCCGAGTCTCTATAAGCCCCTAGTCCGAATATCTCCGCTCAACATCATAAGGGACCGTCGATTCCTCCTCACTCAGCTTCACAGGAGCGTACTTCGACGGCCGCCCGACTGCCCCCCCGCGCCGAACATAAAGTCCAACACCAAAAACAGCAAGGATTAGAAGGAGAGCCAAGTTTCCGCTCAGCAACCCGATGACGATTGGCGCGTATTTGCGCACTGCTCCATCGCTCCAGTCAGCGCCAGTGCCAGTGTCCGACGACAATGTGGATGCAGCATCGACCACTGCGTCACTGGTGTGCACGGTGTCGGTATCGAGCTCTGGCTCGGACTCCGGTGCAACCCCCATCGCGGCGGCGAGCAGCTGGTCAAATATCGGCGTGCCCGAACCAGCTAATCCACTGGCGTCAGATCGAAATTAGTGGGGATGCGGGGGTGAGGCTCACTCAGAGGATCCCATCCAACCGCGGCATCGAACGCAACCTCAAGGAATGTCAGCGCGCTTGCTCTATGGTTCGCATATGGGAGAGACGCACTGAAGACGTGGGGCAGACGGCGCCCGAGTTGTGCCCGGCAGTAATGTCAGTCAAGGCCGTTGATGCATAATAGTAAAGGAATGGGTTGAGGAATCCGAGCACGGGCTTGCCGGCCGCGATCAGCTGGTCGTTGATCAGAGAGATGATGCTTGCGAAGGTGGGTGTGGATGTGCTGGTTCCGCTTTCCGTGGTGACCGTACCACCAAGAACGATATCGAAGTTGAACCCCTGCAGGGAAACATCCGGGTAGCCGCGGCCGCTGTTGTTAAAGATCCCCTGAAAGTCCGTTGGAAGTTGTTCAAGGAAGCCAGCGACTTCATCCGACTGGTAGGAAGGGATAGGGAAGTAGTTAGAGAATCCACCACTCGTGAAGTTGGCGGCCGTTTCGGGTACAAAGCCAATCGTCGCTCCGACGCTGGTCACCCAGGGGCAGGATGGAGGGAACGTCGGGATGAAGGTGTTGTTCTTGCATTCGCTGATGTTGTCGTGCCCGCCGCGGACGCCACCCTGATTCGAGTCAGCGCTGCGAGCAAATAGAAGTGATAATGAGGTACATCGCCTGAAGAAAACAGCACGGAAATGCCGCGCGCGCCAAGGGCCATGTAGCCGTCGCAGATCTTGCTGGAAAATAGATTCATGGATCAATGTATCCGCTTCGTACATAGCTTGGGAATACTTGCCTTGCCATTGTAAAGCCGAACGAGTCTTCGTTTTCAGTATACGACGTGGACACAACCGTAGGTAGGTTTGCAAGTCCGTCGATGAAGTTCGTGGTGTCCAATAGGGCGGCGGCGAAGTCGCCTCCCACAGATAGAAATTGAAGGGGAACCCCGGTCGCAATACCTACGTGATATTGAGGATTAAGCACGGCCAGTCGTAAAAACAAAACAACAGACAGACCAGCGGTGTACTGGATGTCAATATTGGCCTCGCCGCCGGACTCGGACGCATTTTGGGGGTCAATTCCTCCATCAAGGCTCAACAGGGTGAACGACCCAGAAGGGTCCATATCCGGACGGAAGCTTTTGAGGAATTGCTGCGAATGCGAGCTAGGTTTAGTAGTCATAGAAATCGGCCAGCAAGACGAACGTCGAGATCAGCCTTCTGCGCGAACTGATCTTGGTAAGCTGTAACCAGAAGCGTGTTGTTCGACTGCGTGGCCGGGGTGGCGGGAATCCCGTACATGGCCTGCAAACAAGCGGGAGTCGTGATACCATTGGCAAGGCTGGTATCACAAATGCCAAGGGATGTTGCACGCTTGTTGTGTTGGACGTGGCCGCCGGTCGTGGATCCCATACGAGCATCCGGCTTGACAAATGCTGTGGTGGGGTGAATGACTTGGACGTGCCCAACGAGTTCTAGGGGAAGCGACACTGAGAGGGTTCGTGTGATGGTATTGGACATGGACGGATGCGAGTAAAGTTCAAACTGCGCAGCAAAGAGGTCGTTGGCCTGAGAGACCGAAAGAGTGATAGATACCCAGTCCTCGTGCGGCGAGATGACGGTGGCACTGAGACCGTGCGCAGATGCGAACTTATTGAATGCAGAAGTCGTGGCTGAAGAAGGCTTGATGAAGCCTTTCACCTTGAGATTTCGGGTCAGCCCGCTTACGGAGAAACGGAGAAATGGAGGGGGGTCCAGTACCTCGTCTGCCGACAGCCACTGCCGGTGCTCGGAGCTCCCGGGAGTCGAGATAGACATCATTTTTGCCTGCAGACCGGCAATATTGTTGGGAGCTAGAGCCAGGCGCAGGGTGAGCATATCGGTGGCAGGTGCGGCGCCCTGGCTGACGAAGGACCCCGGAGCGGCTGCGAGGCTCTCATGGACGACCATCCTGCGCGCCGACACAACAGCGATCATGAGCGAAAAAAAGACAGCGAGCGACTTGCGAAAAGTCATTGTCACTACGCAGAAGGAATGGGGAGTCAATAACGACTGCGCAGAATATATATCGCGCTCTGGAATATGGCGGTGTAAACATGATGGCCGCTGATGGGTAACCAAAGTCTATGAGTTGTTCCGAACTCTGGAGTTGATGCAATAACACACAATAATACACCAGGCGGTCCATCTGCTGTTGAAGACGGTAAAGCCTAAAGGTGCTTCACCCGTGGGCGGCGTTACAACATGGTGCCATAATGATTCCGGGATTCCGGGAACTTAGATTGTATGTGAGTCCGAGTTTGGCAAGGGCATATCTTTTGGACGAAACCATGCATGAGTTGCTCCAATTACTGAAGGTGTGAGATTCAAGTTGCCGCCATATTCAGTCGTCCTTGTCGAGCTGAGAATAGTGCTGTGGGCAGAACAGTTTCGGAGCTAATTCGCCGGGCAGATCGGCAGATTGGCAGGGCAGAATTCGGCAGAATCCGGCAGAATCGGCATATCATTTTTAAGTATTTCCTCAATAAATATAGCTAAAATTCATATTTTCTGTCCTATTCCTAGGTCCTCGATGCTCCAACCACCCGCACCTTCACCCCCAACGTTGCAGCCATTACGGGGGCGTCGGTGGCATCAACATTAATCGCATCTTCTGGCTGCTTGATGACCGTCTCGTCATCTCTGTAATATTTGCACTTCCAGTAGTAGCCGTTTGATTTCCCGGGTTTTTTGTCCCGCGGTCAAAATGGTTGGTATAAATGCAGGGGCCCTGCGGCCAGTCCGAGAGACTTCAGTCATAGTGCAGGGGAGAGGAAAGAAATTGTTGTTGGCACGGTTCGACCAATTAAGCAATACATAATCCATTTTGATGTACGAACAATGGGAAATAAAAAATTGACGCGTTGTTGACTCCCATCTGACCGAGAACTCGGCAAAACTCTGCCGGATTCTGCCATCCACTGCTCAATTAAGCCATTCTGCCTGCCGTTCTGCCATTCTGCCGGGCAGAACGGCAGCATTCTGCCAACAGCATTAGCTGAGAAGCCGAAGTCAAGTCATGTACAGCTATAAGGAACGAGAGTAACCGCGGAATCAGAAATATAGGCCGAGGAGCGAAGATCGGCTGTTAGGGATGCCCGCCCTCGCGGTCTTTGCGGGTGTGACGGGTGTCGTCAGCGCCAGAACATCCCGTCCCGTCAGAGGTCTGGGCAAAAAGAAATTGACGGGGCGGATACGGGACGGAGAAATTACCGTCCATGCCGTCAAAATTGAAACGCTAACGGCCGTGCACGGGCAATGCGTGCGGAGATACCTGTTCAGTGAAACACAAGCTGAAATGGAGCTCATGTAAAGCGATGTAACATTCTAGACAGTCAAATTATTTCTTGGTAAAAAAAGTAGCGCATCAATAGCCCACACGACGGTCCCAAAACAAAACTCTCCGCGGACACGTGGTACGACGCGCCTGCTCGGAATCATTTGCGGCCATTGATTCTGACGTACATTCGCCAAACGGACTGTTGTCCACATCGGCGGAATGCAACACAGGAATCATGGTTCAATCGGATCTCGTGCTAAAGATCTATTTCTCCCATTGGTATTTTCCCAAAGTCTGTTGATATTTAGCAAGCAGGACCAACTGAGACGCATAGAGCCATACCGTCCAAGGACGGATAGATACGATGATTGTGAGTGATATTTTGATAAAGTTTTCAACTCCCAGGATATCGTAGTTCATGGTGGGGCCTTCCCCAGCACCACCGATGCCGCCCTGCATACCTCCACCTCCATCAGCGTCTCCTATGCCTCCTGCGTAAAGAAGGTGGCGATTCGGCCAAATCAATTGTTGCGCACCATGGATATGGTAATTTATTGTTTGATTCGCCAGCAGGGGGATCCATGGTTAGTGGAGGATTGCACAGATGCGGCACAGTATAACAGTAATCGAAGCTTGTTTAAAAGGGACAGAGCCGACGAAAGAAAGCGACGACTGAGATGCAACTCTGGACGGAGGGTGTACAGTGTACAGATGGAGAACGTAGGTAGACGTGCCCTGATGCTGTGTAAACCTCATATATCATAGTTCTTGGACAGCACGCACTTTTGTACGCCAAGTGCCGGACATGGCGATCGGCAACTCAGTTTAATGGCCTACGCATGCAGCCTGTGTTGTTCGTCAGTTGAATGTCACGGGAATGAAACTTTCAAACATAGCTTTTAGTCGCAGAAAAAATATCATCGGAGCCTTGAGACCTTCACATGGCCCAGCGCACAGTAGAACCGGGTATTCCTGCAGTCGAAGTGCAGATCATAATCAGGGGAAGCAGATGCACGCCGTGCGCTGCTGAGCCATTCGAATATGCAGACGGATGCTTACCTCAACTCCAACAGTGACGGTGAGAGAACCCACAAGGGGGTTGAATAAGAGTTGGGGACGCAGGAGGCAGGAACTTTCATTCCTTTCTGTTGGATGAAAAGAAAACCGATTGACACCACCGCGAGTCAGCCTCGAATCGAAGGTATTTATCTCTAGCCACTTTGATGCTGATTCCAAAACGCAGATGCCCGATGGGTGCCGCGGGCGCCGGGAATAGTAAATGTGAGGATATGCCAACATAGAGGACAAAAAGAATCTTCAACTTGACTCGTCATGATTGCCCAGCCCCGAGTCGAACGGGAGTCTCAGCGACAGCCGAGGAAGACTTACTCTTGGAGGGTCGGGGTGCATCGCGTGCCACTGAGCATTGTTCCCACATGACGTTCGAGGAGGTTTACCGCGCTGCCACATAGATTAAACTTGAGACTAATTCTTGGACGCGTCGACTGACAAATTATCAATACTAGCATGAACCCGTGCTACGCTACGGACAGCCAGCTATCAATAACATACATACTCATGAAATCTAAGACCAAACTCATGTTCACTTCATTCATCAGAGGGGACACGAGGAACCAACCGTCGGTTGGTTCCTCGTGTCCCCCGTGTCCAGCTTACACTACTGTATCAACTTCATTCTAGGTTCCCTATAATAATGAGAACTGGAACTGGAGACTTATAATTTATTACATATATGCACCCTTCAAGTCGTTGACAGTTGGATACTCTGTTCATAATCTTATCTCAAGAATATACATGTCATCGCATGCATGACCAACTTGAACTCCCTTCCTTCAAGGTACTATTATACCTTTGACTTGAGTAACCAGTACAAACTTCTCGGAAAACATTGACGGCCAAAAGAAAGCAACGAACGAACCCCGGAAGCTGCCGGTACTGCCACCTGATTGCCGTTTACTTTGACAGTTGTCTTTACATTTCGATTGGCTCGCTAACGCCTACACGTGACGGACCTCTTTTGTATAAGTAGATGGCACTGGCCATTGGCAGTCTCTCGTCATTATGCTGCGTGACCCGTCCGAGTGGAGTGGGAGGCAGGACGCGGTGGATAGCTTCTTCTAGTCGCAACCAGCGCTATGTGGGTGGGTTGGACGGCCAGAGAACGAAGTGAGCGAAGGCGACTCGGAGCATGAAACGCCGACGGCTCGATCATTGTGTGGTTAGTGTGTTGATGGCAAACAAAAGTCGGACCGTCTTCCGACTGCCTTCCGTTACCATCTCCTGCTCGCAGAGCAGCCCACCTTCTGGGCCATCTTCTCCAGACTTTTCTATTTTCTACTGGCCCATGCTCTCGTTCTCCTCCCAATCTCGCTCGGCTTCTTTCGCACTACTCACAGACGACGCGGGCCCGGCCTCAAATCGACTCGGAGTACTCCCACCGTCCGACACCATGCGCGACTCCCGGTGCCGCATTTTGACACGTACCGTATATGGTACGTACGGTGAGGCTCCCTATTCGGACAATGCCGAGAGCAAACAAATTGATGCACGCAACTCTGTGCTCTAGCTACCGACGTGGTCTTGGACATCGTAAAGGTCGAAGCCGCCTGCGACAATTTCCATCGTGGAGAGAAATACCTTGCGGCAATTAGACGGGATATTTCCTTTTAGCACTGGACACAAAATTTTCACGACAAAAAGTCAGGTGTACAGTGTACCGAAGTTGAGCCTGGCTAATTCCGAATTCGGAACATTTGCTCTCGAAAATGCTCCAAGCTCATCATGGAGCGCAATACGCGAGATCTTCGCAGTTTACACGGGAAGAACGGTGGTACCGTGTTGAAAGGTGCCTCTACGAAGGTTCAACTTAACGAAACAGCTTGCGGAGCTCGCAACGGGTCGCAATTACCCCACGAACCTATCCCGTCATTCGCAATGCTCGCTTTCTATGGTGTTGGATAAACCTCGGAAACTCAACTTCTTTCGCCGGTATGGGAAGACTTCACCGACGATCACCCACCATTCCTTCCGGGTGATGCTCGGCACCTCACCTGACGGCGCGAATCGAATCGTATAAAGCATGCCACGTCCGTTTGTCTAACAATCGATTTCACAACGATGGCGGTATTATCAAAAGTTCTCCTCGCCCTCATCGCAGCCTCCGTCGTCGTAGGACAATCTCCAGGTTATGGGCAATGCGGTGGACAGGTAGATGAATTTGGCATGAAAACACCTTCAGCGACCTAAATTATGTCAGGGCTGGACAGGGGCGACGACGTGTGTATCTGGATTTACCTGCGTACTGTAAGTGGTGGCCCAGTTCTAGTGCGCCTCGAGGTTCTGATTCCGCTCTCATTAGTTCAAACCCTTAGTACGTAGCTGTCTTTTCCCGACCGTAGCGTGAACTTGAACCTACTTGTTAGCTATTCTCAGTGCTTGCCAGGCACCGCGACCACCACAGCGACCACCTCGACTCCGCCAGTCACGACGAGTACGCCACCCGTCACGACAAGTACGCCGCCCGTCACGACGACTACCACGGCGACGCCTCCCACAGGCTCGAGTCCATCAACAGGAATCATTGGAACCGACTTTGAAGGCACTCTCAACAGCAGTGTGTGGGGTATCATCGTTACTGCCCAAAGCGGCGGCTCGGCCACAGTCGTCACCACCAAGGCCCATTCGGGCACGCACTCGCTCGAGGTCGTGTCGACTGGTGGATTCTCAAACCACGAATTTTACGGCTTGAGCAATCTGAATGCCCTCGGAAGTGGCCCTGATATCTACGGACGATACTATGCGTGAGTTCCGACTCTGCGAGAAGGAAGACAAGAACTCTTGCTCATCCTTCGTCTTTCAATAGCAATTTCATGATCGCGTTCAATCAAGACCACGTAACGCATATGATGATGACCGACCCCGTCGCGCAGACCTTGCGCATGGGTGGACAATTCGGCGTTTTGGACTGGAACCGTGCGAGTGGTAAGTAAATACACCCACTCTAAATTGAACTTCATAATTTCTATTAGACGACTCCATCATGCCCGACGGCAGCCCCACAAATGATGCTGGCTCCATCGCGATCGCAGCCGACACTTGGTACTGCATTGAATTCCATCTCTCCCGGACCACCGGCCAGATTGAGACCTGGGTCAACGGAGCTGTGATCCCTTCTCTCACTACCCCGCAAACACGTTGGGGATCCTCATACATCCCTAACCCTTCGAATTGGGGTCTGGGATGGGAGTCCTACGGGAGTGATCCAAACACTGGTGCGTTTCAAACATGTGCGAAGAAAGTCATTCGTTAACTTTTGCTTCCACAACAGTTTGGTACGATGACATCGCTCTCGGCACAAGCCGTCTTGGTTGCTAGTAGTTTACTCTTCTGGCGCCCGAAAATGTCCCTTTTGTCCTAGCAATCCCTTTATTGAACATCCGTCGAGATAGTGCGCGAGAATCTTGGCTTTGCAGCTGAAGAGCAGTCGAGAGGCCAAACCTAATCAACCGCTGGTGGCCAACTAATCTCGACGAAACGTCAATGGTGCCTTCTAAATTACATAAAGGAATCAAATATACAGCCTGTAAACTGATATTGCGCGTTATTACGAACTTGCATCAGGTTCGTTCATTGTACGTAGCTGAAGAGCTTCACATGGAACCAATACCTTCGCTGGACACGATGAAATTGGAGGTTCCTCTGTAGAAATGCGACAGAATCGTGAGTTGAACCCACCACGGATGAAAATCCCACCGTCCTGTATGTCGGCAATGCCAGCGATTTCCAAGGACGACCAATGCGAGTATACCGACACGATGTCCACAACTCAGGAACTCGAACATACTGTGTTCCGTTTCCGATCACGCATAGACGAACTGCAAGGAACAGCTAGCGCCTCAAATTATGTGGCAACGATTCCCAGTCCTCCAGGTTCTCCTTCCAGTGGATCTTCCGTAATTAACTCGAGAGTTTCATCCGAGAATTTTCATCATACATACCACCGCGAGTCCAGGATCTCGCTCAGAGCCGTCATCGGAAAGTTAATTTTTCGAGTTCAAGTTTCATGTAGAGCCAATAATTTTCCTGCGAATCCAAGCGATAATCTCCACCTTCAGGTCCCTCCACTGGGGATGATCCGAATGCTGGTCGTTTATGCTTCTTGTGTTATCGATCGCGAGCTGATTAAGCCCTCCAGCTTGCGATATTTTTGCTTACACCCTGTTCGCTTCCATGACGCAACCGTTTTCTCACCTCCTTTCGGAGACGAGCGAAGACCTTCCTTCTCAACGGTTTCGTTCTGTTCTAATCTTGGGACATACTACTTGCGTTGGAATTTGTCGTTGAGCCCCGAGGCCATCGTCGAATATATAATATATTCTCGAGAGACGACTCTTCTCCGCACGAACGTTGAGTGCCGCAGTTTACTCTGGTATTAAATCCGTAGCACTTAGTTCCTGGGTTGAAGAAAGAAAGCATAAATCGAGGACAATGGAGCACGTGCATCAGGAATCTCGAGTCAAACAGAGACCCTCTAGTTTACTCCTCGTGGGTCTCATGTTGTGCGGATGCGAATCACCCGTCGCGGAACCTTATCACACATACTTTATATTTCCCGAAGTTTACATAAAGCCGGTCCTTGAGCCCACGGCAAAAATAGTTCATGGAATGTAGGTCCAGGCCGAAGTTCACCCGGGGAACGGTTGAACGGGTTGAGCTGATGAAAAAAAAGAATCACCTTGCCTCAATTTCTTCCAGAAGACTGAATCTTCTGGGAGACATTGGTCTCCAGAGAATCACATAGAAATACAGATCGGTTAGCTTCTTTGCGGCCAAACCCGTGCTCGCGTTGAAATCAATCCCGGCGCGAGACCATCAGTCTAGCCGCCGTGCCGTGTGGTCGGGGCTATTGCTTGTATCGCCGTTCTGTAAGTATCCCAGAGAGGTTGTTACTAATATGTGTATTGGAATAAAATTGCTTCGTTTGTGAATTTACGTTTAGCAGGTAAAATCGCTTTGTGATATACTTTACAGGGTCAAGGTTCAGTACAACTTGAACCGTTTTACTCAGTTTACAAAATAGTGAACCACAAAAAATCCGTTTATATCTACAGATCCACGACACGTCCTTGAAGAGTGTAGTGCTGTTACATCTCCCATTAGCCCCGTCGAATAACCCAACTTGAAAAGCATGTGTCCTGTCACCTGCTCACGTTGGATTAAGCCAGATGCATGGATCTTGCTTGTGCTCTTAGACAGTAACTTTGTGCCTCTGACATTTGTTCCCCTTGCACAATGTTCCTCAGGTTGGACAAAATACACAAGCCTCAAGTCAGCGATATAGATATACATGAGGCTTGGTGAGATTCCCATAAAGGTGGTAACTTGTAACCTCTAACACTCTGTTGAATAAATTTATGATTTTAACTCATAACGGTCCTAAAGAAACACGGAGTACTACAAAACTACTGCCACACCTATATCCTACAATTGTTATATCCCCCAAGTTAAACCCCAAAATGTACAAAAGGCACCCAGTGTGAAAAAGATTTCCTCGATTCTGGCCACTCTCGAAGCTTCTGAACAGCAAAATGCAGCGCCTCGGCTGCCCTGGTTGGATCTGGAGGTGATGCCTTCAATAGATGGGCATAAACATTATCTGCAACTTGTGGGGCATCATCATCCATGACAGACCACATTGTCCCAATGACACCTCGGTATCCTGCTAGTAACATGCCAGCGGCGAGATGAAAGGACTCGTCTTGGAGCTTTTGGGAACCAGTGGCAGTTTGACAAGAAAGGAATGCCAGGTCAGCATTTTGTAGAGATAGCTGGCTAATATTGGAGAGGGTCAATCGTGAATTTCCAGCAAGGAGGAGGGCACTTTCAGTTGGAGGAGTACTCCGCACACCATGGCAAGCAAAATGGACCCATTTAGAATCCTTCATGCCCTGCTGAACTTTTTCTATCGTGGCCATATCTTTATCGAACCGCAGAACAGGAACTTTTCCCTTGGCATGCTGCTCAATACATTGGACTTCTTCCTGAGTTCCCGAGATGTAGGACTGGCCATCGGCTGATGGTTGAGTGACAGCAAGGAGTTGAAGGACTGCCTTGGATTCAGATTGTGGGCGATATCCTTGGATTAATGCAGTCAACGATGGTGTATAGGACGAAATCAGGAAGTCGGATAACTTTGAGCCAAATTTGTGGTCTTCAGCATACAGTCCTGCTGCATGGATAGGAAGAAATGATAATGGCCCTGTTGGACACCACCATATACGTCCCAAGTCTTGGCCTACTGGAGGCTATAGAAAGCATTAGAATGGGAATTGGAATGTGTTGATCAAAATAGCTTACTGTAATTGCAAGTGCATTCAGGACCGGGTAAACAATTTTGACCCAGAGCTCAGAGAGAATATGGGAAAATATATCATCTGGAGCCATATGTCCTTCAAGTGGTTCATCCAACTTATCAGTGTGTCCGGGAGGTCCCACAATTGATGCCAGAGATTCAGCCAATAATTGTGCCTCATGTAGTGTAAAGTCAGGAAGTGGAACATGGATGACTTCTTCTCCAAGGCCTGGTATTAGGATGAGAGCATCACAGCCATATTTACTGATATTGACAATGGCGACAGGGCCCATTTTCGCTGCTAGTGAAAGCTCAGAAATTGACCTTGGTAAGAGGAACCTCTCAAACCCTGGCAGCTCTCGGATTTTCTGCAGGAGCTGTTCCCTTTCAAAAGCTAGGGCATGAGATTGCTGTGTGATTGACTGGATTGACTGTGATTTGATAGTATCAGCAACAGCATTACCCCGGGTGCCAGCAGCTTCTAATGAGGTGGAGAGAGAGACAAACTGAGAAGCAAGGCCAGGATGGCTCTTCCTCAGTTCATCTACTGGTGTCTGCAGATTGAGAAGCTGACCCCAGATAATGGAACGACCCTGGTCTAGCCACTCCACTGCCTTTTGGTAATCATGCATTGAAATTGCAGCCGAAGCAGCATCTCTCACAACTAGGCCAGCCTGTGAGAGGTGATGATGTCGATCGTTTATAGACAACCCCAGCCATGCCAATTCAGGCAGAAGGGCAATGGCAGTTGTATATGCATGGAGTATGGATGATGGATGATGAATATGAGCATGTTCTGCCCACCTTTTGGCCACATCAAATCTGATACTGGCAGGGCCTGTTGCTGAGCATGCAGCAACAGTGTAGTGAAGCTGCAGCTGCTGAGAGTCTTGAGGATCATGAAGCCTCTCAAAGCGATGATGTAGTGCATTCCCAAGGTTGATCAGCAATGAAGTCTTGTCCAGGTGGCCATCTGGAGTGAGAGCAACAGAAGCTTCAAATCTCAATACAGACTGGTTGAGATCATCCATATCACCAAGTTGCTTGAAGCGGCGGAGAAGTGCATTCCCAAGGTTACTAAGCTGTGAAGGCTTGTGGGGGTGCCCATCTGGAGTGAGAGCAACAGCTGCTTCAAATCTCAATACAGACTGGTTGAGATCATTGAGATCACCAAATTGCTCAAAGCGGCTGAGGAGTGAATTCCCAAGATTACCCAAGAGCAAAGGCTTCTGTGGATGGCCATCTGGAATAAGAGCAACTGCAGCTTCCAATCTCAATGCAGACTGGCTGAGATCATCAAGATCACCAAGTTGCTCAAAGCGACTGTGGAGTGAATTTCCCAAGTGAAACAGCCATGAAGGCTTATCTGGATGGCCATCTGGTGTGAGAGCAACAGCAGCTTCCAATCTCAATATAGACTGGTTGAGATCATCAAGACCACCAAACTGCTTGAAGCGGCGGAGGAGTGAATTCCCGAGGTTATTCAGTTGTGGAGGCTTGTTGGGGTGGCCATCCGGAGTGAGAGAAACAGCAGCTTCCAATCTCAATATGGACTGGTTGAGATCCTCAAGATCACCAAGTCGCTCAAAGCGGCTGAGGAGTGAATTTCCGAGGTTATTCAGCCATGAAGGCTTATTTGGGTGATCATCTGGAGTGAGAGAAATAGCATCTTCCAATCTCAATACTGACTGGTTGAGATCATCAAGACCACCAAACTGCTTGAAGCGGTGGAAGAGTGAATTCCCGAGGTTATTCAGTCGTGGAGGCTTGCTGGGGTGGCCATCTGGAGTGAGAGAAACAGCGGCTTCCAATCTCAATATGGACTGGTTGAGATCATCAAGATCACCAAGTCGCTTAAAGCGGCTGAGGAGTGAATTTCTGAGATTATTCAGCCATGAAGGCTTATTCAGGTGACCATCTGGAGTGAGAGAGAGAGCATCTTCCAATCTCAATACTGACTGGTTGAGATCATCAAGATCACCAAGTCGTTCAAAGCGGCTGAGAAGTGAATTCCCGAGGTTATTCAACCATGAAGGTTTGTCAGGTTGGCCTTCTGGAGTGAGAAAAACAGCAGCTTCCAATCTCAATACAGATTGGTTGAGATCATCAAGATCACCAAGTCGCTCAAAGCGGCTGAGAAGTGAATTCCCGAGGTTATTCAACCATGAAGGTTTGTCAGGTTGGCCTTCTGGAGTGAGAAAAACAGCAGCTTCCAATCTCAATACAGATTGGTTGAGATCATCAAGATCACCAAGTCGCTCAAAGCGGCTGAGAAGTGAATTCCCGAGGTTATTCAACCATGAAGGTTTGTCAGGTTGGCCTTCTGGAGTGAGAAAAACAGCAGCTTCCAATCTCAATACAGATTGGTTGAGATCATCAAGATCACCAAGTCGCTCAAAGCGGCTGAGAAGTGAATTCCCGAGGTCATTCAGCCATGCAGGCTCATGTGGTTCCCCCTGCAATGTGTGATCAACAGCAGCTTTGAGCAGCACAACAGATTGGTTGATATCCAGCAAGCTCCCAAGCCGCTCAAAGCGACGTTGCAAGGCCCTTCCAAGATTTGCAAGATAGAGGGCAGGCCCTGGGTCATCCCGAACTGCATCATTGTATGAACAGACGGCTTGACTCAGGTCATTCACAGTCCCAGATTCCTGGTAAGACTGTAGGACAATGTCCCCAAGCATATTAAGCCACTCAGCCCTCTTGTCATTGCTTTGGCAGCACAGTAGAATCCTCTCATGCATTCTCCAAAGCTGCAGAGAATCTGTGCAAAATTTGGTTTTCCTAGAGTCTTCATACATCTTCTGCAGATCACTTCCTATGCTTTGACCCTTGACAGAGACAACTGTAGATAACTCAGTGGGCATTCAACAATACGTGGGGAATCTGACTTGTATTTTCAGGCATGCCAATGAGATCGTATGGCAACTCGGAAATGGAGAAACCAGCATGGAAGTTGAGAGAAGGGCCATCAGGATTCACTTTATTGAGCTGGATCTGGAAGGCTACATTGTAATATTCAGTGATGGTGCTCAGAGTAAGGGATGATGCACCTACCCTTACTCAATTCTACAGCTTGAAGGACTTCACCTTGCCTGATGTCAACATAGCCAACAAGCCGTGTTCCCTCAGTCTCACTCTGGCGTAAGACTGCCACTGAGAAAGTAGGAGCATGGGGTGGGCTGAGAAGAAGTGGGGGATAGTGAATCCAAAGTGTCTTATGCAATGGCCACAACACACACGCACATGTTACATTCAAAAGTAAGTTTCCAACTCATTTGATCATGCTCTGATGCCACTGGCAAGGTTTGCCAGAAAATATTCTCCTCAATGATGAGGTGGGCAAACATTTTCATGTCACCCGGAAGATCATCATGGGGGTTATCCAAGGATGTAACATGGATACCTGTGAAAAGAATTAAGGATGGTTCTGCAGCATCAACATAGGCAAGTGCTTACTATGAACCTGGATGCTAATTCGAGAACATAAATCGAATCAACACTCTTGATAGGAGATCCGGAATGCTCACACTGTTTTCAACTCGGACATGGTTGTGAGGGGAAAGGTCGAGAAGTTTTAAGGCTGGCAGGAAGCCGATCTTATATATGCCAGACGTCCACGCTGCACCAACGTGGCTGTAAGGTGCTGTGAAGGCATGTGACTATTGATACCGGATTCTCCCCCTTTGAGCCCTACCTTCGGATAGATCTTGCCATATCGGTATCTGTTGAACAGAAGGCATGCCTCGAATTGGCAATGCATCGTACACACGTCTGGTGTCGTTGCTCCCAGCGCTTCTACCAGCGTCTATCCCGCACCACGAGGACAAGCCCCAAGGTGCAGAACTTGAAATTGACTACTCCTGACACCAACGTTGGCGAGTCTACACGAGAAGAATGGGAAACATTGGCGAACCTCACTCCGGTGGTATGTTGCAGAACATCACACACATGCGAGCTTTACCGTCCTGATCGTTAGGCACCAAACACCCAAAATACAACGGCTTTGGATCAATCACACAGCGGTACAGCTGTCCGACAATTTAGCATCGGAGTTTAAGATGCTGTATTGTGATGCAGACGAGGCATTAGGTTCAGAGAAGTATAAAAATGACTGTAACCTGCTCCGTAGAGGGTTGGAAACCACAACTCGAGACTCTGAGATGAGAAAGATGAAATCTGGGCAGCTTGCCAATGGATGTTACCGGATCAAGACAGGCATTTCAAATGTGGAATTTGAGGACATCAATTTGGGGCCGGAGCCCGCGCTAACGGAAGCTGATTGAGCGCTGAGCATAGACGCCAGCCAGCATCAAGCGCCGACAATGAGCGCTGAGCAATATTTGTTGTCCAACGCGCGGCGAAGCGCAGATGGAGTGCGAGATAAAGTAGAACATACTTCGGAAGCAACAGGCGGGCCAGGCAAAACTGAAGAAAGACTTCCAGGAAGATTCGGAAATTCGTCATTCCCATTCACCGGGACTATAGAGTTTGAGCTTCAACCGAGACATGCGAGATAGAAATCGAAGCTCACCACAAAAAAAAATAATTAAGATCTAAATGGCTCAATGTCTTCGTGCGGACCCCCCTTGTGGCAGCTATTTCCAATTCGCCATCCGATTTAGAAGGAAGTAGCCCGCCTGGTCGACGACAGTTTGTGGATGTACCAAGCCATACCAGTACGGGCGGAGAGAAGAATCGACACGGAGAGAGAGATTAATACTTATTCACGCCGGAAAGCCGAGCGATCCTGCGGATATTTAAGATGCGAGTCAGAATCCGGACCAGAGACCAACCAAAAAGTCCTGTTCTTGTTCGTTAAGGCGGCCTGTCTACTAAAAGGCGGCGTGTGAACGTGCGGTGGTAGGTGTTTGACTGGAGATCAATATGAGAAAGAGAACTCACCAACGGGAGAGAAACCAGAGTCCAAGTCATTACTCACCAAGCCCCTGCGATCCTGCGGATAACCGTGGGGACGGCCAACACCGTTGATCGATCCGCTTGCGATTCGGAATCTGAATGAGGGACCGACAAAAAAAAACGGTGGAGCCTACCACTGCCGTCGCGGGATTCGACCCCCGAAATCCTCTTTGAATTGAGCTTCAAGTTGGCGGAACCATCGCGACTTGCTTCGTCAACGACGACTTGTCGGTGGGTATCGAGATTCGAGTATCAGATGGTTTGGGCGCCGAAGAGCGACTGATTAAAATGCCAAGCGTAGGTGCAACGCCATCTAGGGGCATCCGTGGTCCATCAGTGAATGATATTGGGGGAGCGCGGCCGGGCACAACAATCGGGCGCTTGTAGGATTCGGGAGAAAGAGAATCTGAATTATTCTTTACGTGAAAGTATATGCAGTCATCAGGGAGAAAAGCACATACAATAGCAGATTGTACATGTAAGACGTCGAAATGAAATGAGAATACCGAGACGGTCATTCTAATATTCACCAGCCGAGTCGCATGACCCGATGGTAACAACACGCTGTCTAATTATGGCCGCTCGAGAAGAGGCAGCGGGAAGCGGCTGCAAGGGAAGATCTTGCATTTCGGCGTCAAAAAAGCCACCGAGTTAAGGGAATACAATGGGAAGCCGCATTTCGGATAGGGCTGCACGACTTCTACATCAGGACTGTCAATGGGTGCACGAAAATCAGCGTTCGCAGCACCAAGAACGGCCGCGGGAGGATCAAAGGAATACGTGCGTGATAATCCTATCCCGTACACAGTGAGACAAGTGCAGCCAGCCGCCGCACAGTTGCAATTGCGAGTGTCTTGTACCGCCCTGTACATGGCGCACGCGGCGTCCGGCGGAAGCCATCTCAGGACCAGGAAGCTCAACGTTGCGCAGCCAAGTGTCGATTGAGATATATGTATTGATTTGATTGATCTTCATTTCGAAACGTGGTACAAAGCGCCGGTTGCGCGCGCTTCGTGGGTGGAGTATGAAAAGAGGACCGCAGTGTATTGGTGTGTAAGAGCGGTCAGAAGTTTCTGAGACCCTGTGAGACCACATGCCACGAAGAAGTTTGCATCTAATCCTGATGTGACGGAAGCGAGTAATTCGAGTTCCGGCACACAGAGATAGCAAGAGCGAATCCGAATGACTGTTGTAAGTTATAGATTCACTGAAGAAAAGTAGTTACGACAGTACGGTTTATATACTAGGATCAAGTGGCTGTGCGGGGTAATGATGGAAGTAACGCAAAAAGGAAGGAGTGTGGAGTAACGTAGGGTCGACAAGGAGGAGACAGAGAGATAAAATAACAAGGATAGTGTGGTGATACGAGGGAAGAGAAGTGAGTAAAAAATAAATGAATGGATGCGTACAATGTGACGGTCATTTCCGTTACACCTGAACATACGGAAGGACCCGCGAAAAGAGCTAACCCATTGTGGAAGAATGTTGAAGATGGTACAGAAGATGAAAAGATTATTGCATTTGGGGGGACTCCTCCCTCCTTATATACTGTACAAAACTACTAGAACATTAAAGTACATTCTACGCTAAGTGAATTACGAGTCCTAAAAGTTTCCTATTTTTAGACTCGTTATTACATCTATTCCTCACCACACTGGACGAAAAATTCGAGTTTTTCACTGAAAAAATTGATGAAAAATGTTCATTATTTTTCACACCTTTTTCACTGAAAAATTGATGAAAATTTCAAATCGTTTTTCAGTACTTTTAAGACTGAGAATCGAGGTGAAAAATTTGAAATAAAATTCATGAATTTTTCAGCAAGATGTTTTGAATTTTTCACTAACATTTTCACATGAAAATGTGTATGTTATTGGTATTACTCTTGCTGAAAAATTCATGAATTTTATTTCAAATTTTTCATCTTGATTCTCAGTCTCAAAAGTACTGAAAAACTATTGAAAATTTTCATCAATTTTTAAGTGAAAAAAGGTGTGAAAAATAATGAACATTTTTCATCAATTTTTTCAGTGAAAAACTCGAAAATTTCATCCAGTGCCACTTTCGTCGTTTTCAGCAGATTTTGCTATTACCGGGCCGGCACCGCCACGCTTTTTCCTCGGCACTTTTTCCGGTCTAGACCTAGCACAGCCAGGTTTTCTCACCACTTTTCGGCACTTTTGCTATTACCGGGCCGGACGTCACCGCCTAGACCTAGCACAGCCTTTTTTCTTTTTATTTATATTTGGTGAAGATACGGTACTTTTTGCCATTTTGCCATTTTATTCCGCGCCGGTATTCCGCTTCCCCTCCACCACCTTTCAGTAATTTTTCTGTTACCGTGTTGGAAATGATCGCGACGTCCACGCGGTTCCGGCCCGGTGTAATCTGTCTCTCCCGACCGCCTTTGCTGTTACCATGTTGGAACGATCGCCCGGTCCAGGCCTACCATAGCCACCTTTCTCCTCGAGCACCTTTCAGTACTTTTGCTGTTACCGTACTTGTCGCCCGGTCCAAGCTCAGCATAGCCACCTTTTCTCTTCGACCGCTTTTCAGTAGTTTTGCTGTTACTATTTGAGACCCCCTACTTGGCCACCCCCACCTAGTTGGCCACTTGGGAGCTAGAAGGGCAGTACTTGATAATTATGACTGGGCACAATATACGAGCAGAGTACGACCTCTAACGAAGGTGCAGACCAAATATCAGCCGAAAGTGATGGGTTGATCGAACGTCACGGCATCACGGATCGGAATCCGAGGCGCATCAATTTCTTGCCATCGGACTTGCATCGGACCACTTGCCTCACTTGCCGTGGCCATTTCTCCACCATTTCTTCGTCGATCCACGACTTTTTGGGCTTGTTCTGATCCCCCGATGCTGGGATTCTGCCTTCAATGCGCCTCGATGGCAATGGTCCCACTACTGTCTTTACGCACGCAGGAAGGTACGACTGCTCTTTTTTAGTCAGCCATGCTAGCCACCCTCGCGGTACACGATACCCCTACGCTATCGGTCCGGAACCTCACAGAGTACTTCTAACTATCCAATCCTTCATTCCGAGAGGTATTTCGAATTTTTATCCATACACCTCTGATGGCTCTGCAGGTCATTATCTCAAACCACGCAATTTCAGCCTCGCCAATAGTCAGATTTTTTGGAGGAGCTACCAGCATCTTGGAATGAAGTTAGGTGCTCAGGTACGTCTCAATACCTTTCATTAATCAATGTGGATCTTAATTTGGCCCATCTAGGTGTTTCTTCTGCTTGTAGGATGCTCATTCATTTCATGACCCAGATTTCGGTGTTTTGCATCCGTCGGATCTACATTTTTTGGCCTTTTGCATGCCTCATATAAACACCACAACTGTTTGAAATAATTAATATGATCTCTCTCTATGATTTAGAGCACAAGTGGCGTGCATTTGAGACCTCAGGCCATTATTCAGTGGGGTGGCCAACTAGCCTGTTATTTGGCCCTGTTGTACTGCTGCGCAAAACAAATTCACTGCGGACTCAAATGTTGGGATATTTGGGAACTTAGGGTCTTGAATCCTTCCTAGGAAGCATGCCTTCGTTCTGATACAGTTGGGCGCGTGGAAGGCCAGCGGATATATTGAGATTGAGGCATGAATGCTTAGGTGGCCAGGTAAGGGGTCGAATATAGTACCATGTTATGAGTCCTAAAATGCAATACATCACAAACCTCGTACGAAACTTTGTTATCTAAGTATCTTTCTGGTTTAATCCTCACAGATTAATGAACTCAGGCCGCTCCCTTACTAGGTTACTTATTGAGACCAGCACACTTCACTGTTCAGTTCACTAACAAATTTCAGGTCTTGCTGCGCAGGGTATCAACATTACTGCCAAGGCCTGTCCGGCCCGTTATTCCCTCTCACTCAGTTGCTTTGTTGTTAGGAACCAGCCCAGGCATTAATCAGCCACCTCCGGCCCGCTCATCTCCCTCGACCACTTTTCAGTAGTTAAATTTGTCGTTACCATGTTGGAATCGTCGCCCCCAGTACAGCCACCTTTTCCTCCTCGCAAAATTGATCATGTGGGAAACTACATCTTGCCCTGTCATCTTTTTCCATGCATGCCGCCCAGTCCGAGGCGGCCCGGTCGGCGACTTTTGCCGGTAACTCCCACGCCCCGGAGTCTTTCCTCTGCTTGGCCGCGTGTGGTCGCGTGTGGTTGCTGCACGACTGGTCTGACGTGTTCGCGCAGCGCATCCGCCTCCGGCTGCACGAGGCGGCCGCACCGCGCACGCAGCTTGTGCTTGCGGATTGGGTGCTGCGCTCGCCTGTGTGGATGATTTTTGGGATCGGGATCGGGAGCATCATGGGTTTGGCGCAGCTGCTCCTGCATGGGCGAACGCATGGCGGGAGCTTGCTTGACTTTGGGCGGAGTCGATGGCGGGGAGATGCAGATGGGGACAGCGAGAACATGGATGACGAGGTTCTGTCAGGGCGCGCGTCGCTGGTGCTGTCACCTGGAGGCTCCGTGCTCGCGGCGGCAGCGCGGATTGAGCACGGAATCCCTCGCTCGCCTTCACCCGATCCATAAAATTGCCACTTGTTATTCGTGCGTTTTCCCTCTCGGACAGCACCCAATCTTATCTCCTCTCTCTGCAGATTCCAATACGCATCAAGATACTACCCAAAAGCTTGAGAATGCTTCCCGGGACAACTACATACATCTTTCTCCAATTCCGAGTCCTCCTTTCCCTGATCGTACTGGCAATTATGTAGCCGGAATACATGCTCATGCTTTCGTCGGTCATAGTGGATGAGAATTCGACCCTACACGTTCGAAATGCCGCAGGCCTGGCCTTGAAAAATGCCCTGACTGCCCGCGTACACTTTTTCTGCCACTTTAAAGTTCAAATGAATATAGCTTACTGGCGGAGCAGAGACATACACAAAGTATCCTGGCGAGGGACTCGAGCCGACCGAAGGTCGGGCGAGAGTTCCGAGCCCCGGAATTATAAATGACATTATGTAGGTAAGTACTGTACTTTTTACTGAACAAAAAATAATTAAAAAGACATGGCTTACCAGACAGACCGTACATGAATGACTGTAAAGTAGCCTGACGAGGGGCTCGAGCCGACCGAAGGTCGGGCGAGAGTTTCATGCCGAGGAATTATAAATGTCATTATGTGGTTACGGAACTTACGGTATTTTTTAAAAAGAAGTTCAAATCAATATACCTTACTGGCCGGGTGGAGACGCATGCAAGAGCCGACCAAAGATCGGGCGAGAGTTCAGAGTCCTGGAATTTTGGACATAGCTTAAGTACTTCAGATTTTAAATTAATTTTTACTTACTAGTACTGTGTCCCGGTTTGCAGAAGCTGTTACGCTGATGCCGAAGGTTGACTGTGACCACCAAAAAACCCCGGATAGGACTCGTATTGCCATGCGCAGCAATGGCCTTAAAACCCACGTAGAAATGATCGAGAAGATTCGAAAGGTCGTGACCATAGTCATGTGACCGTGTTTCCCAACAAAGAAGGCGTCGTATGCCAGTACAGTGGCAGCGAAGATGCACGGGGGAAGTGCATGATTAGAAACAAAGAACAAGTGCGATATATTGGGCCAGACTTCAAGTGCAAAAGCATAAACTCAGGCGACATGGAAATTGCATGGAAAGGAGAGAGCCGAGATTCGATGCCACGTGGCAGTAATGGTTTGGTAACGGTCGGCCCGAGGGAGCGCCCAAAGGGGAAGACGGCGCTTGCCGGCGTTGAACGCTCTCTCTCGCTCCCCCACCACGTGCATGCCGCTCTCACTTCTGCGGGGCGCTGCCCGTACACCATGATTCTGGTTTCCGACTGTAGGCGGCCCCCGGGCTTTCCCGTCTCCCTCATTCGCGCAGCAGTATGAGATTTTCCCGCTGCGGTCGTTACTCGCACTATGAGTCTATGACTCCGTTACGGCGTTAGCACACTCGACGCACTAATTCTCGCGTTCGCACTGGATCGTGTGACTGTGGGCGCCTGGGTTGTATCCCTGCGAATGGACACCTTGGTGCGTCGTCCGAGCCCTTGAAAACAAATCAAATTATCTAGGGGATCGTGGAACTATGTGGCGGAGATCAATTGGAAACGACAGATTATGTGTGTATGTATACCTTCAAACGAATGACAGGCCGCCCGTCCGGGTGAGGTGGATCTGCATGGGCCTAAGTCCCCCAATTTCCGACAAGAGGCGGAGATTCGAAACCTAACAACGCGAAAATCGGATTGAGAGTGAATTGAAGGAGTACTCGTTGTCTCTGCATAGCGCTCTACTTAGTCCTATTGAAGTCGGCCGGCAGCGGAATTCCGCCCACCACGGGGAAAACCTCTACAGTGCCGTACACTTTGTCGCCGTTACCTGGCGTTGGCACTTCTTGGCAACTCGGAGTTTTCCCTATGAAATAAGTAGTATATGTGCAATGACGAGGTAATCTCTCGACATGAGCTGGATAGTCTGATTTATAACTTGTATGCTACTTGATTCAGTCAACTGCCGCATTGATTTCCATGCCGACTTCGTTCTCGACTTCTATTCTCATCAGATTCTCATTACGGCCGGCCCCGAGTATATAAAATTGGATTCAGCCACGACGCACGTATCAAGTCAGTACCGTTCACTATCCCGATACCGGAACCTATTCGCCTTCTGCCCGAAGGATGACCGAAGGTTGCATCCAATAGACTTCTTATACGATGAGGAAACAAACCACCCACTTGCTGATAGGCTCCGGAGGTGACTGGGTGCAGAACTAGCTCCCGGTGAATCCAAGCCCTTGAAATTTTCCGTGGGCAAAGAAGACATCCCTGGGGTTTGCTGTGATAAATGCTGGGATCAGTCGAAAGAATAATGTTCCCCTGACGCTCCCGTCGGGCGGCATCTGAGCCATCGGGAGGTGAACACTTTAGAGACAAGATGACGAGCGGGGCATGAGAAGATGAGCCAGCGTATAATAAATAAAGATAAACGGAGCAAGGTCCCACCCAAAAATCAATACTATCTCTTCCATGCGTGCATCATGGAGTCTTACCAGTAAACGCTGTGGAAAAGTCCTCATGGAGGAAAAGTCAACCAGCTAAATGAGGACTGAATAGTGCAAGTCAGCGGCCCTACATGGCGCGCACGGGAAATTACGCAAGCCCAACATCCGATACGGTGACAAAGATCACCTCGTAAGCTGAGACAGTGTTGTTCGGGGCCAGACAATAAGGTCGTCAAAGGACAAGACGGATTGACCGACCGGCCAATCGATTAACGGGTTACGGACGGATTGTTGACCGGTCAGGGGCTAACAAGACAATGTCTCAAAAAAATGATAATTTGAGCGGAATGTCCCGATCAAGACATAGTTTAAAATTATACCACTATTCCGGCTAGATCGCCACAACGCAGTATTTAAAGCCCGAGACATCCATAAGGCCACCTTCACCTGACCCCTCAACGCAATGGATGACACCTCCCCTGTCTTCCTGATTACAGGCTGCTCTACAGGATTCGGCCGAGAACTGGTTCTTGGTGAGCCAAGCGTGCATTCACACACCCTACAGATCTCAAGCCCCCCATAGCCGCCCTGAAAAGTGATTTCCGGGTCATCGCGACTGCTCGTCGGCCGGAGACGTTGACTGACTTGCAGGAGCGTGGCGCTAAGGTGTTGCCTTTGGATGTCACCGCCTCGGTCCAAGATCTAGCGGCGTTTGCCACGAAGGCCATCGCAATCTAGTACGTGATATCAATCCAGCATCGCCGAGTTGACGTTAAACCACTCAGCGGACAAGTGGATTACCTCGTCAACAATGCCGGGTTTGCGCAAGGCGGTGCCGTCGAAGAAGTTTCTCTTGAGGAGGCGCAGGAGCAGTTCAACACTAATTTCTTTGGCCTGGTCAGATTATTTCACCTACTTCCATCTGAGCCTGTTGTGTCTGACTTGAAGCAACTAGATCAACACCACGAATGCCTTCCTCCCCCACTTCCGTGCGCGGCGTGCGGGAACACTGGTGAACATCGGCTCAGAGGTGTCTTGCACCTGCCCACCCGGCACCGGGTTCTACAGCGCATCGAAGGCCGCCGTCGAGGCCATCTCGGATACCTGGGCGCGCGAGCTTGCTGAGTACGGCATCCGATCGATTTGTATCCAGGTACGTACAGAAATCTCGGCCCAAATGCACAATCCTGAGAATATTCATCCAGCCCAGCGGCTTCCGCACCGAGATTTTCAAGCATGCGGCCACGCGCCCGCCGGTGAAGACAGTAGAGGGTTACGCACTCGCCCATGGGACCATGGATTACCTCTCGAAAGTGTTCTCGCAGACCGTGGCCGGCGACCCCGCTAAGGCTGCACGCAACATCATCAAGCTCGTTACTACGAAGCCTGAACTTCCGATGCGCTTCGCGCTCGGCGAAGAGGCGTACGTGAATTTCAAGGGGTTTTACCAGAAGCGACTAGAGGAGTTGGAGGCCACGCGGGATTTAACCACGGGGACTAACTTTGATGTATAGAGAGTATGTAGAATATTGTGCTGTACAGAGATTTCTGAAAAGTTTGTTTTGAATCGTCGGCATGAATTGAGTGAAATGAAAGCGATCGGTGGGATCGGCTAGTCATGGTGACAATATTTCAATTTTGTAATGCCGCAGAATTCATACCGTTGAAGACACAAGAAGGGCCCGGCAGCAATTCCTAGCCCGCTGAGAGAATGATACTGCCAGATCAATCGTAATCTTTATTTCCAGCAGCGAATCTTAGGCCCGTGCGACTTCCTATCCGGGGTTTCATCTTGTGGACGCTTTATAAATTTTCAATCAACCGTGGTGGAGACAGCGAGAACGGTGAATATAACGGCCATGAACGGCCTCGTAGAATTCCGCTTCACACGGATATCTCGTAAATTCCGTATCAATTAGAAAGCACCTACTATCCCGGCACGATATTGACACCAAACGTCTATCTTTGAGGACGCACGGTTCGTATTCACTGCGTTCAGCGGGGTCCTAGACAGCTGTCATGTCTAGAGCCATAGACAGCACTCGGCGGGGCTAGACCGCCACGTGTGTCTAAGTCACTTAGTCACACCACGTGGAGGCCGGTCTATCCCGGTCTATGCCGGACCTGAGTGCAGTGGGCATTCAGGGAAAAAATAGCAGGGTCATTCTGAATTTCCGACATGAATCACAAACTCTAAACCTACGCGAGACTAAATAAAGGACGGCTTACCTGATTCAGTGAACGCAGAGACATGCTCAGGGTCGTGTACGGCCCGGCAGTGCAGAACTTAAGGGTCGCCGGATGAGGGGGAAATGAGTCAAGGGAATGGGCAAAGATACAGGCAGAGCTAGGTAGTACTAGATGCGGGTGAGGTGAGGTAGGCTGCCCTAGACATGACCCGCCTATTTGAGCGACGCGGGCCTCCTTCGCGCTACGCAGGACGGGTGTCTAAGTGCTTTCGGCCATCACCAAGGGGCTGCCAATACCCGAAAAATGTACCGGACGTCGAATTTTTTTCTCAGAGAGTCGGGGACCCCTCCCTCCTTCTCACAGCCACCAGATGCCATCAAATTCCCTTTTGGGGATGGCCTGAAATTTTCAAAATATTCACTGCGTAGCGAGGTTACCCCCAATAATGTTCAAAACTTGATATAGCAGTTTATCAGGGCCTTGTGAATCTTACTAGGCAAAATCCACCTTCTTTTGCGCTGTTAGACTTGAGTATCCACCGGTTTTGTGCATGTTGTCAAAATATGGAAGCCAACTCCATGAAAATGGCTGGGGATGAAGACTGTGGGTATCCAGGCTGAATTGTGTTGTCCCCAGACTGTTTTCACCCCAGAAACACCTGTTCCCATTGAGAAGAGGTTCCAGCCACCGGGCCGCGATCCGAGCACGTGCCAGATTACTGTGTTTGGAGTGGCTGTACCCATGTCCTCTCCCAAATGCAGTAATAATCTTTTGGTCTCTAACTCACCAACCACTTAAGTTCTGACTTCCGGATATTGATTTTTGGAATCCCCACAGAAAACTGGCCCATAATCTGAGGTGATGTAAAATTTTCGGATCTTGGTAGCCCCTTGGCCATCACGGTCTGGAGCCTTAGACGGAGATAGCCCGAAATAGATCCGGCTACTATGAGCTAGACCGGTCGCTGTCTAGGGCTTGGCTGAACGCAGTGATTGATGTCTTCAGAAGCGGTTGTCGAGAAAAAACGAATGCTCCTCCGTCCCAGGCACACGTCACCGCCGTCAAGAACTGGGGGAGGAATTTTCCGAGCGGATATATTCTTGTAACGATGGCTGATGTTTCGTCGTTGGTGGATAAAATTTGATACACTGTACTTGCTGTCAGTGAGAACCTGGGCCTGACTTCTCCTCAGGAGTCCAGGTACCACAAAGATACGCGCACAATGGCGAAATCCCCCTGCTACTACCCAGGCACCATTGGAGGTTCTCAAAGTCATCCGCGAGCGCACGAGAGCCAGAGCGAGCCTGCCATCTATCGAAGGCGTCCTTCGCAGCAGAAGATATTGTAGCGGGGTGAGGCAGCTGTCGTTCGTCGTGCATATGTATGACGCAGAGCAGGAGACTATCCTATCCATTACAAGGTTTTCGAATCACCTCCAAACGGAGAATGCTCTGAGAGGGACGCGAATGTAGTGATACCCGCCGAATTCCGGGTCCGTTATTTCTGGATGAGAGGTCTGGACGGCGGGCCAAGTTAAATAAGGTTAAAAATCCTAGAATCACGCCCATAGTCTGAAAAAATCATCGCGCTCGATGGGTGCCGGATATTTGTACACAGAGTCGGAGCGCAAGTCAGTGATGGTGCCGGCTTGCCGAGGATTTCGGAAAAGTGGGGGAGCCCGAGAGCCTGAGAGGATTCCGCCCCAAAAATCGCTTTTTATTTGTACAAGCCTGGCAGGTCGATAACCTAGTGATTCTCTGGCGAACTCGTTATCTCCGAGTTGTCGCTTTGTCGATTGCTTTGAGATGAGGGAGTCTGCAGTGGTGTGGGGACTGTAAAATGAGAGCATAGAGTTCAAGCTTTCAAGAGTCTCCGGTTGAATTCCAGATGTACATGTATATGCAGGGAAACACGATGAAGCGCTCGCTATGGTTGCGCTTTGGCCATGGTCGTTGTGGACCGTCTATTAGGCCCCTGGTCTGCCACTCTGAAGGTCCGGTTGAAAGGTGTACTGTTGATGCCGAGTGCGGCACATGTCGATGCTGGTGAACGGGCCGCACGGCCATCATATTAAGGTTAGCACAGCCACCCAACGGAACTGTGCAAAGGAGGAGTCGATAACGCCAAATACCGAAGCGGGCCGCTCCTTTGCCAACGGACCGGGAAGAACTTCAAGGGCAGGGATGGGTATGAGACTAGTCCTACTACATAGAGCCAATCATCAATGACAGATCAATTGCGGTAACACTGCCAACCCGCCATCATCGCTCTCGGCACACCGCGCCCCCAACCCGGCCAGCATCTCCTCTCCACCAGGCACCTTCCACACCCTCCTCCGCCGACTCCGCTCCGCTCGCCCTGCGCTCAGGATCCGCATCCACTGGGTTCCAGCGCACGTTGGGATCCCGGGCAACGAAGCTGTGGACTCGCGCGCGAAGGAGGCGGCCCTCGGCGCCTCCTCCGACCGCACCATTCCCATCCCCGCCTTCGCCAGACCCCTTCCCACTAGCAAGGCAGCTGCGCTGGCAGCGGGCACCAAGCTCTTCCACAAGCGCTGGCTCAACGAGTGGAGAACGTCCACGCGCTTCGCGCGCCTCTCCCTCCTCGGCGACGCGACCCCGGGGAAGAAAGTGGAGAGGCTGTACAACGGGCTCTCCCGTCCACAGTGCAGCGTGCTGACGCAGCTGAGGACCTCCCACATCGGCCTCAACACCTTCATCAGCAAACCCTGGGTGTGCTACCTAGATCTACATAGTTCCTATAGTTGCCATAGCTGCTGTATTTGCCATAGGAAGGGTACCCTCTATATAGGTCTCCATAGTTCTCCATAGTTTGGCAGGAGTGCTACATAGTTCTGTGTAGTTCAATGGTGGTTTCCGAAGCTTTTTAAGAAAAAGGTGACCAAAGAAAACTATGTCTGCTTCCCTTTCATCAGGTCCAGGAATCGTGACTCTTTATGGTATTCTCAGTGTTAACTTGAGAGTTATTGACTTGCCTGAGTCATACCGGTGACCGCCGGGTACGGGTCATAACACAAAAGTGCAACATAACAATTCAGCAACACAACCATTGCAAAACATGGTGAGCCATTCAGTATAAGGGGTTACCTCCTTCCCACCAACAACTGTCTACTTCGACCTCAGCTTCAAAACACAAAATAAATTCATAGAGCTATTCTGAACACCATCCTGACAGATGAGCTAGACTATGTATATTTTTGTGAAGAATTTTGGTTCTGTAAATAGTTCAATGAAATACTGTGGCTTGTTGAAATCTAATTGCAGCTCTGAACTGCCTTGAGGCTCAGGTGCCTACAGGAAAAAAAAACTATGGGAAACTATGCAGCTTGGCCACAAAACTATGTACAACTATGTAGCTTTGACTGAAAACTACAGACCACTACAGAGTCCTATGGCAACTATGGGAACTACAGCCAACTACAGCCAACTATGGCCAACTATGGTCAAATCCAGGGTTTGCTGATGCTTCCTCTTCCGCTTCCACCTCGGCCCCTCCCCCGACTGCGCCCACTGCCACGTCCCAGAAACAGTGTCGCACTTCGTCCTCGCATGCCCCCTGTACCACCGGCAGCGCCTCGAACTCATCCGCAAGGTTGGCACGGCCCGCCTCTCCCTCCGGCTCCTTCTCGGTGTGAAGTCGGACCCCAAGCCCGTCCTCGCTTTCGTGCACAATACCGGCCGCCTCCCACGCTACGTGCTCTAGGCAGGCCGACTTTTACCTCCTCTTTACCTACTTCTTTTCTTCCCTCTCTCTCACTCTCAACTCCGATTACTTGTCAAGACATAATTACTTTGCATCATCTCCTCTTATACTACATCCTCCCCCCCCATAGCACCTCATAGCATATTCCACCCACTGTCGCTACATACCCACCACTCGTAACTCCCATACGGCCAGCTAGTCGACTTACATGTACCTACGTATAGTGCTACATGGGCCCCAAGGGGCCTGCGCGCACTCTAAAATGACCATGAATTGAATTGAAGTTGACTAGTCATTCAAATGGAAGCGAAATGAATGGAGCCTCCTTGTCGCTACCTGCTCCTCAAGCTTCAAGCTGTGTAAGACCTTTCCCCAAGTTTTCCTCGACACAACCTCCACATCGCCACTGCAGTACTGACGCTCGGTTACATCCTTGAACGGGATTGTTCCAGCACACAACTTAAGCACCACAGATGATGATCACGCCCTGATCTGCCCTGATTTACGGTTGACATCATAAGCGGCACAGAGGCGCTAACAGGCGCTAACACATATCAGGGTCACCGGGACATATATACTGCAGTTTGTCCCCGGGCCCCGCTGGTAAAGTCTCTACGAAACACCACGCGCCCCAAGGGCACGATGGGCCTCGCCGCATTTGCGCTGCTCACCCTCGCCACGTCAGCCTTCGCGCAATCACAGCTATCGTCTTGCGCTCTTACCTGCCTCACCAATGCCGCCTCCGCCTCGTCCTGCAGCAGCATGTAAGCTTCCCGCCGGTCCCCTAGATATCCACTTATCTCTCTGCAGAATGAACTTGACGTGTATATGCACAAACGCGAACTTCCTGAACCTGGCCTCTTCATGCCTTACCGCGGACTGCACTGCCGCGGACGTTCAGGCCGCCAATGCGCTTGAATCCGCGGAATGTGGTGCGTGCCACGTCTACAAGGCCCAGCGCATACATTTATTCTCGCAGCGGGCATCAGCCCAACCAGTGCCTCCAGCGCCGCATCCGTCCCATCCAAATCATCGTCCGCGACAATTGGCTCAGGCTCGAGTTCCGGGGCATCCAATTCTGCTGCTACGTCGACGTCTTCGTCGTCTGGATTCTCTGGCACGGCCGGATTCGGCGGAAGCTCTGCTACACCTACACCGAGTGGCACCGCAGGGAACAGTGGAGGCAGAGGACCTTGGTTTATCCTATAGTAGGTCGAATACTAAGTTCGGACAAAATTTTCGATCTGGGCCACCTATGTCAGAGGAAAGTTCGGACAAAATGGGACGACAATGGACTGACCTCAGATCTAAAGTTCGGACATGGGTCCGCCGCGGAGCAAGGTCAGATACAAGTTCGGACAATGCTGTGTCTCCTATTTCCTTTTTTGTACCCGCGCTGCGCACTTGCCACTTGGGAGCTCCAAAGTGGTCTCTGAACAATGTGAAAAAATTAATTCCTTGATGCAGTGGCTCCTGTGGCAGCCTGTGGCCAACTTGTGAATTTTCTGAACCTTCTCAGCCTTCACACAACCCTGCCAGTGGTACAGAATTACAATATCCACCAATGGACTCAGAAATCTTGCACATCGTCGACTCAGACACTGAGAACAACAGGAATATAACTGCAATTTTTTTTTGCGATTTTTGGAGGCCAAAAAACGAGTTTCGGGGAAAATTTGAGGTCAGAAGCAAAGTTCGGACAAATTTGGGACCTAAGGTAGGTTGGCGGCGGAGTTCGGACAAAATCTGGGCCCCGGCCGGTGTCAAAAGTTCGGACAAAATTTTTTGAAGGGCCCAAATCCGTATTCGACCTACTATAGGATAAACCAGGGTCCTGGAGGCAGCGGCAGTGGTAACGGTACTGCCGTCGTGACAAAGAAAAAATCCCATGCAGGTGAAATCGCAGGCGGCGTAGTAGGCGGCCTCGTGCTCCTCGTATGCCTCGCTGCTGCCTTTCGGTGGCGGCAGCGCGCGGCGCAACCACACGCACCGGACATCGACCAGGGAACGCTGAAGTTGGGCGGCGGGGCGGTCCGCCCGACGTGGCTGGGTGGGGCGGTCGCACAGCCCAGTGCCAGTGCCGGCGGCAACCCGCTGTCCGAGGCAGACATGGCGGCGCAACTGCGTGCGCTCACGGATAAGGTGGAGCACCTCGAGCGAGAGCGGCGCGAAGCGACTCGGAGTCCGAACGCCACGGGCGCGGGCAATGACGCCAGCTCGGGCATGCCGTGGTATGGCGGCGCCTCCGGCGGTGCTTCGCGAGACCGTGACGCGCTTGAGGCGATGAAGCGCCAGCAGACGAGCGTGGTCATACAGGACCAGGAGAAGGCGAAAGAAGCGCCCCCAACGTACCTCGCGGCGTGGGGGGGGTCCTGAATTGTCTGCAGCGGGACATGAGTCTGCGGGCGGCGGTGTGGGGAGTGATTTCGACCCGTACGCCGCAGAGTGGCGGGATCCTGCCGCAGCTTCCAGCGGCTCCGGCCAAAAAACCCAGCGACCGTTGAGTCCGATGCGGGGACCCAAGCCCGATTGAATACGCGCGCTTTTGCATGAATGGGACATGATTATTCGATGGTGCCGTTGTGGCTATCATCTATCTGTAAGACGAAGCATCGAATGCGAACGGTATCGTATCCAAAGGCTGAATGCGATGGCA
Organism: Mycena galericulata; assembly: GCA_029289565.1. Lineage (NCBI taxonomy): Eukaryota > Fungi > Basidiomycota > Agaricomycetes > Agaricales > Mycenaceae > Mycena > Mycena galericulata. The sequence continues at coordinate 160,825 of JARKIA010000165.1, read as the reverse complement.
AATTTGAAACTTACGAGTCGGAGCGGAGGTCAGAAATTATATTCGAGTCTGGAAATTGTGATATCTTTACACTCTGTCGACCAAGGCGGAGCAAGGTGTGGGGGTCCAAGAAAAAAACGAACACGAGCCAGATGACTATAGGACGCAGGATAACTAGCATTCTTGATGGGCGAGAAGATGCAGATATGTAGAGGTTCGAATCCGTTAAGGCACATACGCGTCTGGTTTCGAAGTACAAATTTGTCCGCCATGGTTTGTGTCTGTCGGGGCAAAGTATGATTTGGAGCTCCAAGCGGGAGAAAGCCGGATAGCGGATTGATTCTGGCGGGATGCGCAAAAGGTGTCGTTGACGTCTGCGCGCACTCCTTCAGGCGATGCGCGTGTTTGTATTCCGGTATTTGCGGGGCGGCGTGGTTTTGAGTCTGAGTTAGGTGGGGCCCCTTTCATTTCGCGTTGGGTGCAGGGGATTTCGACGCGCCTTAGGGAACGGTGGGGGCAGAGGAGGCGGTGTACAACAACAACAAGACCTTCTTTCCCGCGCGCGTGGTCGGCCTGCGCTGCGGAGCGCACGAGTGGGCCGGGCGCATGTCGGACTCGATCCATCTATGGCCGGCAGGAAATGCAACAGCATACATACTTATAAGTCCGTCAGGTCTATGCAGCCTCCCTATGGCTAGCGGGGGAGGTCCTGAGGATGAGATACTGATGGAAAAAAAAAACAAAGAACAAAACCACACACTTGTTAGAACGCGCCAGCCTCTCGCCGGGCTGATCTTCGTTTCTTCCCATTCCTCCCCGTCTAGCTTTCGCCACTTCTTCTTCCCACCTCCGTCCTCTCCATCTCCGTCCACATAATCCTCCCAATTCTTGCACTTTGCCCGATACTCGGCACGCACCCGCTCCGCGTTGAGCACGCGGAAGAAGGACTTGGGGAGGAGTTCGCGCGAGAGGGGGTCTGCGCCGCCCCGTGGACGGGAAAGGGGAAGAGGGGCGAGGTCGGTGCCTCTGTGTGGGTGGGTTAGTTCGTCCTGTGTTGATGCGGAGGGAGGCGAGCAGGGATGGACCGATGAGGTCAAGAAGGAGAACGAAGGGCTCCGACTTCACGCATAAAAGCCCAGGGTGGGGGAATAAAAACAGAGCCCAGACCGTGTATTCGGAGACGGATTCCAAACCCAAAGCTCCAAGCTCTAAGTTCGAACCAGGTCTAAACGAGAGAACGCACAAGCGCACTCCTGTGACCGCTGCTCCTCGCGGATGGACCGCTTGGCGCGTTCAGTGTGCGCCGCCACTGTGCGGCATTGCAAGACCAAGTCGTAGTTCGTGCGTCGTGGTTCGTGCTCTGGGGATCGAGATTTGAGAGTCTCTATTCGCAAGGGAACGCAAAAATGGGGGGGAGTGGCGAGGATTAGGATGAGGAGAGGAAGAGGATGCGGAGGATGAGGAGGGACGGAAAAGACGGTGGTCACGGTGTAGATGGGTATTTGGTAGGGCATCAACCCGTCCCGTAAAATTACGCGACGACGGGCCGTAAATACGGTTACGGCCCCGTACCGTCTGGTGGATTTCAGAAAGGAAATACGGCCGTTTTCCGACGGGTTAATTACGGGTTGGCCCTATTTTGTCTTGAGGCCTTTCCTTGACTTACTGATGCAGTCCTAGTAGTAATTTGACCAATTGTGAGCTGAAAGAATATAGCAGAGATTCAGCAGTCCCTCGCAAACATCCACTTACGGGCGTAAACGGACTGTTACGGTACGGTTACGGGTCCAAACTTACCGTAACGTATCCGGGGTATTTTATTACGGTTACGGGCGTATTTGTTACGCCCGTCAGCGTATTACGCACGGTTTGATGCCCTAGTATTTGGATCGGGGGCTGATGCAGGTCTTTCAGTCAATGCGGGTTCGGCAATGCGGCATCTCCCAAGTTGAGTTGCACGCCATGCTGCGTCGCGCGGTCGTAATACTTTAGTAGTAAGGATTTTAAAATGTTCAACCAGATCTCCAAAATATCCGTGGCCTCCAGTTACTTAAGATAGGAGAAAGTTCAACCTGGGCATTGAACGTTAATTCCACCAGCTTCTTCCGTAATCCGTTACGCGCTAGTGTTCAGAATAAACGATGAAACAAACACACTAAAAATGAAGCAGAGTGCATGGCTCCGGCCTAAAAGCATGGAAACAGACAAGACATGGCTCATGTATACATCTTCGTGGGCAGCAAATTCTATCACCACCCTTGATCTTGTTGTTGCGGTGTTAGGCACAAATCTCTGCATTATGATTTCCCGGTCAAAACTGGGGGCCGTATGGGAGAGGAATACCTCCATTCCTTCGTCTTTTCAAGATTTTGGGAAGCGTAAGTTTTCCTTGATTTTACGGAGAAATGCCGAACCGGCACATCAGGAAAATCTGAAATTCTATGAAGAGACATGAGTCGTTATATGGGACTATATTTGTCTATGGTAGGCTATGAAGACATCCCGCCAGTCTATGGGGGTCTATATTGCACTATGAGTGTCTATACAGAAGGAGCCACCACTATGGGTGATTATATCATGCTCCTCGAAGACCCTAACTTTAAAATTCATCTCCTGAGGTACGGGCTTGCACCGCCTAAAATATTCTACACTGGCAGTTCGCTGAATGCTGTTTGAAATCTTAATGAATCGACGGTTCAGACTTGAAGCAAGTTTAAGGTTGATCTGAGTCAGTGGGAAGTGTGCAAAGGAAAGCAGAATTCTGAGTCTTGGAGGGTTTTACTACAGTGCATATGTGGATATATATATATAGCGCTGAAGCATTCAGCAGAGTCCAGACTGAGAGACTCAGCGACGCGTCCCATCGGCACGTGACTTGGTCCGTGCGCGTTGCCGTCATGAGTGATTGTTTGATGCCCGTTGCCTTCATCTCTTCTTCCTCGACCACTATGTGCCCCCGCCGCCGGCCTCGGATTTGGCCTTACAATCTGCTCCTCTCGCGCGCTATCAACTCCCAAGTTGCGCTGTGTCCTCCTTTGCTCATCTCAGGCCCTACTGCCTCAACCTGCTTCAATTCTTCCCAGGACATTCAAGCGCTCAAGTTTGCCTCAACGGCTCAAGTTCTGGACCTTTCTTTCTCGAATTTAAGTCCCCTTCAAGCGGCCACTCAAGCTTGCATACTTCTGTCCTCAAATAACTGTCCTCAAACTTCTGTCCTCAAATTCGCAAGTAACCAAGCACGCAAACATTCCGGATCTCTATTCGTCTCACGGCACATGCCAACCCCACTGTTGCTCTCCTCCGTGCTATATATATTTGTTCTTACTTCCATTTTAATCAACTTGCTCGCTCTGTACATGTTTATCCTACATATGTACTCGGTTGGATATAAATTGTTTTCTGAATTCCTGTCGGATCCTGGCAAGATATGAGAACTATAATGTCTATGCTGCCTATCATGTCTATGTGGGTCTGATAGACATGGCTGAGTCTATGTTGGTCTATGTTGCAGCTCCCGCCCCTGTACCTTATTATGAAGAAGGCTGTTTGCTATGGGCTCTTTCAGGTCTTTGTTGGTCTATATTGGTCTATATGGGGATTTCAGATTTTCCTGATGCATCTTCCCGGCGTCAATTTGGCCGAGTATTCACAGCTAATTTGCACGAGCTCTTCCTTATCCAATTTACCTTGGGACCTAACCATATCCCCCACTTAACCACAACTTGATCTTTATAACTGAACTCAACTCCTCTAGGAAAGTAGGATACGGAGTTGCGGGGCTTGCCGAGATGTGGCCGTCAGCGGCACACTCATCAACCGTGATGGTCCTGATGGACTCCACGCATGAAGGATGGCGCTTGCTCAACACTTGCTTTCAAAACAACGCAGGTTGTACAGGTATCACCGTGTTTCATCCAAGTGCCGTGTTTTGTCGTTCCCGCAATGCTATCTTAAGAAGCTCAGATCAGAAGTGACACTTGTCACCGTGACACATCTTTTCCGTTCTTCCATTATCGATTCTTCAGTTTTGTTTTTCTTCATCGCAGCACACCCACCCATTTCTTCCGCCATGCAAAGCCCTATCTTGAGGATCCCCGCCGAGCTGACTGCACGGATCTTCGAAGACGTCCGCTTGGATGTCCTTCGGACCGAACATCGCATCCGCCCCTCTATCCACACACCTCCTCTCGTCTTTACCAGGATTTGCAGTGATTGGAGAGCAATTGCGCTGGGTACAGGGTCCTTGTGGAGCTGCATCGATTTGTTCAGCGAGGACCCAACTCTGGAACTCAGAGACAATGCGCATAACATTTTAGCGACGTGGTCTGAACGTGCGCGCGGCTCCCCGCTTTCTTGGACTCTGCGGGGATATACAACTCTGCCTCCGATGTTTCCCATTCTGGCCACGCAGCTCCATCGGCTCGAGTTGGATCTATCCGAACCGGATATGAACGTGCTCGGCGCGATCGCGACCTCCACCGGCTTCCCGCAACTGCGGGAATTGGCCCTCCGTCACCATGTTTGGGATGATCAAGAAATCCCGACTGAAATTGCACAGGTTTTAGCATCCGCGCCTGCCATCGAGGCAATATCCTTTTCTTTCTCCGCGCCCTCAGATTTCACAGGCGCTGAAACGCCCAGGCTCACAACTTTCCAAGTGAAAAAGATTACGGTTCCCGCCCTCCGCGCCTTGTTCCAGCACTGTTCCGGACTCAAACACTTGAATGTCGCCGAAATCATCCCCGAGGATTTTCCTCCCCCGGCAGCGCCCATCACAGCGCCAAACCTCCAGGCAGTTGTTATCCCTTGGGATGGAGCACTGGACGAAGTACTGAACGAAACAGTCATGCAATTCGCCCACTTCTCATTTCCGAGCCTAAGATGCTTGCACCTCCCATACACTCCTAATCTCCATGTCGTCTCCGAGTTCTTCCACCGCTCTGGCTGTTCGATAGACAATCTTAATGTCAGCATTTCGACGACAGCACAGGTTCTCGAGTTACAGTCAATATTTGACCACATGCCGTCAATCACAACGTTGGAGATTTGGCGCTCGGAGGATTACGAGGATGATGATCCGTCTCCATCCCCAATCCCGGCGGTGATTCTTGCGCTTTCAGCCCCAGGTGTGCTACCCAGACTCCGAAACCTCACCATTCACATTGGCGGCATCAATGAGCCCGACCCGTACACTGTCTCTTACGCCGGTGTTGTTTCGCTTCTGGATGCAAGGACCGGCCCGAATAGCGCCTTCCGTTCATTTTATCTGGACGTTGAACCAACCGATCCGTATTTTTTTGCAGAAAAATATACACCCCCGAGCTTCTTCTTGTCGCGAATTGAGAAGTTGGCGCAACAGATAGAGATTCACATCATCAATCGGGAGTATCGTTGGATTGGTGGTACGTTTGTTCGTTCAGTATCTCTGAGGTACCGCTGACCAAGTGCTGCAGGCGTTAAGGTTGAAACGCCGGACGAACCGGAGCGACGCGCAAAGTGGTTGAATCCGTATTGGAATTGGCTCCCGTAATCTTGATCTTGCTCCCACAATTTTCTTGCTATAAATGATTTTCCGAAGACATTCATTGTACAGACGACGAAAGCGTGCAACGTAGCGTAGAAAGTTGCAGCACTATTTGCTATGTTGACGGGCTTATCTCCCTGGTCAGCTTCCCGAATACACAGGGAAAAAAGAGTGTTACCACAGGCGAGGTCTCAGCTCGGTCACCCACGACACAATGAAAAATGAAAGGTGGGGATCGGAACCACTAGACCCCTTGAACACCTCCCCAATTCGAAAATGGATGGGTAAATTAACTGGAGAGAGAGTGGTACAGATTCACTGTTTCCGAAATTTGGGGGCTCTGGTAGACCTTCATCGAGGAAAATGAGCTTGAACACAATCATGCGCAAGCCCAGATTGGGGCATGTTCAATTTATTGAGTGATATCTTACCGGAATTACACCTTGCGCGTGTCGCGCCGGGGCCTAAAAGTTCGTTGACTGATGTCAGCAGTGAGCTCTGCCACAAAGAGTTGATTATCCTGACTTGAGCCAAGAATACACTTCTCCTTCTTTCAAATTCCTTTTCCTGCCATTCTGGGGGAGCGCATCAAACAAATGTGGGTAAAGTATAGAGTCTGAACCTCTTACTCATCCGGGACTTGACCGTCGTGTTCTTTCCGCGCCGTGGCTTGCGGAGTCAGTGCCAACAGGTGCTAACTAAGTCTGGTAAAAGTGACACGGCAAATACCGTGGCGTTGACGCGACCATCATGTGCGGGCTCCAAGGACTAATTCTCACACAGGGACTTTTCAACAACCTGTGTACACCATCTACACTGAAAATTCGAGTCTCATATTATCAACTTCACATAGAATTTACCGCAACTTCCTGTATTTTTTTGGCCAGAATATGCTTCGTATTTCTCTAGACATGAAGACTGAATCAGTGGACATACTTCGGGAGTCTCATAAGCAGCTTTTTTCATCTATTTTACTGTTCATGTTCAAGCGCTTCTACGACTGTACCACATATAAAATATAAAGCATTAGCAAGTCGAAATACAGACTTGAGCCGGGGTGATATCGAAAGGGATGACTGATATGCAGCGTAGGAGAGACAGCATAACACTACCAGTGCTAAAATGGCAGTCGGTAATTGAATAATAATCTGAAGGCCGTGGACGGGAGCAAAATTTCAACATGAATGCCACCAGCCTGAGGCTTGTCGTCTTCATCGCCACGCTCTGCAAAGAAATCAGAAAGGACATTCATTGAGCCCATGATTCATGTTCACCAGAATCAACTGCTCCATGTACGTCTCCGCTCATTGTGCTTGTAATCGCTGTATCGTGTTGATCGTTATTACCTTCCTTTATACCCTCGCGGCAACTTCAAATTCCGGACATCAGTGAACATTCAGATTCCAAAGGCTCAACTTAACATGCGCAAAGGGTGCCTCAACCTCGAGCGCATTGCACACCTGACATGGTGGATACCCCAGATGTCGGGCAATTTCCTGACTGTTCAGTACAAAACCTTTTGCTTGATAGAATTTCCACAATTCGGCGTAGTTAATAGCATCCCATGACTTCAACAGTTTGGTTCGATGTCATCGCTCTCGGCACAAGCCGTCTTGGTTGCTAGTAGTTCACTCTTATTGGGCCCGAATGGTCCCTTTTGTCCAAGTAATCCTTTTTGTTGAACATTTGTCGAGATAGTGCGCGAGAATCTCGGCTTTGCAGCTGAAATGCAGTTGAGAGGCCAAACCCAATCCATCGCCGGTGGCCAACTGATCTCAACGGAACTTCTATGATGCCTTCTGAATTGAAGAAATCGATTCCTCACCGCTCTCACCTCCCCCTCCCTCTCCCCCTCCCTACCCCCGTCCCGTCCCCCACCCGCCGCCCACCTCCCGAAAGCGCCTCACCGCATCCGCGCGCGCTGCGGCCAGCTGCAGCGCCTGTGCCGGGGAGAGGAGGGAGGGAGGGGGGGGATTCGTGCTCTTCCTGTTCCCGTCCTTCCCCGATACACCCGCGCCGCCCTTCCCGACACCATTCATCGTGTTAGTAATCTGCGTACTCGTACGCCGCGCCATGCCCGTGACAAATAAATCCGGCGGCGCGAGCACGATGTCGTTGAGCCGCCGCGGCGCACCGGACGATGTCTGCACAAACTCCTTCGGGCGGTGCGCGTGCTTGTCTTGCGGCATTTGCGGGGCGTCGTGCGGGGCGTCAGCGGCGGTGCGGTTTTGATTTGGATGGGGCTTTGATTTTGCTTTCGCGTTGAGGGCGGCGGGGGATTTCGACGCACTTGGGGCGGAAGTGATTGGGAGAGAGGAGGAGGAGGAAGGGAAAACGCTAGAGCCTTCTTGCACTCGGCGCGCGTGGTCGTGAGCGAGGCCTGTACCGCGGAGTGTACGAGCGGGCGCATCAAAAATCGAAATTGGAAAATTCGATTAGCGTACGTCCGTCCGTGCGCAGCGTCCCCATGGCTAGCGGAAGAGAAAGACGTGCCAGATCCGGCGAAGAAAAGAAAGAAAAGAATAAAACGACGCACTTGTTAAAATGCGTTAACGCCTCGCCCGAGCGGATCGTCGTCTCTGCCTTCCCATTCCCATTCCTCCCCTCCCCCACCCTCAGAGCTTCCGCTGCTTCGTCTTCCCCCCTTCCCGTCCCGACCATCCCAGTGATCTCCCTAAGGCCTAAGGCCTTACCTTGTTCCTAAGGCCTAAGGCCTTAGCTAAGGCCTTAGGTTAAGCCTTAGACCAGCGCAGAGACTTTGTATTTTTGAGTTAAGGCCTTAGAAATCACGTGAAGGTGCACGTGCCCTGAAATCTTTTCTCGCACTGCCGCAGCGCCGAAGCAATGGCTGGCAGCGAAAAAGCAGCAATCTGGCGGCATTTCCACGAGTTCCCTGGGACGAATTCGAAGCACAAGCGAGCATGCTGCCGTGCCTGTGTCAAGAACACTCTCAGGCATCCGCCTGCCGACTGGAATGAGGTCCAGCTGCCGCCTGCGGGTCTTAGCCAGGAAGAAAAGAAGGCTCGTTTCGACCGCGGTACGTCATTGAGCTATTCTCGATGAATGTCAATCATTTACATCCTTGGACTTGTCTAGCCTGTCAGCATGTCGGCACCGTTGGCGGGGTGGCTGGTTCTATGGCAGCACATATTCTGGGCTACCCGGGTCACCCCGCTTGTCCGCATGCATCGGAAGAGGGCAGCCGTTGACATTACAGCGGCTGTTCGGAAAAGGGGTGAAGCCATCCCTTCGTACGCGTGTGTCACGCCGCGCACAAGAAGAGGAGGAGGCGTACATGCGTGTGATGGCGGAACTGGATGAAGAGGACGACACGCTCGATGATGGGGAGGTCGAAATTGATGATGATGAAGTGTGGGGAGCGTAGATTTTGCGTAGATTTCTCAGTTACAGCCCACTAAAATTATTTCCTTTTTTGGTCCTAAGGCCTGGGCTAAGGCCTAAGGCCTAAGGCCTTAAATGAACCTAAGGCCTTAACTCACCAGAGGGTCTTCATTTAAGGCCTTAGGGAGGTCACTGGACCATCCTCCCCCCTGTAAGCAAAGTCGCAGTCCTCACGCCGTTTGCGCTTCCGAAAGTCGGCACGCGCCCGCTCCGCGTTCAGCGCGCAGAGGAAGGACTTGGGGAGGGGGTCGCCCCCGCCCGAGTATATACAAGAAACGAAAACGAAAACATATATATATAGATTGCCGAGCGATGGCCGCGGATGATGGCCGCGGATGAGCCGGTCACCTATCTGACAGTCACCTCGTGACCAGCCGGGGCCATCATCGGATTTATTACTCACAGATCGCTTGGGCGTTTGTACTGTCAGCAGATCAATGTTCACATCGAAATCCCAAATTTCCTGCGCGGAAATATTTTTTCAACTTAGCCTACTAGACAACAATGGATCTAAGAGAAACAGGTGTTGCTCAGGATGACTTTATTGGCAGAGCTGCAACTGACAAGTATGTATTTCAGCAGATAACATCGTCAATCCGGGTGCAACGGATGCAGCCTTTGATAGCAGAAAATATTTGATTGATTCCACTATCGAGGAGGCTCCCCAAAATATATATACATAACCAAATTAATAAATGCAAGTAGTGCAGAGAGAACACACTATCCCACCGGATAAGGATCAGATGCTAAAACTTCATTGTCACTATCCACCCCATACATGGGACGATCCTCGACAATGCACTTCAAAGTCGGGCTCATGATGTCCGAGTTGAGTGCAGCTTGGTAATCAAAGTCGGACATGGAGTTGACAGAGGTGCTCGGTGAATGGAAACTAGGGAAGAGTTCCAGGGACTTCATTGGTGGGGAATTGAACATTGCATCAACATCAATGTAATTGTCCGGAGTAGCTGCGAACATCATGAGCACAAGAATGCAAGCTGAAAAATAATTATGGTTGAATTATGGGAATCTCACAGTGTCGATTTATCCTTGAAGAACCTGCCACAGGGAGGAGAGGCAAGGCGAGAGGCACTACCCTGTGTCAGAGTGTCAATCCTCCTCTAGAGATTTGCATTCTCCATCTGCTGGGTCTTAGCACTCCGCTTTTATCTCGTTCCGAAGCTTCTTAGCCTCACCACTGTGAGGCTCTCTGACTCCAGTTCGCATTGCTTCTCCTGATTTCGTGCCTGCCTCTGGGACTGGTTTTTGAAGTGCGCCTGAAGCGAGTTGTTCGGATTTTCTAAAATACCTGACGTCAACATTGCCATGATGATGTGTGCTGTTTCCGCATCCAGCTTCTTTGCTGTCGGGACATGACAATATCAAGGTAGTTTCAAAGCAGTTCAAGGAAAATTCACGTAGAGCAAGATAGCCTTGAGTAACAAACATCTCGTACTGTTAACTTGGTTGTCTTTTGCATGACTCCCTTCAATTGGATTTGTACAGGTCTCATATCCGAGCCGAAAAATTTGGATATTCAATGGAGAGAAATGTTGAGGAGAAACTGCCGTGACTGAAAGCCAGTTCCAAGCCCGCGAAAACAGACGAAAGGCTTCCAACGATGGTTGAGAGAGAGTAACTGGGAAGATGTCGAAACCGGTCAATGCACATACGTGAGATACGGGATTGGTTGTATACTCTGTGCCCAAGACTGGAGAAATCAGCCATTTTGATGTGGACAGGAGCATAGAATTGAGCTGTAAGCGACCGCATCAGTCGTCCGATAAAGAAATATACCACAAAGCTCACCCAGGATGGTCAAGTTGATGGAAGAAGGTAGAGAAATAAGATAAGGAGTACAAGAGCTCATAATCATTAGATGTAGGCAGAAAATGAGAATGACCACACAGCCAAGGATGATGCTTATGCAAAGAGTGAGACAGAGGCAGAAAAGGAATGATAAGTGTTGAGGAGAGCGGGTAGTTGACGAAAGCCGAAGCCTGGGCTTCTCGTAACCTTATATGATGTGTCAGAATACACTTTGGAACCGCCCCAGACACCACCTACCAGCCATGGCTGAGTATTGGTTCTGCAGTACGTGTTTCACGGGAGAGAGTGGAGGTCGGGGAAGTAAATGTAGTCGTCGTCTTTCAGCCCATTTTATGGCATTTTTCTACTCAGTGTTGTCTACTGCTCCATTTGGTTCACATTAGTTCACCGCCTTGGCCTGAAACCGATCAAGGAAAGTTGTAAAGGGCTTGTACGGCTTGAGAATTGTGGTGGTGAGTTGACAGTCCTTGACAGTCCTGCTAGATTTGCAAGCAAAATATGTGAGTTGAATGGAATCAGACCAGAACTAAGCATAGATAGTTAATTGCATACAGCCAGCAAAGACATGTAAATCTACAAGAATCTGTGCGGGACAGCAGCGTTGCAGCAGTGCGAGGTTATGATGTGGTGGGCAACACGTGGGCGCGTCGGAGATATCGGATGTAGCCGAGCGTGTGTGACAACCTTGACTCGATGGCCTCAGCAGCCGGATGATGGGGCCGTACCCTGCCGGGTTTTCTTTGTTTCTCGTTCATACCGCCCCCGCCCCCGCCCCCAGAGCGGGGTGGGATCGGTGCTTCTGCGGATGCGTTAGTTACGGAATGCAAGTGTGGGAGGGGGAGAGGATGACGGACGTGGCAAACCCGAATAAAGGCGGATAATGGCAGAGCAGGAATAGATGGGGGGAGACGGGGAGGGAGAAGAGGGATACGGAGGGAGAGGATGACGGAAGGGATCCGAGAAGGGAGGAGCACGTCGGAATTGGAGGATGCAGGAACGGAGGAACGGAATCGGAGAAGGGCGAAGGGAGGGGCGACCCGGAGGACGCTGGAGGTCGAAGGGACTCCGAGAAAATACCGAAGGGATTCGGAGAAAAAGACAGGACGGAATCAGAGAAAAAGGAGGAGGATTGGGAACTGCCAGCGAGGACAGAATCAGGAACGACAACGATGCGCGATGAACGAAGCAGGTCGAAAAGAGCGAGCATTTCTGCGACCGCTGCTCCTTGCGGATCGACCGCTTCGCCGCTCACGCGTGTGAGCGGCATTCCTGAGTCTTGGTTCTCGATTCTCAAAGCGGTGATTCGTGGTGAGTGATTCGCAAAAACGCCGAAAGAAATAAAAAACAAGGGAAGGGATGAGGATGCGGAAGAGGATGCGGAGGAAGACGCCGTAGACGGTGGTTGTAGATGGCCCGGGATGTTTGGATCGGGGGTTGATGCCTTCGGGGTTTGATTCCGGGTTACTTAATGTTCCGATCAGCGGGTGCTATTTGGCAGTGAAAATGGCAAATGTCGAAGATTGAGATTGTCTTACTTACCTAAATGACGAAAATAATATTGAGACAACTAGAGATGTGTATGCTGCTCAAGCGCTCAAGTTTATCACGTTCCTGATGTTGCATAATTCAAATCCGGAAAAAAACTTCGGATTTCCGAAATTTTCTCTTCTTGAGATCTCAAAACACCTCTACACTACATCTGGGTATAGTATATGAGTCTGGTACTGTACGGATGTGTAGGGAGGCGACGGTCACGGTCACGGCGCGCCTGTCGCGATGAATCTTGTTTACGATTGCTTAAGCAAACTAGGTTGAGATGTGAAATTGCTTAAGACCTGGCCTAAGCGGATTAAGCTGATTAAGCCCCTATATACTGTGTATAACTACATAATACATTGTTTCTCCTTGTGTCTGATACATTAAGCAGATTCAGCAGCTTGACCAGCCACCGTGGCAACCGGTCGACCAGTCGAGTTAAGCAGATTAAGCGGGTTGATCGGACTTTAAGCCGATTCAGCGTATTCAGCAATTCAGCGTATTAACCCGCAACACAATTTCCATAAAAGTATCCTAGGGCACGTCTAGGTTGTTTGAATGATGAGATTTCGTTGCTGATCGAGCAAAAAATGCTTACCATCGGAGATACCATCTCACCGTCGCCGGCCCCGACACCGACGACACCCAAGATCCTAGCACGCCAGGGGGAAATATCGTTGCAGATATTCCAGTTAACCTACCTTTCTACCTACCTGCAATCAATGTGTGTTGGGACCTGTCTGTACAGACAAACAGACTGATGCCACTAATATGCTAAGGATATGGTCGGAACATACTGAGCGTTCGAACCATCGAAGACCACAGGTCTGAATTGAGCTGGAACGGTGCACAGTCCGGAGCCCTGGCATCAACATGGATTAGGTATGAAGAGAAGAGGGATGCGAGATGATGATGGACGAGAGAAAGAGCTGGTAAGTGACGCTGTAACGCGTGACCGACAAAGCAGAAAGAAATTTGAAACAAAGAAATTGATCGAATGATCTGGCTTCGAACGCCAAGGCCAGTGCCTCTTGTCTCTAACCATCACCTCCCCCCATCTATCTCTTCCTCTAATCCTCTACGTCTGAAATCCTCATTCACGGACTCATCAGCTTGGACCGCTGCCTCGGCCATCATCATGCTCGGCTTTCCGTCTCACCAAGTGGCACGGTGGCATTATATGAGAATGACTTCCAGTGTGGCAAGTAGAATGAATTTATTGAGTGCAACTACTAAAATATTTCACTCCTGAAGCTCAGAGTCTGTCATTCTTCTGATGGCCACCAGAGTTATGGTGAATTGGGTGGATAAATCTGTTCAAACGGGTAAAATTGTTAAAGGTGATCCAGCGAGTGAATCTGCTGAACCCGCTGAATCCACGGGAGTTGATGTGGCGAGTGAATCCGCTGAATCTGCTTAATGGGAGAAATAATATATTTATGTAGTTATATACGGTATATAGGGGCTTAATCCGCTTAATCCCGGTCTTAAGCAATTTCACGTCTCAACGTGTTTTGCTTAAGCAATCGTAAACAGGTGATAGTGTCGCGTCGCCGACGTCGCTGGCGGGTAAGGCTCCAACCATTTAGTTTTCGTTTACACATCTGGGCAAATTAAATGGAAACGGTATTTAAACGTTTTCAAACTGGTTAAAACTGTTTATAAACGGTAATTTAGCAAACAACTCACTGGGTGACTTCCCGTAAGCATAAAATATGCCAGGAGAATATCTGGGCGGTGCCAGTGATGTCGGCTAGAAATATCTTGATTTATTATATACACTCACGATTCCCATAAGCCTTGAACATATACTTTGAGATTATTTGGAATAAACGCGAGATGCAAACAAAGTCCAAACAACGTGTCGAAACCTACACTCATCCCGCTCCATCATCAATGGAAATTGACGCGTCCTTTCAGCACCAGAGGATCTGTGACATGGAAGACGACGATGCCGACATGGATCTAGACAGGGCTGCGACTGCAGCGGCTGTTATTTTGCTTGGAGCAGAGGAAGCCCGTATATTGCGTGCAGAGCGTAGAAAGCACAGCCGGTTGTACCTCTGCCGACCCCAGCTGCTGCCAAACCCGAGATTCAATACCCCGTGGCAGGTCCTCCATGCCAGTGGCAGCGATCGGGCCTTCATTACGACAATGGGGTTTGATGTCAAGACCTTTGCCGCCATAATTGACGCTGGAGTTGGTGCTGCATGGGACTCAACCCCAATTCCCCGACAGGACGTGGCCACCACAGGAAAGCCTCATCTCGGGGCACGATCCTTGGATGCCACTGGTGCTCTCGGGCTTGTTCTCCACTACCTCAACTCTACCATGCGCGAGATCAGCCTACAGCAGATTTTTGCACTTATCCTGACAACAGTCTCGCGCTACATCACATTTGGGCTCAAAATTCTCCTCCCAGTTCTGCGCAAGATCCCGGATGCAGCTATCGTATGGCCCGATCGAGTCGAGGATTTCCAATCCTACAATGACTTGATTATTGAGCGCCATCCCCGTTTAACCGGAGCTTTTGCGAGCATAGATGGCCTCAACCTGCCTGTTCAGACAGCAGAAGATGAGGAAATGGAGAATGCGACATACAATGGATGGCTCTGCGAGCATTTTATAAGCTCTGTGCTAGTCTTTTCTCCGAAGGGTATGTGATTGTCTGTCATTCACGTCGCGCACTCATTTCATCATCTAGGCAATGTAATTGCAGCCAAGCTCAATGCGCCTGGGAGTTGGCATGACTCCCGTGTCGCACAGCCAATCTATGAAAAGCTTCGTTCTCGGACGCCCGAGGGCTTCTACTTGGTTGCAGACACAGCCTTCCCTCGTGGTACGGCACAGATTGACGGAAGAATTCGCGCTCCCATCAAGAGTGGCCAGCGGATCCAAGGTACCACTGCACAGATTGAAGAAAAATTAGCATTTGATCGTGAACTGCTGTCGTACCGCTGATAAGCCGTGTAAACAAGTACACCTGAATTTGCGCATTTTGCATATTTCCAGGTGTCAAGCATGTGAGCTACATACCAAGAGGCTTTCGGGAGCTCCGAACGAGAAGCCTAATAGTCTAATAGCACTAGGGAATGAACCAGGAGGGCTTATGGCGGTACCTTCACAAATGGGGCCAACATATGTCTTACCCGGGTAAGGAACTAGACCACTATGGCAGAGAAACTAGGTTATATAAAGCCTAAGGCTGCTTGCTGGGACTCATACCAAGGAGATGGGAAGGAAATTATCATTATTGCACACAGGAAGAACCGAAGTCCTTCATAAAAGATTGACTAGACCAAGATTGTCTGTGTTTGACACAAAGACCTACCGCGTTTGAATCACATGATGAGTTGGGCATACCAAGAGAAGGTTGGGACGCCAAGACGGACAGTGTCCAAGAATAGCCACCGGCATTACCGGTCTAGGCAACCCGCATCACTGCAGACATCACGATAATCCTTATCCGGATAAGAACAGAACCTTAAAAGCCAGACTAAAGATAGACGGGTTGAGCTAACCTACAACTATGGGGTACCGTATTCAAGCTACGATGGCAGGCTAGACGAAGAAGACCCTCTCGAGCTCGGGACATAGAGCTACAGACGAAGAAGACCTTATCCGGGTAAGGCACCCGATGTCAAGATGGACCCTCCGACGGAGCAGATGGGAAATCTCGTGCTACATCAAAGCACGCCATACTCAACCAATGAGAAACGAGTATCGTCGACGGACGACAGGAGCAGTGGGGAGTCAGCTTAGCTATAGTAGTGTAATCCGGGCAGTGTAAGCAGGTTGGATTTAGTATAAGTAGGGGCAGGAAGTGCAAAACGGGAGCGCATATCCCTTGGAGGCAGGCACCAGAGTTGGTTGTCCTTGTTAGTTCCACTAGATTTGATTAGCTCGGGCCTAGCCCACAGAAACCTAGCACCAGAATAGAATTGGGATTGGATAAAGAACCTTAAAAATATAAGCAATCGAGAACTGGGTCGAAAACCCTTTGAATAAGGCCGAAAGCCGAACATCAGTACTGAGTCGAAAGCTCTTTTAAGGCTGAAAGCCGCCAGAACCAGTTGTCTCGTTGAATCATATTGAGTCGAAAGCTCTCTTAAGGCCGAAAGCCGCCCAAACCTTGGTGTATAACCACAAACTCGTCTATTAGACACCCAAACCTGACCTTGTGTCGTAAAACTACTATTACTCTGTTCATTGTACCGCATTAGTCTTGAAATAAGACCAGAACTACCCAGACAAACCAGGAGATCCTTACCCGGCTAAGACACCTTAGTCGTTTAGTGATCAAAGCAAGCCGTCTACCAGTACAGACTAGCTATAGGGTCAACTAATCGTTGATTCAAACCCCAAACTACCCTCACATCGGCACTCACACAAGAGGAGCGATAGGTTGTTAGTGATTTATTAGTTGTTGGTGTTGTTAGTGGATAGCACGTTTGTCCACTCGCATTAGCGGCCAGTAGCCCATTTCCCGCCTTACTTCGAGAGCCACCGTCTCACCGCCAGACAGCTGAATGGGGGATGCGCGGCCTGCAAGGCTCTTTTGGGCGGCTGCGCCTGCCACTGGACATTGGTGATCAAGAGGAACGAGGTAACCTGCTCGAGATTTGTGTGCGCTTACACAATTTACGTGCACAACACATCGGCTACAACCAGATTCGTACCGTTTACATGCCATTGTGGCGACAGAACGAGGATGATGAAGAAGTTTGGTCTAACTTCGAGAACATGCTGTTCTCCGAACAACGTCGCGTTGACCGAGTATCTCGGTTCCATAATTTCCCCGAGTACTCAGTGTAAAACCAGATAAATTTGTAGTGCTACTACATACAAACAAATCTGAAGTCTACGAGCTATGTTTCACAGAAAGATCTAACGAGTGGAAGTATGTAAAGAACGACGAGAGTTGGTCTAATCATGTCGGAAACAAGGTATATAGTATTAAGGAAAACTGCGCCTCAATTGGCATTAGAGTGAGTATTCTTGGGGGCCGGGCTGATAACGAAGGCAATGGCAGAGCCGCGGCGAGGGGTTACCACAAGCTCCACCGCATTTCCGGTAACCGTTGACGAGGGGGCGGCAGGCAGAGTCGAGGTAGGGCGAGCCGGGCTGATAGACAGCTGCCTTCCGAGGAAAGATGGAGGCGAAGGCTGCCGAATGCGGGATGGACCAGGGGTAGGAGTGCGGCGGCGGCTGAGAGCACGATGGGAGCTCGCGTAATGGGAGCGAGTGCGGCCGTCAACTTCGAAGCCATCCCAGGGATCGTGATTTTCTTCGTTGTCGTCTTCACTGGTGGAAGGATCTGAGATCCAGTAAGTCTGTGCGCCGCCGTCTGGATAGGTCTCCTCACATCGAACCTTCCCCCGAACCCTCTGTATACCGGGCATATTTTTGTGGCTGCGACGACGATACTCACGGTGGCGAGAACGGCCGCGAGCCTGCTCGCGACCCTTCGCCATCTGCAAGACCTCGAGCCGCAGCTCAGCACGATCACGGGCGCGCTCGACATCGTGGACACGATTTTGCAGGATGGTGATCTGTGCACGAAGACCCTCCGCAACAGCTTGGGCATCGCGCAGCTGCTGGGACAGGGTCAGGATCTGGGTGTTCTCGAGTGCCCGCTGGGACGGGCATCATCGCGAGCCTTCTGCACGTCCGGATCGAATATGTGAGCAAGTTTGTTGGCAAGGTCCGCTCCGCTTGCACGTGCATTGCACCGCAGAGGTGGGGTAGGGGTGCGGCGGGCAACAGCAGTGCGGAGGGCTCCGGAGGGATGGTCAACGACCTGGATGTCGTCGTCGTTGGAGGATCCGCCGCCAGATTCATCGTCGAATTCGGAGTCACTCAGGTCACGAGTGCCGACACGTATATTGATGAGGTCTTCAAGCTCGTGCGCGCGCTTGACCTCCGGAGGACAGGTAGCACTGCCAGTCGGTTTTTTAAGCTTCAGATACTAAAGGAGAACATGTCAGTACTCATACAGGCCTTGATACAAGATGTAACGCACCTGCTTATACTTGCTCTCCAAAGACTTCGGGGAACGCTTCGGCCTGCTATTCAAGAGTGCCCACTTGTTATACCGACGGTGGATGACCTTCCAACCCTTCTGGCCAACTGGGAGTTCCTCTTCGATGAGGTCAAAGAGCTTGCTAGTGTCGTCCCTGCTAAATATAATGATTCGATCAGAAGAGTTGACGCGAACAAGAAGATGTACTCACCAGCTCCCGCAGGTCATCCACGCTTGGCAGGGGGCTCGCTGTCGTCTTCGGAGCCCGACGAGGCTCGCTGCCGCTTCTTTCCCTTGGGATCGGCACGCTCTTTCCCTTTGCGACGGCTGCCAGCAACCTTTTCGGCCGGTTTGAGCCCACGAGCATGAGCTATAGTGGGCCCATCTCTGGGATCGAGATCTGCACCCCCGGGAAGCGCAATGAGAGCTGGATCGATGGGGATCAGGTGCTGGGTAGCATTGGACGGAATAGGCCGCAACGCAAATTGATACTGATCCTGGAGGAAGTAAGCAATGAATAGGATCATCGAAAGGGATGCTGCACGTACTTGGAATGCGTGCTCGATTGGAGAATCAGGCCCCCCGCGGCTCTTGTCATGCTGCTTCCCAATATTAGGACATGAGATGACAACAGAAAGGACTAACATACCAAAGAGCTATGTTCCGAGGGTCTCATAGGCTCCTGAGTTTGCCCATGCATCTGGCCAAGAAGGTTCTGCTACAGAGGCTTATCTGTCAGCTCAAGATACAGAATAGGACTCAGACATACCTGAGTCTGTCCATTGTGGTGGCACCAACTGCCGTCAGTGTCACGATACAAAACATTGCCCTCACTGTCCCGAGCAAGCTCTGGGACCCGGGGATGAAGTGGAGTGAATGGTGGGCGATTGGGAGGCTGATTCGACATTTTGCGAGTTAAAAGATGAGGAGGAGAGGGTAGTGGACAATACAGACCAGTTACTGCCACCTTATATACTGCTGGTGGTCGGAAATCTTCGGCCCTTCTGTTTCTTGGCAGAGTTCGGTGACGTCGAGAACAGAGTGTCAGGGGAACCCCCGGTCCGCGCCGATCCGGTACCGGAACCTCCGGTTCCGGCACCCTCCGAAACCCTTCCCGTGCTCCTGTCCACCCCTCTCTCGACCGTTGCCTTGACCCCGCCTGGCACTTGGCCTGTGACAAGGCCCGCGACCTCTGCCGGAACCTCCGGTCCCGTACCTCCGGACCCTCCGGAACCCCCGGATCACTGTGGGCACGTGCTCCTAGCTAGTTGGTAGTTATACCCACGGCCCGGCGTGGGAATCCTCAGAGTTTCTTCTCTTCGGATCCCCCTCGCCAGGCTCTTGAGTACGCTCGGGCCCTGAGGTTGCCCTTACAGCAGAAGAAACTCTCTAAGGGATTAACTGGCCAAGATTGCAAAGTTTGGCTTAGCCGCTTCGGACCGCACCGACAGTGCCCCGGGCTCCCCAACTTCGAATCTTGTCCCCTCCTCCCGGGCTTCTGCTCCCCATCCCGCGATGGCCGACCTTGCTGAAGAACGCCTGACCGAGATCGAGAGCACGCTTGCACGTCTCCTCTATATCCTCGAAAATCAAGATCCACCACGCGCCGCACCTGCTCCAACCCCTGCCGCTCCGGCTCCGGTTCCGGGTCCAGGAGTTTTCGGAGATGTCCACCAAAACCCCCAAAAATCGGTCCTCCGACCGAACCCCCCGTTCGTCTTTGACGGCGACCGCTCCCAGGGCCGAGCGTTCCTCCACGCCATCTGGATGTACGCCCGGCTCGTTCCGGAGGCGTTCCTCGAGTCCGGAGAGCCTTCGGAGCCGAAGCTCGTCCGCTTCGCCATGTCATACATGGCGAAGGACTCCGCCCAACGCTGGGCCGAACGCCACGGTTCGAAGCCGACCTTCCCGTTCCCGACCTGGGACTCGTTTGTCTCCGAGTTCCGGCTCCGGTTCGTGGAAGAAAACGAGCAAGATCACGCCCTGATCAAACTCGAGTCCCGGGCCTATCACATGGGCTCTCGGGACGTTTTCCGGTACACCGACGAGTTCGAGGACCTCGTTGACCTCGCCGGGTTCGTTGACCCAATCGTCAAGGTCACCAAGTACCGGACCGGACTCGATCCGGCGATCAATTCCGTGATCACCGGGTCGAGCGACCCTCCTCCCCTCACGGACTACCCGGCGTGGCACCAGCGAGCCTACCGAGCTTACGAGTCCCGGCTCCGCCTACGCAACACCGGCGGAACCGGAGCTTCCGGACGTGCTCCGGCGCCCCCGGGGCGCTCGACCTTCCCGATCCAATGCCCTGCGATGGCTGTCGCACCTATGGCCCGTGCCCTCGCTCCTACTCTTCCCCCTCCGGTCCCCATGGACGTAGACCGCACCCGTAAGCGTAACACACCCCGTCGTGGCTGCTTCCGTTGCGGTGGCGACCACTTCGACCGTGACTGCACAGCTCCGGTCAATGTCCGGTCTACTGACATCCTTGACGAGGTGATCCGGCAACTCGAGGGTGACCTCCTCGAGGAGCTCCTCGCACGGATGGCCTTGACCGAGGCTGTTGCAGAGCACGCTGCCTCCACCGAGCAGGAGGGTTTTCCCACCAGCGACGAGTGAGCGGTGCACCCTCGTTCGCTTCCCATAATCGTTTTGCTGTCCTATGTAACGAGTCTGACAATACATCTCTTGCATCCGACGAAACGATAGACGCACCCCCTGAGCCGTGTAGCACCATTCCGGCTGTTCCAACCCCGGAACCTCCGGCTGCTCCAGCTCCGGAACCTCCGGCTTGCCCCTGGACGCGAACCCCAAAGTGGGAACGCAAACTTCCGAAGCGATACACGATCGCCGCGGAGCCCACTGCTAACTCCCTCCACCTCCCCTTGGAGATCGAGTCCATCACCGACGGCTCTAAACTGTCGCTGAACGGCCTCGTAGACTGCGGAGCTACGTCGGAGTTCATCGACACGGAGTATGCCGCGCAGAGCAAGCTCCCCCTCCGTCGGCTGTCGCAACCCATCCCGGTCTACAACGTTGACGGCTCCCCAAACGAAGCCGGAAGCATCCGGGAGGTCGCCGAGGTCATCTTACGTTACCGAGGCCACACCGAACGGGTGGTTCTCGCAGTGACCCGGCTAGGCAAACAGAAGCTCATCCTCGGGTACTCCTGGCTCCGGAAGCATAACCCGGAGATCGACTGGGAGACCCGGGAGGTCAAGATGAGTTGATGCCCCTCCGGGTGTGCCACCTGTATGGAGGAGTCGAAAACGGAGCGCCGTACGTCCCAGGCCGCTGCCCGCCTCCTCCGACGCCTCCGGGCCGGACCACCCCCGGAGATCTGCGCGGTCGATACCGGAGACCGCAGCGGCGAAGACGAGGATGACCTATTCGAGGACGAGCTGCCGGAGCTCACCCCGGACGCCTGGGACGATTCGGATGAGGAAGACGAGGCCCTTGAGGAGGGTGACCGCGTCTTCTACACCACGTTTTCCCCACCGGAGGAGCTCCGAGCCACCAGCACCGTCTCCCAACGTCTCGTGGAGGCTTTCAGCCGGAACTCCGGTCCCCCTCCGGCCTCCCTTCCGGATTGGGCACGCGAGTTCGAGGACGTCTTCAACAAGGATGCCTTCGACTCCCTTCCGGAGCGCCGGAGCTGGGACCACGCCATCGAACTCGTCCCGGATTCCGAGCCGACCAACTGCAAGGTCTACCCGATCTCGCCTGCCGAGCAGCGAGAGCTCGACGCGTTTATCGAGGAGGGCCTTGCGACCGGCCGAATCCGGCCATCGAAATCTCCGATGGCGTCCCCGGTCTTCTTCGTTAAGAAGAAGGACGGAGGTCTCCGGTTCGTCCAGGATTACCGGGCACTTAACGCGATGACCGTGAAGAACCGATACCCGCTCCCCTTGATCAACGACCTCATCAATCGGTTGAAGGGAGCGAAGTTCTTCACGAAACTCGACGTCCGGTGGGGCTTTAACAACGTCCGGATCAAAAAGGGTGACGAGTGGAAGGCCGCATTCCGGACTAACCGGGGGCTCTTCGAACCCCTGGTGATGTACTTCGGCCTCACCAACTCCCCGGCAACCTTCCAAACCATGATGAACGTCATCTTCCAGGACCTGATCTTGTCCGGAGACGTCATGGTGTACCTCGACGACATCCTCATCGCACACTCGGACCTCCGGAAGCACCGGGAGATCGTCCGGGAGGTCCTCCGGGCACATAAGCTGTATCTGCGCCTGGAGAAGTGCGAGTTCGAGAAATCGTCCATCGAGTACCTCGGCGTGATCATCTCCCACAATCACGTCGAGATGGACCCGATCAAGGTTGCCGGAGTCGCCGCCTGGCCCGCCCCGACGTGCAAGCGGGACGTCCAGCAGTTCCTCGGCTTCACGAACTTCTACCGGAGGTTCATCCGGAGCTTCTCGGATGAGGCCCGCCCCCTTTTTGACCTCACGAAGAAGGGCGTCGCGTGGACTTGGGGTCCGGAAGAGGCGGCCGCGTTCCAAGCCATCAAGGACGCGGTGACTTCCGAACCGGTTCTCGGACTTCCGGACCCGGAGAAGAAGTGGCGGCTCGAAGCGGACAGCTCCGATCGGGCAACCGGAGCGGTCCTCTCCCAGCCGGGGCCCGACGGGAAGTGGCACCCTGTAGCGTTCTACTCCAAGAGCTTGTCTCCGGTCCAGCGCAACTACGAGATCCATGACAAAGAGATGCTCGCAATCATCCGGGCTCTCGAGGAGTGGCGGCACTTCCTCGAGGGTTCGCAGCATCCGGTGGAGATCTGGACGGACCACAAGAACTTGGAGTACTTCCGGAAGTCGCAGAACCTCAACCGGAGGCAGGCCCGGTGGTCCCTGTACCTGTCCCGGTTCGACTTCACGCTGCACCATGTTCCCGGACGCCAGATGGGACGCCCCGACGCCCTGTCCCGCCGTCCGGACCACGGGCCTACTCCGGACAATCAGGACGTCACCCTCCTGTCCCCGGAACTCTTCCACGTCCGTGCGACAGAAGGTGTGGCTATGTCCGGCCCGGAAGTCCCGCTTCTCCGAGACATCCGGGAGGCCCTTGCCGGAGATCCGGACCTGGAAGACCCCGCTGCCCTGGCAGCACGGGAACTCCTCAAGGTCCGGGGGGTCCGGTCATCCCGATCTGCAGAGTGGCATGTCGCCGGCGGTTTGCTCTACTTCCGGGGGAAGATCGTGGTCCCCCGGGACAAGGACCTCCGCCGTCAGATCCTGGAGCTCCACCACGACACCAAGGTCGCTGGGCACGCCGGCCGCTTCAAGACGTTGGAGCTTGTCTCCCGGAACTACTGGTGGCCCCAGTTGTCCCGTCACGTCGGCCGGTATGTTGCGACCTGTGATATGTGCTGCCGCACCAAGGCGCTCCGGAAGCTTCCGGTCGGTGAGCTCCACCCGACCGAGATCCCGCCGGAGCGCTGGCACACCGTCTCAGTCAACTTCGTCGTAGAGCTCCCGGAGGCCCACGGGTATGATGCGGTCATGGTCGCTGTCGACGTCCTCGGTAAGCGTGCGCACTTCAATGAGTGCACCACCCGGATCGATGCCGTCGGAGCCGCCCGGTTATATTACCGGAACGTTTGGAAGTTGCACGGAACCCCGGAAAAATACATTTCGGACCGGGGTCCGCAGTTCGTCGCGGAGTTCACCGCTGAGCTGTGGCGCCTTATCGTGATCACTCCGGCGACTTCTACGGCCTACCATCCGCAAACCGATGGCCAGACCGAGCGCGTCAACCAGGAGATGGAACAGTTCATCCGGATCTTCACCAACTACAAACAGGATGACTGGGACTATCTCCTGCCAGCCGCGGAGTTCGTGTACAACAACCACATCCACTCCTCCACGCAGCAGGTCCCCTTCATGACCGATACCGGTCGGCTCCCCCGGATGGGATTCGAGCCGAACGGGCTGCGTTCGAAAGTGGAGTCTGCGAACGAATTCCGCGACCAGATCGCCTCCGGAGTCTCCGAGGCTCGGGCCGCACTGGTCAAGGCCAAGGAGGAGTACAAGTGGTACTACGACCGGCGCCGGAGCCCCGCTCCGGACATCAAGGTCGGCGACCGGGTCTGGCTTGATGCGTCGGACATCCAGACCACCCGTCCTTCGCAAGGGCTGTCCCACCGGCGCCTTGGTCCCTTCAAGGTGATCAAGGTCGTCGGACGCGGCGCCTACAAGCTGGAACTGCCGCCCCGCTTGTCCCGGCTTCATCCGGTCTTTCCGGTAGTGAAGCTGGAGCTCGCCGAAGACGACCCCTTTGAAGGGTGTCCGGGCTACGACGAGCCGGCTCCCGTACTGCCGGAGGCTCCGGGCGACCCTCCGGAGTGGGAGATCGAAGAGGTTTTGGATGCCAGAATCCGCTACCGCGGCCTCTGGTACTACGTTCGCTTCAAAGGTTATAACTCCTCGCATGACCAATGGGTGAAGCACTCCGACGTCTTCGCTCCGGACGCCGTAGCCGAGTTCTACCGGAAGAACCCGACGAAACCCCGCCACATCTCCGCCGCCACCTTCGACTCCCTCCCCTTCCGGGACCCGGCCGTCCACGTCTGGACCATGCATCGAGGCGCCGCATTCCAAGGGGGGGATGATGTCAGGGGAACCCCCGGTCCGCGCCGATCCGGTACCGGAACCTCCGGTTCTGGCACCCTCCGAAACCCTTCCCGTGCTCCTGTCCACCCCTCTCTCGACCGTCGCCTTGACCCCGCCTGGCACTTGGCCTGTGACAAGGCCCGCGACCTCTGCCGGAACCTCCGGTCCCGTACCTCCAGACCCTCCGGAACCCCCGGATCACTGTGGGCACGTGCTCCTAGCTAGTTGGTAGTTATACCCACGGCCCGGCGTGGGAATCCTCAGAGTTTCTTCTCTTCGGATCCCCCTCGCCAGGCTCTTGAGTACGCTCGGGCCCTGAGGTTGCCCTTACACAGAGCCCGTAAATTGGAGGTGGGCAGGGAAACATGCAAGCGAGGATCTGGGCTCGGGATTATTCGGCCAGGGACGTTGTTGGAGGCCCGTACCATGCTGAGAGGCGCACCGACCGTCGGATCCTGCATGCGCAAAAGATGCACCTGAAAATGTCATCGGTTGCTGGTCCAGCCCGGGTCGATAACGATAAGCCTCAACAGCCCACTCACCAACCAGCGGCCATGAACGCTACGGTCGCACACGGCAGACAAAGAGCAGACGAAGGGGAGGGAGTAAGAAGAAAGGCGGCGCGAAGAAGGCGCTGTAAGCACAGCCACGACGGGATTAGTGTTTTCCGGGTCGGGCCGGGCCTGAAAGCCCGGGGCTTGGGCCGGGCTTGGGCGGGCTTGGGTCGGGAAAAATCTCAGGCCCAGGGCTTAGCAATAAATAATTATATAAATATATTAAATAGCAGATTTTGGCAGGAATTTGCTCACAGGACTACCAAGTACCAGAAGGATGAATATTGGATGCAACCTGTTGTTATCTGTTGGAATTTGGCCTTGAAGTGAGAGGAACAACCCTGGAAGCCTATTTGGGAACGTGAGAAAGTCACTTTTGGTCAGCCAACTATCACGGAAATCCAACCTGCGGTTTTCTGTGTACCAATGGAATCACTCTACAGATAGTTTTATCAACTATCATTAAAGTTTTTGGTGTAGGGTCTGACTACGGGAGACTAGGAAAAGCCCGGGCCTAGGCCCCGGGCTTCGGGCCTGAGCAAATCTCAGGCCCGGTTGAAAACCGGGTCGGGTCGGGCCTGAAAGCCCCGGGCTTGGGCCGGGCTCGGGCCTAAGCCCGAGCCCGGCAAATCACTAGACGGGATTTCCCAAAACGGTTTATTAGAGCGTTTTGAAGTCTATTCGAGGGGGGTCGACCCCTCTTCTAGATTCGCAATATACAGTGGTCTATTCAAGGGTCTAAGCGAGATCTGTGGCCGATGGGGTCCTGATGGCTCTCCGGCATCACGGCAAAAATTGCTCAGATATTCTCCTGGCATATTTTATGCTTACGGGAAGTCACCCACTGGAAGGTCTTACAGTGGTGTGTCATAGCAGAATTTCTGTTGTATTGTCTCTCTACCTCACTAGGTTCATTTGATGAACCTCCGCGGTCATACTCATTCACTGCGAGGGTCAACGGCGCGGTCCGCCATTACAGGCGCATCAATCAATCACGCCCAGAGTTACTCCATATGGATGCATGCCGCTCTTTGAGCCGCACATAGTCCCTAACAGGACCTTCCCTCAAGGATCCATGCCCCATGCTCACTTTAGGACATCCCAGAAGCAATGAATTCCTCGGAAAGGTGGTACCTGATACACAGCAGGTAATTAAATATTCCGAACCATTTACATAACCGTTTGTTTACTAACCATTTACCGTTTACGACCTCGGGCAAACTAAACGGAAATAAAAACGGGTTTTTTTCGTGTATAAACGTTTGCAAACGGAAATGGTTGGAGCCTTACTGGCGGGTCACGGTCACGATGACCTCCGTCGCCAATGAAATACCGTGACAATTTTGAAAAATTCCTAAATAAGATGGGGGAATCCCATATTTCCATCAAAACGGAGACGGTTTACGAAGGAACTCGTAAGAATTGCTCTACGATCCTCCAATTCACCAAAAACAGGTACAAAATTTGGATTTTGGTTGCCCAAATTGGCGATGGTCACGGTCACCAGCTACCTCGTCGCGTCGCCTTCGGCCGGGGTGCCCTGTCACGGTCGTCGACGCGTCGCCTCCCTACACATCCGTACAGTATACCCACTTTCGAAGGAATTTGGCCAAATCTGAGCAGAATGTGGGTAGAATTCAATTTGGGCCATCAGGCTGGCTGTACACCTCCAGCACTTCAATGTTTTTCTCGTCCTCTTGCTCCCGATATTATTCCCTTTCTCAGCAGAATATCAAGTCTACTGTCTCCTCACTCTTTGCATCATGTTCTCTGTCATGTTCCGGACGCTGAAAAAATTAACCCAGTACAAAGTTTTCTGCAAGTTTTCTATGCCAAAACTTTTTTCGAGGCACATAATTCAAACCACTATCCAGTGTCTTAGGGTGGTTCTGAATAGTACCCTGTGTCTGAAAGCATCTTTATAGAGGTGTGAAGCTGTTGCATTGAGACGAACCCAGAGAAGGCAGATCAGCTGATCCGAGTCCCGGTTTTACCGGCAAGTTCGGCAAGTTCTGAGTTGCTGCAGACCTCGTAGCTCAGTTAAAAAATTATGATCTAACATGAGCTACTGTATTACTGACTCTGAAGGTCAACGCAACCCGAGAGCAGGAAAGCTCGGCACAGTTTTGGCTTCAATTGATCGCATCAATCTGATCACGGACGGCTCGCCGATGTGTTCTGCTCAGATTTGGCCTTGGTCCTTCGAGAATGAGCATATTACACTTGAATAGTATGTAGGGATGTAACACAAAGGTATTCTGAACATCTTATCTTATCTGGGTCCCGAATGTGGAGTTTCCTACTGACCTGGACTTTGAAGGCCTTCGTAAAAACCTACGGCTTACTGGAAGAGAATGAATGCTACTAAGACGCATCGGGGGGTGTCGGCAGTCAATTAGACTGGATATCCGATTAGCAGTTCGGTGTCATCAGTCCGACTACCCGATTGGGTAATCACTGGCCATCAAACGAGCGTGGCTTTCCATACGTCACGTGCACGGGTGGTCATTATTTGATCACGTTTCGGCAAGTCCTATTTCGACCCCCGAACTTAGCACAGACTAACCTACGCCCTCCGTTTTCGAATTTTCGCAAAACTATAATGTCTCAGTCCTCCGCAATATCTACTCTAGTCTCCCTGAATATAGTTGCTCTCATGAAGTCAGATTTAACCGAGTTTCTCTTATCCCCTCTTCTATTTTGTGGCGGCAATGTCAACCCACTTCGGAGTCCGAGGTTACTAATAGACCGACACTTCCGGTTCTTTCGTCCCGCGCACAAATTTCCGGCCTTCCCTGTTTCTCCGCAACACTCGGATCCTCGATGCTGTGCCAATGCTGTTAGAATGACAGGACTCAGGCTCGCAGAAGTTCAGAAGCTTCACAGCTTCGTGCATCACAATATAAGGGGCACCATCCACGACACAGCGGCATCGATATCTCCCTCCATTCTCAGTCCCGATGGATGAGAACTTGCACACAGACGACGTATTTAAGTCTCACTCGACGGGCAATCGGCGGGGCTCCATGCCGTACGTTCTTCCAGTCGACCTCGGCGATGGTGCTCACTAATTTCGCCGGGCGGTCGTGCGCCAATTCAGCTATGCTGGCGCCTTTTTCCCGAGTTCGCGTAACCTTGTAGTCGAGGGGGGTGTCTTCACGAGCAATGTAATAACGAATGTCACACACAACCATCATACCTATCCGCCCACGCACGGTATGGCTCTACACATCTCAATTGGCGACTCATTAAATATCAGCAGAATTTCGGAAAATACCAATGGGAGAAATAGATCTTCAGCATGAGATACGATTGGACCACGATTCCAGCATTGTATACGGACGACGTGTACAAAGGTCCGCTCGGCGAATGTACTCGGCCAGAGTTCAAGTTGATGGCTGTAAATCAGCAATGACTGTCGCATGGTACCAGGGCCCAAATGCGGAACAGGTGCGACCTCCCTCCAGACATAGAATCCCACCAACATGGCTCTTCGCAGAAATGGCGCCAGGATATCTCAATACACTCGTGGCTTCGGTCAGTATCTTCCAACCTGCTCCCCAACAAATGAGTTCATGTGATACCTCTCCAGGCATCCCA
Organism: Mycena galericulata; assembly: GCA_029289565.1. Taxonomy (NCBI): domain Eukaryota; kingdom Fungi; phylum Basidiomycota; class Agaricomycetes; order Agaricales; family Mycenaceae; genus Mycena; species Mycena galericulata. The sequence goes on along the minus strand of JARKIA010000165.1, from coordinate 131,755 downwards.
ACTTTGTCCAGCTCTATGGAGTGGCCAGCACTGGCTCCATGCATGCTGCAGTGTTTCACAACGGTGCGAAGCAATCTGGACAATATTCAGTGTTCCTGAGAATGTTCCTATTCAGATCTCATCCCTGTTGAAGAGTTTGTCGACATCTACCGCAATTCACCTATCCTGTCCCTCTATTTCCGTGCCTACTGGGTACGTAAATCTTCCACCTGTTATAGCAGATGCTGAGTTTCCCGAAGGCGGAGGAGTTTCGTGTAGGGAGATCGACTAATATTGTCGCAGCTACTAATTCTGCGGCTACAGGAAGTGAATGATTATCTACACTCGATGTTCAACCGAGCGGTCGTGAGTGATTACCAGTATCTGTGTTCTTCCCTTCACTTACAACCGCAGAGTGAGAATAAATGCACACTGTGGATACGGGGCTCAAATCGCCGGTTGTGTGTTAACGACGTGATACTCAATGACAACTACCCATGGGGTTGTTCGTATTTGAGGGGCGTACATTACTGGAGACCGGCGCGCGAAGAGGTTGACATAATGTCCTACAACGGACCCAACCACGAAGCTGTGGTAATTTCTTCACTAGCCCTCAGTCATTACCACGAATTCTGTGGCCACTATCGGTCCCGCTCACGAAGCTTCTTCCTCCCCGCACATGCAACGACTACTGTCGGAATGGTAGTCAGGCACCATCCCTCGAGTTGCGAAGTCGAATCCCCGGTTAACATTGCGTTTATGCCTCTTCTGGACGTTGTGGTCCTGAACACATCCTGGAGCTGGGCCAGTGGTGCAGACTCCAGTTGTGGGTCGGACGTCTGGCCTGGGGGCCTGCCAGGCACCTTGATGTCAGATTCCTGGCGACGGTATTGAGTCTTGTATTTTTGTGGGTTTATACTTATCTGGTCAAAGGTATAGATTCGATCAAATTTCCGCGGTCACTTCAATAACCCGTTACTTGTATTTCAATTATTTGGACCTCTGGCTTGGTCAGGCCAACCACATATTCAGTTCTCTTCACATCACATCCACCCACGATCAGTATGGTGCGTCCGTGAACCCGATACTTCTATCCCCGCTTACATGTATGTGAAAGCTGTTGTTGATCGGGTTCGATTCACATGCATCTTTACGCCGACCACACGTCCAAGTTGCCCTTCCCAAGGGTGGCTTTTTGTCTGCCCAGATGCTCAGCTGCGGTCTGGTCCCTGTTCATTCAGATGGCCAGACTGTGCTGCATACTGGTCCCGCGACCCCTTCGGGGCTGTGCGTCTAAGCACGGAGGAGGCCGAAGAAGCTGGATTCCCCCTCATTAAGTTACAATTAAGGGTCTCGGGGAAGTACTGGGATGATACTGATTACGCTCGGTTGTGGCAATTTCATCAAGCAAAAGGTTTTGTACCCAACAGTCAGGAAATTGCCCAACATCTGGGTCATCCACTATATCAGCTGTGCGATGAGCTCAGAGTTGAGGCACCCTTTGCACATGGTAAGTTGAACTTTTGGAACCTGAATGTTCACTGATATCTGGAAGTCACCGGCGAGGGTAAAGAGGAAGACAATGCCAGTCAACATGATACAGCGAATACGAGTGCGATGAGCGAGGAAGATGGACATGAAACAGTTGCCTCTGGTGAGCATGAGTCACATGCTCGACAGATGTCCTTGCTGAGATGTTTGCAGAGCATGGCGATGAAGACGGCAAGCCTGGCGGCATTCAAGCCAACATTTTACTCCTGTCCACAGGTTCCAAATTGTTATTCAAATTACCGACAGCCATTTTGGTACTGGTGGTGTTATGCTGTCTCGCGGACACCGCTTATTAGACATCCCCTTCGATATTTTTGGGAATCCCGGCCCAGGTCTATATCTCGACATGTTGAATCTTTTATATTTTTATCCATCGGCCCTTTTTCGTAGATTGAAAGTACATACTTGGTGGATTGAGTGTGGGTTGAGCTGCCATTGTTGATATAGCGCTCCGGTGCGGTATGAAATCTGGCAAGATTCAGGCAAAATGTTGGCCTTGGAGATACCTTGAAGCTGTCCAGAGACTTGAATATAGGTAGAACAATTTTCCGAGGCAAGTGTGAGCCCAGGAAATGTCGCATACGTATGGGTAAAAACATCGTGGGCAAGACGAAGTGTCAAATAACAGCGTGATGTCACTGTTATCGTATTATGGCACCAAGCCATTTACTCGGTGCTCTGCCTGGATCTCAACATTTGAACATGCTAAGTACCTTGGATATGCTTCATGTTCATCCCAGATTATTCTTGCAATTTAAGGTGTGCAAGATACAAGCGCGTGCGGCCGATTGACCAAGCTTGTGCAAACCGAGTATGGTGGCGGACAAAACTTCATGTCAAACCGCATTTTTAGTCAGATTCTCCCAAGATTTTAGATTTGGAAGGAACATAGGGTAGGTTTATTGATAAAATTTTCATTTCAGAAAAGTCGGAAGCACTCCTAATTTAGGGTTAAAAATGGCAGATTTTGGGACCCCCAAAAAATTGTGTGTACCTAACTCGAGGCCCTGAGCACCTAAAAAAAATTGAATATCCTGGAGTTGGCTACCTAGTTGAGAGTTACTCTTCCACTTTGCCTCAGCCACCTCAATTTTCGTCTTTTTGACCCCGATGAGAATGTAACCGCAAATCCGGCAAGATCAGCACAGCTGAAAAATCTTCGAATGGTGGGGAGAGGGCAGTTGGAGTCTTGACATGCAAACACTTTGTTGGTGCCAAGCGGAGCACGAGCTCCCATTTTGTGTGGGCGGGGTATGGTTGAGGGCGGGTTGATGGCGTTGCACAGCCACCGGCCCGAATGATCCGCAATCAAAACGGCAGAATCCGCGTCGCAAAAACCAAAAACGACTTTTTGAAACTTCTGTCCCAGCAGATCTTTAGATTGGGTTCTTCTGCTACTATCTACAGTATTACCATCACTTTCTCTAAAAAATTGGGTCGGCAGTAGCGATTGCCAAATTGGGACTCAAACTTGTCACGAAGTTCGGTCTGCCACCATATATATGAGATGGGTGTAAACACCGGTCCGAGGGCCGAGTCCCATTGATGAAGTTATCTCGGCTGTATCGGCCTGTCTCGGGTGACCTTGAAAATACCGGCTCGACTGGGATTGCATGGAAATTGTCTTGAGTTGTCTCGCCAACGTCAGTAGTTTATGCACCTTTATGAATAACTTGTTGGTTTGCATAACTAAAGATATCGAACTCGGGCGCGCAATGAGTCGATGCCGCGGACGGCCAGCGGAGTTCCAAATACTTATGTCCCGACTTACAGGTAGTGAGTGCGTCAGATTTCCTGGTGGTAAATGCGGTACGATATATTTATTCAATCTCAGTTTGTTTTCCTGCTCAACGATGGCTGCAGAAACACTGGTGACGATTTTGCAGCCGTTACTTCGATGTCAGGTCCGTGGTCTAACGTCACCTCGCGCTCAAGTCTGCATCGGCTGGCCTGGCCTGGGATTTAAAAATCCCAAGGCCAGGCCAATACTAGCCGACGCCTGCCAACACAGGTTTTTTACGGGGATGAAAGGTTGAGATTCAGAATGGGACTCAGCGCGCGGCGTGCGATCTGGCCATCAAGCCATTAGATGACACCGCGCCCCCACCGACACGCACGCGCCGAAGGCGCAAAGCTCCACGCAGTGGGCTCAGCGGCGAGCAACAAGGGGTCCGCCCCGCGTAAGACATCCCTCAAAAAGAAATTGTGCGGAGAAAACATTCAAATCTTGCACGCATGCCGATAATAAGCCGATGTGATGGCAGCCTCGGCGCGCCTTTGTCTTACGGTTTGTTTGGTTCGTTCATGTACCGTTGCCTTGGCGACGCGAGTCCCACTCCCGTAGACTCACTCATCTCTTCCGCCATGCAAAGCCCTATCTTGAGGATCCCCGCCGAACTGACCGCGCGGATCTTCGAAGACGTCCGCTTGGATGTCCTCCAGACCGAACGTCGCATCCGCCCCTCCATCGACACACCTCCTCTCGTCTTTACCCGGATTTGCAGTAATTGGAGAGCAATCGCACTGGGTACAGGGTCTTTCTGGAGCTGCATCGATTTGTTCGTCGAGGACCCAACTCTGGAACTCATAGACAACGCGCATAGCATTTTGGCGACGTGGTCGGAACGTGCGCGCAGCTGCCCACTTTCTTGGACACTGGGGGGATATGTAACTCTGCCTCCGATGTTTCCCATTCTGGCCACGCAGCTCCATCGGCTCGAGCTGAATGCATACGAACCAGATATGGACGTGTTCGGTACGATCGCGACCTCCACCGGCTTCCCGCAACTGCAGGAACTGGCCCTCCATCACCATGTTTTCGATGACGAGGAAATCCCGGCTACAATTGCACAAGTTTTGGCATCTGCGCCGGCCATCGAGGCAATATCTCTTTCTTTCTCTGCGCCAACACATTTCACAGGCGCTGAAACGCCCAGGCTGACAACTCTCCAAGTGAAAAAGATTACGCTTTCCACCCTCCGCGCCCTGTTTCAGCACTGTTCTGGCCGTGTAATGCTACCTACCTACCTACCTACCTGGACTCACACACTTGGAATGTCGCTGAAATCATCCCCGAGGATTTCCCTCCCACGGCTGCGCCCTTCATAGCGCCAAACCTCCAGACAGTTGTTATCCCATGGGATGCAGCAGTGGACGATGCAGTCATGCCATTCGCCCACTTTTCATTTCCGAGCCTAAAATACTTGCACCTCCCATACACTCCTAATCTCCATGTCGTCTCCGAGTTCTTCCACCGCTCTGGCTGTTCGATAGACAATCTTAATGTCAGCATTTCGATGACAGCACAGGTTCTCGAGTTACAGTCAATATTTGACCACATGCCGTCAATCACAACGTTGGAGATTTGGCGCTCGGAGGATTACGAGGATGATGATCCGTCTCCATCCCCAATCCCGGCGGTGATTCTTGCGCTTTCAGCCCCAGGTGTGCTACCCAGACTCCGAAACCTCACCATTCACATTGGCGGCATCCATGAGCCCAAGCCGTACACTGTGTCTTATGTCGGTGTCGTTTCGCTTCTGGATGCAAGGAGCAGCCCGAACAGCGCCTTCCGTTCATTTCATCTGGATGTCGACCCAACCGATCCCTTTTTATTTGCAGAAAAATACACACCCCCGAGTTTCTTCTTATCGCGAATTGAAAAGTTGGCGCAATGGGAGGCTGCATGGCTTAGCGGTTACCATGCAGCCTTGGTCTCTGAGTAAATCGGAGATCACCGGGCCTCGCGTAGATCGAGGGTTCGAACCCCGGTAAAGCTGCATTTAGGAGGGTTCTAGTGGGTATTACCAATCTTGGTTGAGTCCCACACTGTTCGGCATTTGCCGTTCGTGCGTAAAAGCATTCCCGCCGTTGGTTAGGAGCCTAAGGAGGTCACATGTTCCTCCGTTCTTTGCGGACCCGAGGGGCTGATCAATTATCAGTTGCCGGAGGTCATAACAAACGCACCACCAAAAAAAAAAAAAAAAAAAAAAAAAAGTTGGCGCAACAGATAGAGATTCACATCATCAATCGGGAATATTGTTGGGTTGGTGGTACGTCTGTTCATTCAGTAGCTTTAAGGTACCGCTGACCAAGTGCTGCAGGCGTTAAGGTTGGACAGCCAGACGAACCTGAGCAACGTGCAGAGTGGTTGAATCCGTATTGGAATTGGCTCCCGTAATCTTGCTCCCACAATTTTCTTGCTGTAAACAAATTTCCAAAGACATTCATTGTACACACGACGAGAGCGTGAAACGTAGCGTAGAAAATTGCAGTACTGTTTGCTATGTTCACGGGCTTATCTCCCTGGTCAGCTTCCTGAATACACAGGAAAAAAGAAAGGTTTTGCCACAGGCGAGGAATCGAGCCTCGGTCACCCACGAGATGATGACACACAAATGTGGGAATCGTAATCACCAGACCACCTTGAACACCTGCCCAATTCGAGAATGTATAGGTAAATTAACTGGAGGGAGAGTGGTACAGACTTCACTGTTTCCGAAGTTAGGTGGACTCTTGGTCGTCCTTCATAGAGGAAAATTGACCTGATCATGAACACAATCGTGCGTAAACCTAGAATGGGGCATGTTGAATCTATTGATTGATATCTTACCGGATTATACCTTGCGCGTTTTGCGCAGGGGCCTAAAAGCTCGTTGACTGATGTCAGCAGTGAGCTCTATCACAAAGAGTTGATTATCCTGACTTGAGCCAAGAATACCTTCTTTCAAATTCCTTTTCCTGCCATTCTGGGGGAGCGCATCAAACAAGTGTGGGTAAAGTATAGAGTCTGAACCTCTCACTCATCCGGAACTTGGCACTCGCGTTCTTTCCGCGCCGTGGCTTGCGGAGTCAGTGCCGACAGGTGCTAACCGAGTCTGTGAGGCGGCAACCACCGTGGCGTTGACACGACCAGCATGTTGCGGGCGGGAACGATGCGCACCTTTCATTTTCATTATCTCGTGGGCGACCGAGGTTCGAGTCCTCGCCTGTGCCAACACTCTTTTTTTCCTGCGTATTCGGGAAGCCGACCAGGGAGATAAGCCCGTCAAAATAGCAAATAGCGTTTTAATTTTCTACCCTACCTCGCACGCTTTCGTTTTCTGTACAATGAATGCCTTCGGGGATTCATTTACAGCAAGAAAATTGTGGGAGCAAGATTACGGGAGCCAATTCCAAAACGGATTCAAACACTCTTCGCGCGGCTTCGGTTCGTCTGGATTGCGCATGTTTTGGAGACAATGTGTTTTGGAGATAATTCAACACTGGCGCTATAGCAGGAAATATATAATGCATAGAGCTGAACTTTGCGAGAAACTAGATCATTCCAGGCGAAAAGCGGTCTCGCCGACCACACACACGCCCGTCACAGATCTCCAGCTAAATCATGGAGGTGCTTTGAATAAGACTGACTGTGTCCTTGAATCGGGGCGTAATGGAACATTTGAATGGGACTGGGTTGCTAGATGACGTGTCAATGTCAGCCAGCATTTCCGCCATATAGCTGCATTTCCGCACGATACGAGTCCATGTTGGTACTCATAAGAGGGCTCGATGGTTTGTCCATCCTCCCCGATTTCCTTGTTGATATCAAACACAGCGAGAATGGAGACGACTGCGATCCAGATCGACGAAGTGGCCATGTGTCTTCCGGGACATATTCTGGAGAAAATCCTGGTCAGTTTCCGGCGAGTGGCGCAGGTACGGAGAGACCGTCGCCCGAAGCCGAATGCAGCCTGTGGGTCTTTAACCGCCGGATTGGGCTTCCCATCGAGGAGGAAGCGCTCGGGTTTGAAGGCGTATGGATCCGGGTACATTTTCTGGGCAGATTAGATAGAACCATAACAGTATGGGTGACGCACTTCATCATGGAGGATAGCCCTAAGTATATTAAATCAGGATTCCACTTTGATGCCACAAATTAATATACACGCACCACGAGTTTCCGAAGACACGAGACCCCGCCGGCAGACGATAACCACGATACTCATCTTCTACGGGGAGGAAGTGAGGGGCAGCTGGACACCAAACGAGCATTAGTACGAGATTCGGGATACTGTAATCAAAGGGCGGAGGACCAAGGGGGGTCACATTCCTCCACCGCAGGACCTCTTTGACCAGAGCCGCAATATACGGCATCGCCTCCTCATCGCTGAAATCCGGTAAGTTTCCTTGCTCAACAACTGAGTCGATCTCGATTTGGGCCTTCTTCTGAGCATCTGGATTCGCGAGCATAGCAAGGAAGAATGTGGACAGGGCCGAAACGGTCGTGTCAGCCCCTGCAACATACATCGTGGCGGCGACATTTTTCACGCTATCTTCCTGGTAGTATTGATCCTCAGTTTGAAGATTTCGCAGAGCATTGGCGGTGAAGGACGTTGGAGTTCCTCCCAAGGCCTGGTCGAACAGAAAAGAAAACCTTGAACGCAGTTCTATCATCCGGCTTCAGGTCACACACCATGCGGCGTTTCGTCTCATTGAATGGCAGATCCCTGAGATCCTGTGCCAATTTTCTCCCTTCCCGAGCTATGCGTTGAAACTTCGCCCCCGGCACCCACTCGGGGACATATTTCAAAATCGGAATTAGATCCTGATGCACCGTGGTTAGCTACCGAATTGCATTCGCTAAGATACTCACAACGAGGAACTTTCCAGGAGCACCGCATTTCGAGATCACTTCCATTCCCTTCTCAGCTAGCGCGATGTACGGGTCATCAGCGGGTAAGACGTCAATTCCATACGTAACCGCCATGATTGTTTCACCTGCCATTCTATGCAATCGTCAGGCGATACAGAGTGAAGGGATCAACTCGGATATCATACTGCCGGAGGTGATCCAGGAAACCGTCCGGGTTGCTAACAAGCCGGCGAAGGAGCTCATGGGCGGCGAAGCGCTGGCGTGGACGAGAGGCGGCGGCTACGCCCGTGGTGAATTCTTGGTTAAATAAACGACGATCGGTCCGCCTAGGTAAAAAAGAGGATCTAGTCAACATGGAGCCTCACTCCCGGCATTCTAAGCCTACCATTCATTCCCTGAAATTCGTCCTGAGCAGGTTAGATCTTTGCGCTCGATTGGAGGGAGTGGCACCGTATTTCATGAAGGCTAACATTCCACGTTATTCAAAGGCGCACGAAAGGCGGGAAGCAATCACATAGCATGTAATTCCATCCCATTAAGTCTCCGAGCATCGGAACCGTAGGTCTGCAATCAGAGTCGTATAGAAGTAAAGTGCTAGTTCATGCCATACCTGTCCGAATAGATCGAAGAACGCTTCTCGAGGAGGGCATTAGTTGCCTCGAGCGACGAAAGGACAATGATAGAGGTCCCCGCAAGATTCAAGTGGATAATGTCGGAGTCTGCGAATATATTTGAGCAAGCATTGCTAGCAATGAGGGGTCAAGAGACTGTATCTCTTGCTCCATTCCATCCAGGTTTCCCAAGGTTTGACAGACATATCATCGAAGACATTGCCAAGAAGAGGTAGCCTCTTCGGTCCTGGCGGTAATGGAAACTGGGAGCGCCATGGCGTCCGCAACCAAGTGAAATAGAGCACTGCTGCTGCGAGGATTGCCCAGATCAACCAACCCGGGATGTTGTCAGAGGACATGATTGTGGGGATCGGTAGGAAGCGAGAGACTTGAGCCAGCGGCTTTTATTCCGATTATGCCACCACGTCATGTGAACCCACCAGCAGACATGACGGAGATTGAAGGGACCACATTCCCACGAATGTACATATTCCGGCGTCTCCATGGGTATTGAACTGTGGAGGTAATATGTTAATCCAGGATTGGCGTCCTATAGCTCAGAGGACGGGTCCATGAAGGAAAATGCGACTGGAACCACTCTGGGGGGATGCTCACACTTTAAGAGCCCGATGCATGTCGTTGCGCGAGTCTGTCTGCGCGTAGCGGTCGGAAAGGGAGATTACACTCCAGATGTGGGCTGTAAAACAGGGAAGTCTACGGGGATAAGGCCACCACATTCCCTAGTTTATGTCCGGTTTCGATGACGAGGCGCCCCGCCATGATGATGGAGCGTGTTGAAATAGGCCTGTTACGACAGTTACGTGTGAAGAACGCGTCACAGATACGGGGCGTCCGCTAAATATACCTAGACTCACATGCTTTCATGTAAAAAGCAATAACAGAAAATATCTCCTAATCACACTGGATGCCTTCGGCCTGAGTCGGACAGGCAGCCCTCTGCCGTGATCGAATTCATGATCGCAGGAATCGACACAAAGGATACATATCACTCGATGTACTTCCTCACTGAGGGAGGAATGCCCGTTCGCTCAAAGGGAAGAAAGAGGACAGATGCGGGGCAGTCCGCAGATCCCTGTTTGATGTGGGCAATGAGATGTAGGACATCCACCTAGACTATAAGCGAGATTTTGTGGAAATTGTCTAAAATGATCGATGAGTATAGAGGAATAAATAAACCATCCCGAAGAAGTGCTCCTCCCCCATAAAGGCAGACGGAGCGCTCAGGAAACGAGCAGAATCTGATGGAAGGGCCCGCCACAGCAAAGTAGAGAAAAAGAAACCAGCAATTAGTGCATGAGTATGACTCCGGCCTGTGTCGAACAGGCGATAATGCCACCTAAACGTGGTCGTACAGCAAACACTCGATGGTGCGGACCCTCCGCCGCGCAGTCTCTTCCAGCGGTGGAACAGAAGGGGTAGGGCCGAATCCTAAGGATTTATTTTCAAGAGACTGCTGTTGCCATGAGGCCCGCGATCACCGTGTAGTCCAGCATGCATGTTGCGGGGGTAACTTACCACGCAATATGAAGCCCAGAATCCAAAGATGCTAAAACCTCTGTGCGGCAAAAGAAATCTGGTAACTTTTCATTGCTCCGGCCTGAATCGAACAGGCACCCTCTGCCGAACAGTCTCTCTCATACATAATACTGTGCAGATGCGGAACACCCGCCACGGAGCCTTGCACTGCATAAGAACATCTTTGTATAGTCTATGGTCTGTGGTATACAGCAGCGTATAGAATTTGTATAGAATTGTTGAGAAAGAGGCACCTAGAAAGGCTCCGACCTGGCTTTGTCTGCTTGCTACTATCAGGACAAAGCACGGCTGCAGCGGACCATCCACCACGTTTGTACCGCATTTACTTTGCCTAACTATGGAGAAAGGTTCTGGAGAGACGTAAAAAAAAAATTGTGCACCAGACAAAGAAAAAAAAGAGCAAGCGGAAATCTGAAGGCTCCAGCCTGATTCGAACAGCCCCGATCTGTTTGGGAATGCATTATGAGACAGGCGTATGTTGACTACCCGCCACGGAGCCTTCTCATTATTGCTGGTGGTGTTCCTCATATGAAGCTGAGGCCCGAAGGCCGAGATGAATTTTCTTTCGTTTTGAATTGGGGTTGGGAACAATATTGTTGCGGGTTCGAGTTCAAGGCCAACAATTTATGATCACGTAAAATTATCTTGAACCCCAGGCCAGATCTGTTACCGAAATTGAACTGGTCCTTTGAATCTGACGGATGTAGAGTGGAAACAACCGATCTAAATTTGATCTAAATTCGAACTTGGCCGGACGCGAAATTGATTGTGATTCGAATAAGCTGCAATGAATCATACTTAGAGTCACTCATTAATAGGGCTGGAGGAATTATGATCTAGGACCTAAGGGGATGAGCTCACCCTGCTTCTTCTACTCCGCTCTACTCCGCTGACTCCGCTACAAACGGGTTACGCGGGCACCGAAGACGTGTAACGTAACCCCGCGGTGCAACGGCGGTAGGGTGACTCTCGGTGTTTTAGAGACGTACAATATATTTTGAGCTGTGGCGTTGAGCTGCGGCGGACAATGGATCAGATATCCGCTAGCACCGCAATCCTCTCGGGCGGTCCCGTCCAGCACATAGCAACCTCGTCAACACGGAGATGATAGATCCTGCGACGCTCGAGAAAAAAATGAGAGACAAGGTAGGCCGACAGCCGGCTCGAGGATAACCGAATGCGATTTCTCGCTCCCATGAACGAGGCGATCTGGTGATATGAATCATCATCCCGCTTCGTGCGAGTCGAGAAGTTGCACGTGGGAACAAAGCCCAATCCGGTTGCGATCACTGATGGGACGCCGCCGTAACTGACACGGCTACCTCCGAATCGGCCTTGGGTATCACGAATGTCGCCCACAATGCGCAGGTGCCGCCCTTCCTCATCCATCCCTACATCCCACACCTCCTCAGATCCGTGCATGGTGAATTCGGAGGCAGATGGCAAACCCGGAACCCGACGGTGAGCTTCGTGTCCAACTTCTCGAAAACTGATGATGCTAAAATCGGAGTTAACTCGCTCGGGCCGTGGAACCGTGTCTGCATCCACGTCAGACTCGGACATGCAGATATCAAACGACGAGGAGCGCCCACCCAAGGCCAGATCTGACCCAGACAGCATGGACGTCGACGAGGAGCCCCAATCCGAGGAAGAGCAGGTCGAGGTTGAGGTGATGCCCGATGCCGGCAGCGACTCTGAAGCGAGCGAAGCGGGGGAGGGGGAGCCCGAGGCGGAGGAACCCGAGGAATACGAGCTCGAGGACGAGGACGACGAAATACAGGAATCGCGCTCGCCGTCGGTAGGCTTGATTTCTTCGGTGGCCACAATATCCTAACCGTCGGGTCTTCAATAGGCGCCGGCGCTGCCTGCAAAGTCTCCCCTCAAGATAAAATTCAAAGTGCGACCTGGGGCGGTCACCCGAGGCAGGCGTACCCGCGGTACGGCATCTCATTTGTCGTTCTCCTAGCAAACGGCTTATCGGATGGTATACAGCGACTGCCGTTCAGGTTGAATCTGAGGATTCAGATGAATCCGAATCTGAAGAGGAAATGCCGCAGAATGTGCGCCTCACGAAGCGGCAAGCGGCGCTGGCCAAGGCACGCAAGGGGATAGCCAGCTCGGAGACATCAGTTGGTAGGTCGGCTAGCATCATCATCTTCTATGATCTAAGCGCCCGCTGGGACCGGGTCGTTTAAATTTTATTTTCGGAATTTTGGCTAATTTATGTCCTCAGACGAGGAGGACAAGGACACCCTGCCGAATAAGAAACGCCGGACAGCGCTCGACCCATCGGAGGTCGCGCTTCGCAAAGAAGAATCCGCACGCAAACGTCGCAATGTCACAGAGAAGAAGCTTCAGAACGAAAAGGTATGCACGTATCCCACCCCGATTTCTACATCAAAAATAAAACAATGATAATAACAATTCGAATTCCACAGGCTGAGACGATCAACCGCCTCCTCAAAAAGCAGTCCCGCCCGCGGAACAAGCGTAGAACGGCGCTCTCGACCGCCACGCCCGTCGAGGTCCCCACTCCCCCTTCAGAAGTAGGCGTAGGCGCCGCGGTCTCCGCGTCCATTGCCGAAGTCATTGAGGACAACAAGCTCGCAGAGCCCGAGAACGACGTCGTCGTCGCCACGGAGCCAGAGCCGACGATGTACCGCTGGATCTCGACCTCGCGGGGGAATTCGAATCCCGCCGCTGAGAGCGCTACCGTTGCTCCGGTTATGAGCATCTCGTTTTCCATTCCTCCCTCCGTTATGTCTCATGCCGCTGATGCGCGCTCCCCACCCGCACCCGGACCGCAGCTCCCCGCAATCTGCGGCGTCGCGGGGTGCGGGAAGGACCGGCGGTACCGCCTCGTCGGGGGTGAGTGGGGCGCCGGTGCGTGCGGGATGGGGCACCTCAGGCTTCTCAAGGGACAGTAATCCTTCGACGCTTCCTTTTCCGGCCAAAGTACCTTCCACAGCCCGCTTCTTAAGGCACTCTGCACTACATATTCTGGAATTCCCTGCCTTCCCCTGATTTACGGATTGGAAGGACAGTTCGCTATCTGATTTTTTTTTGCTTTCGATTCATCTGCTGTGCTGTGAGGTGTATGTAACCACTAGTGTTGTAACTTACCTACTCCTCGTGTCATGTCGTAACGTATCGTGTATTCTGTTGCAATTTTCATCTCCGAGTTGGATGAGATTATACATATGTAGGTGGGGTCCGAGCACTGAGTTATGAGGCAACGAAATCGAAGCTGAGGTCAGAGGATTTCGGGTGTCTCTCCAATAAATCTAGTAAATCAGTTGCGGGACAATGATTGCAGCGAGATATTAGTATATATATAACCCTAACGGCGTAAAACCCCGTCGAAGTATTTATTATACATATCATGGCATCAATCAATTAATCTTCCGCCGAGCTCACGCAGTGGTAGAACGGCGTTAATTTAAGTGCGGTATTGACCAACTCTAACCGAAAGGTATCACAGTCGGGTGTTCAAGGGATCCGATATCCTAAAGTTTTACGGTTCGAATCAATTCATCAAGCAAATCGCCTAACCAACGTATATTGGGCGCAGGAGTTACAACGAAAATAAGTGGATTTCAAGTAGACTTTGCTACGGCGGAAGCAGGAAAAGAAGGGAAGGAGCGGTAAGAGAAAGGTAGATGAATTGAAAGAGGGATACGGAAGCAAAGCGACGGAGTGCGCGGCGCTGGGAAATAGTGGGTAAAAGAAATCAGTGATGTTGAGAGGGAGACGTACATACACGGGTCGCGGCGAATTATGGGAGAAGGCCGCCCAACAAACCCGTGAGTGTGCCAAGGAACTCCGTATCCGAGCTGCAGCTGCCACAGCTGGAGCCGAGGCTGACGAGGCCGAGGAGCTCAGCGACGAGCCCTTGCAGGGGGGTAAGAAGGTTGGTGATGAGGATGGTCGGGCAGCCGCCGGCCTGGAGGGTGCCAAGGCTGCCGAGGAGCTCTGTGATGAGGCCGCTGAGATTCAGGCCACCGAGCAGCCCACCGAGGAGTCCGTCGAGCAGGCCGGCCACCAGACCGCTAACGATGGCATCGAGCAATTCAGACACGGTCCCCGCCAAGAGGCCGCCGAGGACGTCAGACAGGCCAAGCCCGGAGAGGACGCCGCCATTGCCACCGATGCACGAGCCAATGACACCGGTGAGCGGCTCGTTGCTCAGGGCGAGTTTGTTGCGGACCGCATTAAACTGCTTGGTGGTCGTCGAGATCTCGTTGTTGTTGGGGTTGGCATTTACTATGGCGCCCATCGCGTTGGCCATCCCGTTCCACTTGCCGACGATGTTCGTAGTGCTGGAAATAATATCGTCCTTGGTCTGAAGGGTGAAGAATAAGTGAACAGGATGGGTAGTCAATTTTGAAGGCGCTCACCGTGGCATCGGTCTGATGCGCAGAGATTCAGATAAGAAAATGGATTTTGTCTGTGTGGAATGAAGAATACGAACAGTACCAGAGTCAGGCTATACCACACAGTGAATGAATAAGCCAGCCTATGCGCAAAGAAAAGCGAAAAACCAACAGAAGGAATAGCCAGAGCGCCGGGAATGATGAGGGCCGCCAACGACGCAGAAACGAGGAGAGCGTTAGAGAAGAGCATCTTTTTATTGAGTGGTTCAAGGGAGTGAAGGCAAGTTCAAGTTGGTTGGTTGGACGTTCGAGAACTGGGGTTACTTCCTTCAACGCGCCCTCCCTTTATACTCTTGCGACAGACGGCGACTTTCGTAAATCACACCCCGGAACACCTGACGTGCCGAATTGCGGACGGATAAGTAGCCTATCCGGGGGCCTGGATTGCGTCTGCCACAGCAGAGAGAACTAGAAGCAGCAAATTGAATGTGAGCCAGATAGGTTGACGGACCGGCGCCAAATTTGCACCGCATGGACGAAACGCCAGCCAACGCCCGCAAGAATTAATGAGAACTATGCAGTAAGAGAAAGTGAGGGTGGAGCCGTGCCGTACCACGATTAGGGAGTACACGGGCGGACAGGATGCCGCAAAGCTGCATTTTGAGGAAAGAACTTGGTGCGCATTGCCAAACCAGGTGGCCTTCTTTGACTTCCACGATTAGGTGGGCGCGAGACGTAAAAACGTAACGCGAGAATCGTACCGGGTGCCTTATACGAGGGCGTTGATGTCGGAGTAGATCAGCTGCTGGCGTGCAGGAGCATAGCTTTTCCAAATCCCACAGAAAGGTGGGCCTGAGCGGAACGCTGCCTGAGGGTCACAGGGGTCAAATCCAACGAGAGACAACGTAGTCCAGGTACAGGGTCTGATTTCGACCTAGCAATGTGCCACTGGAGGTAATAAGGAATGGAAGATGTTCATGTGCCACGGGCGGGAGGTGGCCAGGCCCCAGAAACGCGCACAATCCGCAGATTATGACACCTGCATATTGAGAAGCACCCAAGCTATCGGACACCGTCAATTTTGAGCTAATTATTGGCTCGGGTGAGAGATTATATGAGAGGCAGGATTTATCGAATCCTGGGGTCCGATTCAGGTGGCCACGAGAAATGCAGAAGGCCAGGCTTGTGGGGATGTGTTTCCAAATGAATGAGTCGAAGGGACTGTATATTGTAGAACTAACCCGTCACGAATGGATTCAGTGAATGGAAAGAGACCGAGTAAGAACTCCCGTGCCTTGCTTCCTTCGTGAATAATTTCGTGAAGGGCCCAGATTAGAAGAGCCTCGGATCTTGTGGACAGGACGCTTGTGCTAGCAGTCTCAGGTTGTGAAGGGTACTTTGACGAGCCGCAAAATCCGGGGGCGATTGATACCCCAATTAATGAAAGTTTTTGGAAAAGGAATCGACTTCTGGCCTGCTCGTATCGAATTCGAACATAAAGTTTTCAGTGCCTCGGATCCGCGCACTCACCAGAATTTCCATAGAAAAACTACGCCTATTTCTGAGCTTTGTTTTTTAGGGACCGAATGGAGGTGGCAGATAAGATCAAGCTCATAGAAGAGTCGACGGTCAGTGCTTTGAATGATAGATTGCCAATCTTGGGACGTACATGGTGTGAAATAATCTCAGTGGGTGAAAAGCAGTCCGTTTCACAGAACCAAGTTGAGTTGACGGTGTGCCAGAAAGGGGAATATCACTCACCGACGTTCCTACGTATCTTGAGGGCGCCCTCAGCCAAAAGAATCGTCCAGATCGTCTCAACAAGGCCCTGTTTATTCGGAAGACGACCCTGGGATGCAACAGGACAACTAGACGGCGCGTGGTACCGCTTCCCTAGGGAGTAGTTGTGACATGAATCTCCAGGCCCTTCATCATGTACATCATGGGTCACTATCCGACGGTTGAAGACGAGTGTCCTATGGTGGAACCACGAAGATTGACATCGTACGGAGGGGTCGATTCGGCTGTTTAGAGTTTTCTTCCCTTGCGTATCGCCAGCGGTTAGTATCGAGGGGAGCCGAAGTAGGTCGAGTGAGAGAACTTGCGGGCCCTGCACATTTTGTATTTGAGTGCATGGCATACTGTACCAAGCCTATCCGTGCACCGGGATACCTCCAGAGCAGCATAAAAACCGAGATCAACGGTAAGCAATGCGGCTCGTCGAGACTCGATTGTCGGACTCGTGAATGGTTTCCGTGAAGGTTCCTCGATCTTGCCTCGATCAGAGCCTGAGGGAACCGCGTGCAGCAGTATGGACGTATGTACTTCGAAAGTTCCAGGGCACGAGAGGAGGTAGGGCAAGATTTCCGCAATGGCCGACGGAGTATACAGTCAACGTGTACGAGTGAGTGTTTGGTCAAATTGATGCGCCTGATGGCGGCTGACACGGCTCCGATGCCGGGCCGGAGCAGCCACCCAAATTCAGGCTTATGATTATCTGGACCCCTCTCGATGGATTTGCGGGCTCCCTCGAACCTTGACGTTAGATCGTCGTCTTCTTGGATCCAATTTGTGCTCAGGCCGGTGTGTAGTCGGCCCGTCTCATTGTTGCTTATAATGCAATTAAATTGTTTAACTTGAATTACACACAAACACATTGTCTGTTCGTTCGGATAGAGAGTAGTGGAGAGTAATCTCATTTGCCCAGTACCAGGAAGGTATGTACCTTGCCTGAGTCGAGGAGTGCGTGTTGGATCGTACGGCAACGAGAGCAATAATAGAACGTTCTTAAAGCTTGGACTTGAAGAACTCGATCAAGTTCAAATCATCCATGAGAGGGCCCAAGGTTGGTGCATTTTAAAGAGTTGGTCCAGTTAAACGGTTCAAAGGGATGTAAGGTCAGGGGAGGCGTTGCATTCCAATAGGGTCTGCTGTGGAACGGTCAGGCTCTCGTTGTTGATCATGGGTTCGTTCCCCAGCAAGTAAATGGGTGGACAGCAGAGAGAGGTAAGAGCTTCTCTGTACTTCTGCGTCCTAACCATCGAGAGGTTGTCTAACCAACGTGTATTGGGCGCAAGAATTACAATGAAAACAAATGAATTTTAAGTAGACTTTGATACTGCGGAAGCACGAAAACAAGGTAAGGAGCGGGAAAAAAAGGTCGATGACGCATTAAAAGAAGGATACGAAGAGCGCGGTGTGGTACTGGAAGGAAATTTAATAGTTGAAATCAGTGATGTTGAGAGGGAGACGTACACGGGCTGCAGCGAATTAGAGGCCAACCAACAAGCCCGTAACTGTGGCAAGGAGCTGTGGATCCGAGGCACAATCATAGCTGGAGCCGAGGTTGAGGAGGCTGAGGAGATCGGCGACGAGCTCTTGCAGGAGGGCAAGAACGTCGGTGAGGAGGTCGGTCCCGCAGCCGCAGCCGCCCTGGAGGTCGCCAAGGTCGCCGAGGAGCTGTCCGAGGAGGCCGGTGAGGCCGCCGAGGAGGCCGCCGAGGAGTCCGTTCACCAGGTTGCTCACGCCACCGTCGAGGACGCTTGCGAGCAGGCCAGACGTGGGCCCCGCCAAGAGGTCGCCGAGGAGGCCAGAGTCGAGTCCGGATACAGCGTTGGGATCGCCGTTCATGCACCCGCCAATGGCACCGCCGAGCGGGTCGTCGGTCGGGGCGAGTTCGTCGCGCACTGCATTGACCTGGGCGATGGTCGGCGAGATCGCGGAGTTGTCGGGGTTGGCATTCGCCATCGCCTTCACCATGCTCGCAACTTGGTTCGTCTTGTCGACGATGTTCCCAACGGTGGAAATAATGGCCGTCGGGGTCTGAAAGGTGAAATATAAGCGAACAGGATGAGTAAATAATTTGGAAGGCGCTCACCGCGGTTCCGGCCCCGACGTTGACATCCGCCTGATGCGCAAAGATTCGGATAAGGAAGTGGATCTTGTCTGTGCAGAATGGAAAATACGAACGGTGCCAGAGTCAGGCTATAACACAAAGTGAATGAATAAGCTAGCCTATGCGGAAAGGAAAGCGCAAAAACTAACAGAAGGAATGGCCAGAACGCCGGGAACGATGAGGGCCGCGAACGATGCAGAAAAGAGGAGAGCGTTGGAGAAGAGCATTCTTCGCTGAATGGTTAGGACTGAAGGAAGTTCAAGTAGGTTGGTTGGACGTTCGAGAACTGGAATTGCTTCCTCCGATTCACCCTCCCTTTATACTCTTGCGGCAGACGAAATCAAACCCCGGAGCACCCGACGTGCGGTTACAGAGTCTTTGTAGCACATCCGCTGGTCTGTCTGGGTAGCGCCCGCGACAGCGGAGAGGACTAGAAGCATTAAATTGAAGCCAGTCCAGAGAAGTTGACTGACTGGAGCCGAAATTGCACCGCATTGTATGGACGAAACACCAGCCAACGCCAACGCCCCAAGGAACTAACGAGAAAAAGGCAGTAATCGCAAGCGAGGATGGAGCCGTGCCGTATAATACTGCGATCCAAGGACCACATCGTGAGGACAGGATGCCGAAAAGCTGAATTTCGCTGGTTCGAGGAAAAGATTGGATGGAAGCTAAGCGGCCTTCGTTGACTTCCAAGCGATTTGGTGTGCGGCAGACGTGAAAACGTAACGCGAAAGATGTGCCCGGACCTTATTCGCGTACCCTGATGTCGGAGTAGATCAACTGCCGACGTGCAGGAGCATAACTTTTCCAAATCCCGCAGAGAGGTGGGCCTGAGAGGAACGCTGCATAGGGGGCCACAGGTCGGGTCCAACGAGAAACAGGTACAGGATCTGATTTCGACCTAGCGATGTGCCACTCGAGGTAATAAGGAATGGAAGATGTTTATGTGCATCGGGCGGGAGGTGGCCAGGTCCAATAAACGCGCACAATTCGCAGATCATGACACCTGCGTATTGAGAAGTACCCAAGCTATGCCGATGGGTTTGTAGGCTCCCTAGAATTTAAACCTCGGCGTTACTTCGTCGTTTTTCTCGGGTCCAACCCTCCGGCTGGTGTGGATTCGGCGCGTCTCATTTCTTGCTTATGGTGCAATCAAACTTGGATTTCACGTAGATACTTTATTTGTACCTTCACGGATGGAGAGTAATCTCATTCGCCCAGTACCAGGATGGTATGGACTTCCTCCGAGTCGAAGACCTCAGATATGACAGTGTATCACGGGAGTAATAAGTACTGTCTGGATCGTGGAAACCAAACCGTAGAATCCTGAAACAAATTCACAGCGTCCTCCAGAGTGATCGTTTCTACAGCCGCGTATTGTCCTGATAGAGTTCGAACCTAAAAAAGTAAACCCGTCAATTCCTGAAAATCCGCATGGCGCCAGGCACAAGCCCCATAGAAATCGGTGGAATTGTCAATTTGTCGTCGCGGGAGTTTGGGGAGATACATGAAAGTTCGCATGTACCATTCATATTTAATTATTCAAGAGCGGTCTTTCTACCCTGGGTTCGACTGTGCTTCGATGAATGTGCAGTCCTCTTTCGCCGTTCCGTGAGTGCAGGGAACGATGGGTGTATCATGGATGTCAAAGCCGCTGAGGATATTCGAATTAATATTAGGTAGATTCCAAGATAAAATTTGAATCCCTAGGTTGCACGGACAAATGTCATTTTCGTCAGAGATATGATTCCTTGGTATCACTTATTGATGGACAGCATCCAGGGAGCATCGGAGAAACCGACACTACGGCTTGCATTGCACAAAGGCTTCAGCGATGCGGGCAGATAACCGCGACATTCCCAGCTGATCTGGTTAAACTTTGTGTTCGGAATTCAGGGCTCGGGCTCCCCGCCAGTCTGTACCGTGTGAAAAAATTGAATATATGTCTCCAAATCCGAGAAGACTGCGGCGGTGCATAGATGAATATGGTTGCTTGCCATTCATTGCGTGACTGCAGACACACTGAACTTTGAATAAGGCCGATGATGTCCGACCAAATCCGACCGGCCCGGGATTTACATGATATCCGGATAGTGTAAGCCTTTGTCTTGATCTCGTGCTGCTATGCCACTCACTGTCTGTCTTCTCCTTCATGGTCTTCCACAGGACCAAATCCATCCTCTCTATTCCTACAGAACTCATTCGGGAGATTGCCCTATCTGTGGATGCGTCAAAAGACAAATCGGCCCTTTGCAGGACATCGAGACTTTTCAATGTGATTGC
Source organism: Mycena galericulata (assembly GCA_029289565.1). Classification (NCBI taxonomy): domain Eukaryota; kingdom Fungi; phylum Basidiomycota; class Agaricomycetes; order Agaricales; family Mycenaceae; genus Mycena; species Mycena galericulata. Next base: position 110,866 of record JARKIA010000165.1, on the reverse strand, counting down.
TACTCCTGTTCTCTACCGCCACATACATCTGGATAGCGTCGAAAAAACTCTGGGGTGCTTTTATACCTTGTCCAAGAGCCCCAAACGCCATGATTGCGTGCGGAGCATCACGATTGAGATATACAAGGAGACTGGGCACGTCTCTCTTTCACATACTGAGATTTCTCTCTTAATAATCCATGCAGGGACTATATCTCATCGGACATGGTGTTCCCACTGGAAAATGTTCTACGAAACCTTCGCCAATTGGAGCTATTATGTCTTCGGATCCCGGACTTCGACGACAAATTTTTAATCGTCTTTGCCACTCTCTATTTTCCAAGCCTACTCGCCTTCTCCAGCCCCCACACCGGCTCCCTCTCCCCGATTTTCTCCTCCTTCATCAACCGCCACACGCAGCTCACGCACCTAGACCTCCTCCGCCCATTGTCCACGCTCGTGGGCAGCGATGCGAAGCCGCCCTTACTGCACCTCCCGGGCCTGCGCTGCTTCCGCGGCTGCGCCATCTACGCGGCGTGCCTAGTCGTGCAGTACCGCACGCTCTGGTGCGTGGATATTTATGACGCCCCACTCTGCACGGACATCGAAACACTCTTCGCTGTGCTCGCTAACGCCACCAGGCCCTCCACGCCGTTCACGTTGACATTCCTCTGGGACGGCCCAAAGACCGCCCTCTTCACCCCGCTTGTCAAGTACCTCCCGAACACGCGCAACCTCTCTGTGGGGCCGTTCAAGTACGCCATGTACGACCCCCTCTCTAGGGCAAGTCACATCTCTATTCCTATTCCTTTTTCATTCGTACATATGTATCTGTCGCTGAAAGAGGAATACGACAGGATACCGTGGAGCAGATCGCCGAATCATTCGAATCGCTCGGAGAGCTTACGAGATTCGATTTCGAAAACGTCCCGGCGATGATAGGATGGCTCGACCTGTGCGAGCCACCGATCGAGCCCGACCGCGCGGCACTGGCGTTGTGGGGTTCACGTTGCCCCTCGCTCGTGTCCAGCAAGCTGCGTATGTCATCTCCGCCCACTTCAATTCGAATCGCTAATTTTTGGGTGGGCAGACTGCCGCAACTGGCGGCGCTTGGAGGATACATGGATTTGTAGTGACCACCCTTTGCCAGCGGGATGCTGATTAGGGCCGGCTGGATGCCAGCCGGCAGGAAAATCGGAACAATGACCGACTGATCCCGGCTTGGTGTGCAGACTGAGAATTTCCAGATGCATATATTTCGGACATGTGAGGGAGACCGGGCTTGGCCTCCTCTCCTTCTGTTTCGAAAGGAACGACAAATCTCAATTGTAACTGTCACTGCAAGATCTACTTTGTTTGTTATCTGTACCACCACGACATTTTTTTGCGTCAATTCTCTTGTAAAATGATTTGGCTAAACAACGACTCGACCCCAAGTGGAAACGGGGACATTCCACTGATACGCTTTGTTGAAGCATTTGCATACGGTGCGGATGCATTCTTCACCATCAGGTCTTACAGCGGGGGTTGGAGTGGGAATACGAAAGAATGATGAGAGCCATTAAGTTAGGTAGGTAGGCGTATTCCGGTGCGGTCCCGTCAAGAAACAACCAAGGCCGGTAGGGGTGAGTTGAAATTGCGGCTCAGCAGACAAAAAATCAGACCACGGATGGCTCGCAGAGCGGTTTTACTCTGGGATAATGCAGCGCAATTGAACGGGCGGATCAAGGCTCCAACCTGAAGGACTCAATTTTTCGTGAAGTTCGGCCTCAGTGTTGGCCGCGAGGGCCGCGTGATGGCCGTCTACTTCACGTGACTTCCCAATTAGGAAACATCGTGGGTCGTGTTTCCCTCGTGCTAACTTACCACTCTGAGTTTACTCTCTGTCCGTCTTCCTTCATGGGCTTCGACAGGACCAAATCCATCCTCTCTGTTCCTACAGAACTCATTCGGGAGATTTCCTTCTCTGTGGATGCGTCAAGAGATAAATCGGCCCTTTGCGGGACATCGAGGCTTTTCAATGTGATTGCTACTCCGGTTCTCTACCGCCACATACATCTGGATAGCGTCGAAAAAACTCTGCGGTGCTTCGGTACCTTGGACAAGAGCCCAAGGCTCCATGATTGTGTGCGCAGCGTCACGATTGCGATATCTAAGGACTCCCGGCACGTCTCCTCTCTTGAACGTACTGAGATTTCTCTATTAATAATTCGTGCAGGGGTTATATCTCATCGGACATAGTATTCCCACTTGAATACGTCCTACGATACCTAGGGCACCTAGAGCGATTATATCTTCGCATCCCGGAGTTTGACGACAAATTCCTAACCATCTTTACCACTCTCTGCCTCCCGAGCCTACTCACCTTCTCCAGCCCGCACTCCGGCTCCATTTCTCCGATCTTCTCGTCCTTCATCAACCGCCACAAGCACCTCACGCAGCTCGACCTCCTGGGCCCATCCACGCGCATGGACAGCGATGCGGAGCCGCGCTTACTGCACCTCCCGCGCCTGCGCTGCTTCCGCGGCTGCGCCATCTACGCGGCGCGCCTCGTCGTGGAGTACCGCACGCTCTCGCGCGTGGACATCTGGGACGCCCCGCTCTCCACGGACGTCGACGAGCTCTTCGCCGTGCTCGCCAAAGCCACCAAGCCCTCTACGCCCTTCTCGCTGATGTTCCTCTGGGACGGCCCGAGGGGCGCGGAACTCTTCGCGCCGCTCGCCAAGTACCTCCCGAACACGCGCAACCTCTCTGTGGGGCCGTCCAAGGGCGGCGAGTGCGGCCTCTCCAGGGCAAGTCGCATCTCTCTCTATTCCTAATTCGTCCATGCATATCTGTCGCTGAAAGAGGAATACGACAGAACATCGTGGAGAAGATAGCTGAATCATTCGAATCGCTCGGGGAGCTAACTAGATTCGATTTTGGAAACGTCACAACGATTTTGGGACGGCTCTACATGTTCCAGCACATGCTCGAGCCCAACCACTTGCTCGAGCCCGACCGCGCGGCGCTCACGTTGTGGGGCTCGCGATGCCCCTCGCTCGTGTCCAGTAGGCTACGTATGTCGTCCTCCCAGCCCACTCTAATCTGACTCGCTAATTTTTGGGTGTGCAGACTGTCGCAACTGGCGGCGCTTGCAGGATACATGGACTTGTACCCCAGACAGCAACACCACCCCTTGTGCCCATTGTCAGTGGGATGTTGATCTGGGAGACGGGGCTTGTCCTCCCCTCCTTGTGTGTGTGTGTGTCGAGAAATCTCAATTGTAACTGTGACTGTAAGATCTACTTTGTATGTTATTTGTACCACCACGACATCGATATTACAATTGAGCTCTCCCTGTCCCCGCGAGACAAGACAGCTTGACTCTGGACATTGAGATTGGCTCCTGACGCACTGTGTGATTTCATTTACTCAGCGGCTCCACCCAAATGTTCAATCTTCCACTGTACTGTTGAGTTGCTATTTAAAATTTAAAATTGTGAGCAGGAACATCTAAGGTGTTTTGGTGCTTCTCACTGTACCGTTCTCGGTCTTGTCGAGTGCCAGAATAATCTAGGATGATAACTGGTGCTAGATGAAGGTAAGGTACGGGTATTCGAAGGTCTTTGACCACAATTTATCTGAGAAGGTGAATATGATTGAGAGCTGAACCAGCCGTGAGGAACCAACCGGAGTTGACGGGGAGCGGCTTCAGTATCAATCCATAATTTTCAAGTCGGCCAATGGTATTATCTTGAAGCCTATTGAACGCAGCCAGCGTACCAATCTCAGATATATGGCTCATTCCGTAGCGTAACACGGGTTACTGCTCGTTTTCATCTAATTTTTTTGCGTCAATTCTTTTCTAAAATGATGTGAACCAAACTACGACCCGACCCTGAGTCGAACGTGGGCATTCCGCTCATACGCATTGTAGAAGCCATGTCCACAGGGTGCGTATGCGGTCCTCACCATCGGGTCTTACAGCAGGAGGTTGGAGCGGGAACACGAAAAGAATGGTGAGAGCTGTTATTCGCGATCGGAAGGGGTGAGTTGAAATTACGACCCAGCACCCAAAATCAGAACACAGATGAACGAATCGCACAGGGTTTTGCTCTGGAATAATGAAGCGCAATTGAACGTTCAATGAGCGGATGAAGAAGAACATATCACTCCGCTTAGGACCCGACCTTGCCTAGCAGATACGATCCATTCCTCGAACAGACACGCATATATTATTTTTAAACAATCAATCGATCTAGAACACTCGACGTAGGACCGCATCGAAGGCTCCAACACGCCCTGCGTGGGTAATTGCCATCCCATCCCACAGCGCATTCCAGTGCGCAGTGCGTCGTAGCCGGGCGGACGACAAAGCCAGGATAATTCCATGCAGCACTCCCGGTCGAATGCAGTGTAATAACAATCGAGTGTAATAACAATCGCGTGCGTGTCCAATTGTGCGAAGAAGGGCCGGTCAGTCGAACAGACCGCCGTCGAACTGCATGCAATCATAATTAATACCTCACCATACAGATGAAGAAAGAGGAGTGGGGAGAGGAAAGGGGAGGAGGGAGGAGAGGGAAATGCGCACCATGCCGTCCGAATCATCATCATCGTCGTCGGCGTCGGCTGCGTCCGCGTCGGTTGCGTCCTGTGCGGGGTCTACAGGGGCGTCCGTAGCGGGGCCGGATGAAGCGGCTGAGGAGGAGGAGGAAGAAGGGGAGACGCCGACGGTGCAGAGCATCTCCTTAACATCCTTCCCCTCGAGCGCCTTGGCGAGGAGCGTGGCCCAGATAGGCTCCATGTCGACGCCGGCGGCGGTCGTGAGGGCGAGGATCTTGGCGGCCTGGGGGGTGGTGAGTCGTTGAATGATTGAGATTGAATGAGCATTGGGAAGGCAGGGAGAGGGGAGTCAGACTTCGAGGTGTATGGTGGTAAGAGAGTTGAGGAAACGCAGGACGCACGGTGATCTCGGACTCGGCATCCGCGAGGATGAGGGTGGCGTACGTCGCGGCGAGGTCGGTGGAGGAGGACGAATCAGACTGCCAGTGCGGTGGAATATTTATTAAGTAAAGTAATGAACGACGACCGCGAGCGCCCTACATACCATTTGAATTTCGCTGGATGTTTGGGAGGAGTTGACTTGAGTTGCAGTCGTGGTTGATGTGGAGGGAGAACGGAACGCAGGACTCGCTTTTATACCAGTCCGAGACTCGGAAGACATGCGCGGGACCGAATGGGAACGCCGGGCCCGTTGGTGTCAGTGTCGCCTTAGTGTCGCGGCTCGGACGTCCGCCGCCGCTAATTGTAATTCCTAGTCGAAGGCAGCGGAAAGACCGACCCCAAGAGTCAGATTGAGACGAATCTCGAATGGACGGAGACGGAGCCGCGTTCCAGTTCCATGCAACGCAGCCCACTTGAAGTTCGGCCATCCAGTTTCCTTGGGATTTATTTCTTCAGAAAACTTGAAACGAACATCAAGTGCAAACCAGGGGGTGGTTCTCTCCTAGATCATAAAAAAATACATAGAATTGAAACGGGCACGGTGAAAGTGCCGCTGTGTGCCGCAGACTGCCGCAGCACAAATTTAGATTGCCGCAGTCAGCGGCAATACTGCCGCAGCAGTCACACTGCCGCGGTGTCACGCAATTATTGCTGCATGCACTGCGGCAATCTTGCTGTTGTGCCCGCAGCAATATTCTCTCGGATGAAATAACATGTAGGTTTCCCCCGAGACTTGCGTAGCTCAAGATATCAATATTCTCTCGATCGTGGCAACACCAACACCGCTGATCGCCGCGGAAGTCGCCGCGAGGATGTTGAATATTCAACCAGTAGTACGTGAACGCCGTGAACGATGAGCCACTTTGGAGATCTGGGTCTTTGAGAACAAAGTGCTGTGCGCCGCTCGGCCCGCTATCGAAGATTACTTGTTCAATCCTTCCGGATAAGGCACAACGGTGTTTTCATTCCCAATGGCTGTGCTGGCAATTTTGCAGGTGGAATCGGTCCGGAGAAAAGGAGCCAGAACTTGAAGGTCTGCTGTCCCTCATACTGACAGATCCGCATCAGCTGTGAAGAGTTCCTTGAATCACCATGGTTGCACCATAAGGCGTCACACACCAAGTTACTCGAAATGTGCTATGTGTCCCAGCTGTGGTTTCACTGTTCCGTGCCATATATATCCAGCTGAGCCCAATTCTTCTGAGGTCAAAGAAATATACTATTCACAGGCAATTTGTAGCAAGGGGTGACCGGAGAGCTCGGGTCTATTGAGTTTTTCTTCATCAGGCTAATTAGACGCTCATAGGCTTACTATATTTTTCCAGAATGCTTTCGGGACATAATAATCTTCGTATAAAGAGAGTAGCCTGATGCGACCCCGAAGCGCTAATCAGAGTTGTGGAAGCAAACAATGTGTTCATCAAATTTAATGAACAAGTCAGCCGTGCGATAAATCTGCATTTCACCGGCCTCTTTCCTCTATTTGCAAGGATTTCTGGCTCAGATACACTTCAATTCTTTGATTCAAAGTTCTCTGGAGCCAAATTAACTCAGTCGCGATGAGTGTATGGCCGATGTACCGCTCGCGACTGTTTTCCAGTGGAGCACTATTTTTTGCTCAATTCAGTTGAAAACCAGAATTAACGAGTTTGACACCTAGTACGTGGCGCTCTGTACCAAAGTGGGAGGAAACAACTTTCTCAAAGGTGATATCTAGCATGCTGAATTATCCCAGAAACAAATTGCCGCAGCGTGCCGCAGGGTGGCTGTGCAATTGCCGCAGACAATAATGCCGCTGCACCTAAGAAGCCCCGTAGACACTCGAGAATTTTGTGGGATGTGCGTATCATGAAACAAAACTCCAACGTAGCTCTCAGCAGACTTCTTAGTGCTTCGACGTGGATGGCAATAGATTGAAAAAAAAATCACGTTGAACAATGTTGCGGCGTCAAACTAAGGAATTGATCGCACACACCAGTTGAAGGCCGCAATGCCGTTAACCATGCGCTGCTTTGGCCCAGTATGTTTGGAAAGGTGTAGCACGAAAGTGGTGCAGCCCCAGTGTCCCTCCCGCACTTGTGTGAACTAAATTTAATGATCAAGTCCCCCGTGCAATCACATTTAAATAGCCTCTTTGCTCTATTTTCAAGGATTTTTGGTTCAGATACACTTTGGTACAATGATACGAGTTTTCTGAAGCCAAATTGATGCAGTCACGATGAGCATGTGGCCGGTGTATCGCTTGCAAGTGTTTTCCACCTGAAGACTATTTATTGATTAATTCAGTTGAAAGCCAGAATTCACGAGTTTGACACATAGTATGTGACTCTTTGCATCTACCGAAATAGGAGGAAACAGTTTTCTCAAAGACGATATCTGGCGTGCTTAACTATCCCAAAAAAAAATTGCCGCAGAGTGCCGCAGGGTGGCTGTGTTGCCGCGGGTGTGAGTGCCGCATGTGATGTAGAAGCATTGTGCATCTCCAGAACTTGCGCATGAGGTTTTAAAGGACATTATTCATACATGGGTAACATAAAGAAGGAACAGGAGGCTTCAATGTGGTAGAATTCGAAGGAGAGTCGAAGCTATAAGTTTGGAACAACGGTTGGACAAATGCACGGAGCGATGGTTTGAGGGCTCGATAAGCATCCTTTCATCATTGTGTGTTGGTTCAAAAAATAAATGAACCCAAGAGCATGGATGGTGTCTGCATCGGAGTGATCGAGATTCAAGTTCAACGGTGAGCAGCCACATTGCCATTAAACGACGTGTGCGGTGACCGCGGCGAGGAATAGATTCTTGACAGCAGGAACAATGTTGTTTATGGACCGTTAGGTACATTTTTCTGATTGTATAAAAGTGGGACTCCGTATGCACGCCGCATGAAGAAGACTTGCAACATCGAACAGACAGTCGCGGCGGCGCCGTTGAACATTGCCGCGAACATGTCACATTGCCGCTGTGTCACAACATAAACTGCCGCTGAGGGCCGCAGAAGTGCCGCTGACTGACGCATGACTGCCGCTGCATAAAGCATGACTGCCGCAGCAAAATGCAAAAAATGCCGCTGTAATTGCCGCAGACTGCCGCTGCACAATATTTGCAGATGTTTGTCTGCCGCAAGACTGCCGCAGACTGCCGCTGTAGCAATATTTAAGTGTTCTCCAGCGCCCTCAAACCTATGAGTACCTCCACATGTCTCAATGTTAAACAATTTATTAACCATAGGACTACATCCCCACACAGTTTCGGGGCTTAACTCTCGCAGTTGGCACCGGTTGAACATGTGCCGCAAAGTTGACTGCCGCAGACTGCCGCAGAGATTGCCGCTGCATGCGGCAACGGCAATGCAGCGGCAAAATCCCTTTGCCCAATTGAAACTGATGAGTTCGGAGATGGAACGGAGGATCAGAGTCGGAAAGAGTCAAACACGCCCGCTGCCGAGGTACAACCCGTCTCGGAAGATGCCGACACAATGTCACAGCTTTATTTTTTGTTCGGAGCAGACAAAAAAGGCCCAGAGTTGGTCGCGAACGATGGTTGTCAACGCCGTGTATTTATGCACGGGCCGAAGGTAGGTGCGGTGTTTTAAATTTTAGCGGCATTGTAGTCCTGAGACGAGGACGTCCAAATGTGGCCACGAAAAGTGCGCAGCTCGCTCATCTCAGATCTCTGAAAACAAACATGATTTTGCACAGTTTATTGGATTGGTTCTACACGAATTGCATTTTTACATCGTCGACGTTTCTTTTAGTACTCGTCCTGGAGGTTCTGCTCGTAGCGCTTGTGCGCTATCCATTCACCGTCAGACACGCGCAGAGGAAAGGAAGAAAAGAAAAGATAAACGCACCCTCGTGCTTGGCCTTCTCCTTGTCGAACTCGTCGAGCTAAGAGGCGGAACGGATGTGAGTACGGGTGATCACAAGGAAAGCGGAAAGCGGACGCACGCCCTTGGTCTCGACCATGCGGTCGACGAAGGCACCGGCGAAGCCCGCGAGGAGCTCCTTAGCGACGGCGTGGCTCTCGGGCTTGCCTTCCTCCTTGCAGTGCTTCTCGTACGCCTTGGCAGCCTGCACACATGGACCGTCAGCACCGAGACACGGACAGGGGCCCGCCGCGCGGCAGAGGGGCAGAAGGAGAGGGAGACGCACCTCGAAGGAGGCGGCGGCGGCGATAAGCTCGTGCGACAGCGCAGCCTTGTGCGGGGCGTTGGTCACCTGCGGGCGGTGTCGATGTCGACAATCAGCGCGGGGACAAGATAGAGATCGATAACGCACCTGCTCGTACGCCTGCGCCTCGTCGGAGTCGTGGCTGAAGAAACCCATGGTGGTATTTGGATGAGGTAGATGTGGGTGGTGGTGGGAGAGAATGAACCTGCCGACGGGAGGGGCGACGGGGGTTTATATACGAGCGGTGTTTGTTTGGATGCGATGCCCCTGATCTATCCCGATCTGGCGGTAATCTATCCCCCGATCAGATTCGAAGACGACGGGCCTGGACGACGACCGAGATAGACACTGAACAGCCGCTCAAAGTCACAGTGACGTGAAAGATGAGGGATGTCGTCGGCGCAGATATGTTGAAACAAGACACGGGGAAAATAAACATTTTTGAATCCATGAACGCGAGTTGAAGTAGAACGCGAGTTGAATAATTCGGGCGAGCCCACCCACGTGTGTTGAGAACAGCGAGCCAAGCGAAAAACCGGGTTAGGCCCGTCGAGGGGATCAATGAGTCGTTTTGAGTCAGTGATCATGACGGATTGATACGATAAGGGACTGCATTGTACTCCGGATGGGCTGTTCAATGGTCTGGTTCACGCCTCAAGGCAGCGCGAGAAGCAGGAACAAAAGAACATTGGAAGAACAAGAACAAAAGAAGAAGTGCGAGGAAGTCGAACCCAGAGTTTGGTGCTATGTTCTCTTGCGATGTTCGCTCGGGGAATTTGTAGTCTTGGCGACAGAGAGAACCCCAGGTAATTACCCATAGAGAATGCATTGCCTCCTAGAGACGGGTGCCACGGCATGCACGGTGTCGACTTCCAGAGGGCACGGATGCACGGTGATGGGCATATAAGCGAGACAGGACTGAAATTAGTAAACGGAGATCCTAGAAAATGAGACTAGGCACCCGTATGGCGAGATCCGTTCGCTCAACTCCACATCGAGGGCGGAAACACAGAGGACACACGAGACACCGCCGTACCCTTTGAACCCGCCCACCCAGGTCTTTCCGCGCTGAGAAACATTTGGAATTCGGGGTCCTTCATTCCGCGAAGCTACCCGGATCGCATTCCAGTATCAGTGCGGCCTACCCCAGGTGAAATCTTAACTCTTTGGACCTGATCTAAGGATTTTCCTTCTTGAAACCCAGATAAAGACCAGGAAAGACGCCGACATCGAACCACCGAGTAGTAAAGCACCCCCAAGCCTGCAGACACAACTTGGCCTGTTTCCGGCAGGATACCAGAGAGAGCGGGGGTGCCAGAAACCTTCCTCGGGCGGAGAACATGGAGGTTAAAGGGAAGAACACAGAGAGGTACTGGTGGTGACATCACCGAGTCGTCATTCGCTGTTCAACTGTTTACTTTCTCAGCCGAGCGGCTGAATTCTCGGCCGGTATGATTTCAACGGAATTTGGGCCGCGAATGGATAGTTAAGAAAAGCAGTTTTCAAAACAACGGACCGATGCCGGCCGTGTGCCGAGGGTAGTAAATATCTGTCACATGAAAATCCGATGAGATAATAATAGAGCCTCGAGACCTCCAGTCACTCTTCAGAACCGCTCTGAACTTCTGGGCTCGATTGATATTCGAATAGTTCTTATTTCTACATGGTGACATTCAAACCCCGCGCACAGCTTGATCGCCGCGAGTGATTATCGTCATAAACAGCCACGCCTGCGGCCTGGCTCGATTCCTTAACCCGGACCATCATGTTCCTTGAGGTGCGCAGTGCATGATACCTTCTCAGAAAGAGATACTGACCACGATCTTAGCATTTGAACTTGTTCAGCCGAAAAGGGTTGCAGACTCAGTCGAAATTGTCGAACCCCCCTTGGCCTCCCCCACTCTGACACTCACGTGACCTTATCAACCGCGTGGGTTCGAGTCCGGGCAGCGACATTCATTTCTACTCTCCCTTTATGTGACGTATATGCTCTGTAGATGCTGTGGTTTGCTGTCTTCAGTGTCAAATATATATATATATATTCAACATCAATGGATACCTACCCTAATATCCAACCTCTTATTACATGTATACTTAGCTTTGCAGTGCAAAATACATCTGCTTGAGCTCAGTTTTTGTCCAATTGCCTTGGCAAGTGGCTCAAATTAAACTGACAGGTGTCTCAAATTAGGATATACAAAAAATTCGAGGGAAAAAACAAATGGGTATGAAGATCAGGCACCTAGCCCAAAAACTACTGATGTTATTGCAAAATGTCATGTACCTCAATTTGTAGAGAACCGATTGTCATGGGACTTGGTAGGTACATATAAACAGCATATATACGCATGGTACATGACTGTTTGGTATTGAAATCGAGCTAACTCCTGCACAGGGTTAGCGGCGACTTCAAAAAGAACGGCCGAAAAAACACACTACATATCAGGATCGAACCCACTCACACAGGTTAGCTCTTAGGTCGTAACCACTAGACTACTGAGCCCATGGCAAATGGTGCCTGAAAGTTGATTTACTCACATGCTCACCTGACCCGGAGGATCCATCAGATAGATTTGATTAGATATGCCTTATAAGGAAATGTCAGAGTGGGGGAGGCGTGGGCCAGCTAAATTGTCGTTGAGTGGGCGAGTTATGAATCTGATATAATTAATGGGATGCCAGAGGGATATCCAGACGTAAAAAATCAAGGTCTGGGGGTCATTTCCAGGCACAAATTGCAACCCGGCTCAGCCCATCCGCACCACAGGGCCGAACTGCCGGTTGCTTCGGCATTGTGCCGAACTCTCACCCCTCCTTTAAACGTCCCGCCACTAAACACAAGAGAGACTACAAAGGAGAATTCTCAATCTAATGCATTGGATAAGAATTTGCAGCCATCAGGGTGTTGTCCGCGGAAGATTGGATAAGATGCCGTTGGCGGGGCGCCAAAACGGGACATCGTTCCCTTCCAACGTCAAATACCTCCGATTCATCCATCACTAAACAATATTTAGACATTAGATTAGGGAGAAAGCAATCAGATACTGTATACCTCGCCAGCATTTGACCTCCGGAATCTGTGATGACCTCCCGACCGCCAAGCCGCTGGCGGAGGGCAGCGGAGTTTCATTTTGACGCGAACCGGATCACAAGGCGTGGCTGGACGCGTCGTCCAAGCTGCGGTTTGGGCGCATCTGTGCCCGGCGTTCACTTTGATGGGGAGTAAAACTCACTTGACGAATCAGACTAATTATGACTTGGGGGATTAGGCCTCTTCGAGGCGGGTGCTGAACCTTTAGGAAATTATTCCACGTTCCCTTGCAAATCTGAAACATGACCAACCTATTTGACGATTCACCACCAAATTTGGGGGAAACCGCCCAAAATTTAAAAATGAAATCTGACTATTAGTAGCCGGTCATTTTCATCAATGACTAACCCACGGATAGTACCCCGGTCATAAAGCGAAAATGACTAATGACCAAAATTGAACTCGGAGAATTTCTGGCCCTTCTCTGAACGAAACGAGCAGGCACCCCATGATTCAAACTAGTAAGAAATGGAAAAACATACCCTTGCATTTTGATTTAATTCCAGGTCTTCTCCCATTTTCTTACGACTAAATATTTGTTTGTACATGTAGCAAAACGGGCCAAAACCCAAGTTCTCCTGGGTAGCCAAATTTAAAGGTTCAGCAATGACGGACGGCGGCACACGTAGTTCCGCAGTTCCGAAAACGAAAAAGTGAGTTTTATTCGACTTTTGCAGCCGTCGGCCCAACGCATTACTGAGATCGTAACAGCGGCTGGATAATATGTATGACCATGAATAATACACCCCGCTACTTAAATCCAACTCGCTACCTTTTTACAACATAGGTACGAGTAATGTTTTTGTTGTAGCATCTGTGTATAAGAGAATACTACCTTTCACCCGTCCACATATTTCCTTTCCTCTATGAAACACATTTCTCTACTAGTTGGGCTCATCGCTTTCTTCACGCCCTCGTGGGGCACCGTCTTCCAAATCCCCCCCGGCATCCAAAACGGGAGCAGCACCGCGCAGTTCACCTCCTCCGCCTCCGGGATCGACGCGCCGAAAGTCTCACCTATCAACGCCTCGTCTTCAGACTGGTGGTACTTCGACGTCGTTTCCAACGAACCCACCAGCGCCCTCGCTTCCGTCGTGATAATCTTCTACACCAGCGCGCAGCCGTCCCTCCCTGGAGTCTCCGCCCCGGATTCTGTCCTGCGTGTTACCATCTCGGTGACATTTCCCAACGGCACACTCTGGTCCGGCACCGCCAACGGGGAACAGAACGCGACGGTCACATCGGACGGGGACAAGACTACCGGCATTTGGCACGGGACGGGGTTCAGCTGGGTGGGAAGCAAGGCGGGGTATGTGATTACCATCGACGCGCCGGAGGTGGGCGTAACAGGAACAATCAAATTCGCGGCGGTGGGTCTCCTTCTTCATCTCCACGACCGTCTTGAATTTAATCCGACTGAACTAACTCTCGCAACGACAGGTCGCCCCTGCGCACTACCCCTGCCGCCCCGCCGTCGCCGGCCAAAACATGGAAATCGGCCCGCAAATCGGGTGGGCGAACGCTGTCCCGGACGCCGCCTCCGTCGTCGACCTCTCCATCTACGGCGCTAAGCTCGCCTTCGAGGGGCTTGGCTACCACGACAAGGTGGGTGTAACGTACTTCGAATCACCTGCAGCACCTAATCGATTTTCAATGAACCCCCTGTAATATAGAACTGGTCCCCTGTCCCCTTCGCCACCTCCCTCGCCTCCTGGTATTGGGGCCACGGCCGCATCGGCCCCTACTCCCTCGTGTGGTTCGACTTCCTCGACACCTCGGGCATCGAGCACGTCTCCGCCTTCCTCTCCGAGGACGGAGTGATCCTTGGCGCGAGCTGTGCTCCCGCAGCCCTTACGGTCAGACCGACGGGGCCGGGTGGGGCGAATGCCAACTACCCGCCAGTGATAAGCACGCCTAATCCGGAGGGGTACCGGATTGTGCTGGCGCTGCCGCCTGCCGCTGGAGTGCGGGAGGGCGCGGGCGGAGACCCAGGGACGCTCAAAATAGATGTCTCCGTCCGCCTCCAGATTGTCGACGCGAACTCCGAGTACGCAAGATTCATCGGGAACTTGAGCACGAGCACAGGGCTGACGGGCGTAGCGCTGTTTGAGCAGATTAAGGTCACTGCGTGAGTGTAGGTGGGAAGGTGATGTGTTATCTTAACCGACCATTAACTAGGTGTAAAAGAGAATCTTTGGCGCTTTATGTCAGTATTGAAATCAACCATGGTCTTGTTCGAAACACGTGAATTTCTTTAAATTAGACAGGATGCGCATAAGTCGCATGGGCCGCATGCGGTTTCATGCGGCTTTTGGCCATTGTGCAAAGCCGCACCGAAAACAGAGGATTTGAGCCTCAACAGCATACATCTCACACTGGGGGCAATGAATGCAGCACCTGAAACACAGGTGATATTCAGTCATGTACTCAGCACTTTGGTGTGACATGGCACAAAGGCCTTTGTAAGATATGCATTTTGTTTTAACTAGGTAGAACTAAGTGCTTAATTCAAGCTTAATTACTTTGTGCTGTGTCACTCCAAAGTGCCTTACAAAGGCCTTTGTGCTGTGTCACACCAAAGTGCTGAGTACATGACTGAATATCACCTGTCTTTCAGGTGCTGCGTTCATTGCCCCCAGTGTCACAGTAGAATACATCTAAAACAAGCATATAGAAGGTGACTATATCCTGCTCCTGTTCGGACCAAGCACCAACAGTGTCTTAAAGTAGCCGGTAAATCAGCGGCTTGAGCGATGCCATGTAAAAGACGGGTTTCCCGAGCTCTGTTCCGGTCGATTTCCACACTACTGAGGATTTATGAGTCTCAGGCATCGAATAGAAGCCAGAGGTGCCATGATGTAGTCTGAATCACTTGGCACACCCTTTAGCTAGTAAACTTTAGGGGACTCCGGTTTGACGTGATGGAAACGTGACTGCACGTGCACTTCGGCGTTTGCCGCCGCGACCATTTTGGGAAGCGAGCAAGTCGCGTCGCGTTTCTCTCTCTTCCTGCCGCCGTTACCGCTGTACACTTGACAATTTTTCTATACCAATGTACTCTTCGACTCCCTTTCCGAATATGGAGTGCAATTTTGTGTTTGTTCCGGACGCTGCGAGCCCAAATGAAGATACAACTCACAATCTCTCTGCTCCATACTTGCCTTCTGTCCTTTCTTCAGATACGATGCACCTTAAATGTCAACAGATCCGTCCCCTGGTCTTTCCTCATTTCTCTCAATATACTTCGACTGCCATAAACCCGGATGACATCTTCTCCAGTTCTGGCACTTCAGAGTCGGACTCGGCGTATAATAAATTCTTTCGAAGTCTCCGCCCACCATCGCCGCCTAAGCCTCCTACAGACTATGAGACATTCTGGTCGTCTTCCCGGTCCACACACAGCTCGAGAAATCAAACTTTTTCAATGGATCAAATCATCCTTCTCCAGCCACCGCCTTTTGCAGACACCTTCTAACTATGGGACCGGGGTGGGCTCAAGAATACGTCGAACGAGACTGTAGCCTTCTGGTGAGCTCCAGAGGAAAGGATCGGACATGAGGGGAGGAGCAAGGATGTAGACAGAGAGGTACGCGACGCGTTTGACACACTGTTGAGTTTCCGCCTCCACGTGAGCTCCCAAATCGGGCAATTTGATGGCGGCGAGAACGGCAGCTTTCGAGCTCTGCGCACACCAAACAAACAATCGTCGAGCTGTCAGCCTCCCTATCTTCTTCCCCCCATCGTCGTGCCCCAGCGTGTTCAAATCCTTGGCACGTTTTTCTCTGGCCCTCTGTGTATCCATCAACCGATCCACAGCCGCTAATAGTAAGACTGATTGACGCGAGCCGAGGAACTCTGCAAGCTTGTCGCTGGTGTCGCCTTGGCGCGCTCATCGCTCGAAAGCGCTAGGAGGGCAAAGAGACAAGGATTCGACGGTGAGTCAACCCGCCTGCATTCAGCATCATTGATGCTCGACGACACGAATCGATGCCCCCTGCCCACTCTCAAACCCGCAAGCTACACACCATCACATGCTCGCCGCTCCGCATCTCCAGTCCGCACATTAGTGATACGCACCTCCCACACTCGCGACGTTCGTCGGATAACGCGTCTGCAGCTCGCCATCGTCCATGCTCGACGGGGCGACTGCGCTCGCTCGGGGGAGGCTCATCGTCGCGCACGCCGTATGAGTCTTTGTATCCCAGGTAAGCACCTCCCACGACGCCACGGGGTGCACCCCCTGGGGGTGTCATCCTTCTTCCCGCCGCGTCGTTATGCATGTCCGCCCGCTCGCACTCCAAGCCTGTAATTGTCTTGACCAATGAATACATGCATTATTTTTTAAAAATTATGTCTGACTCGACCTGGGCTTGACAAGAAGGCCTCGAAGTAAGGCTCGCCAGGGACGCACGCTGCGGCCTGAGGACTTGTTTCAATTTGTATTTCTTCCTGAGCGGCATCTTTGATGGATGTGATCCGGTGCCGCTCTTGCCGACATCAAATTACCGAATTCGGAACTCACGTGGAGGCGGAATTGAAACAACTCGTTTGACACACGTCGGGTACAGTCGGCCCGGTCGAAGATGCACGTGAAGTCACGTTTCCCTCACGTCAAATCGGAGTACGGTATGACACCTGCTGAATCAGACTCCATACTGGAATTATATCGACTGTCATATAATTCCGTGGAGTCTGACTACGGGAGACTAGCAATGACTTAGGATTGGGCCTCTTCGAGGCAGGTGCTGAACCTTTAGGTTCAACTTACTTGTCAATTTTCAACAATTGGGCTGGATAGGCATCAAAGTACTTCGATAATCAAGCTGCTTCAGATTGTGATAAGTATGGAACTGCTATAGACCGCTGATTGGTCTGTACTTCTTATTTCTGGCTATCATTTCTTCCTTCCCCTCCGGAATTTCCGGGATAGCTACATGCACTATACTTAGTGCGGCCGGATTGGCAATGGAGTGTCAATCTGACATCACAACAGATGGGAATTTGCACTGGAGCACAGGAGAGCAGAATCCTCGCTATAGGGCCGGCTACTCTGTTGCACCAATCTATGCAGAGCTCATTGCCAGCGCAGTAAATTTATGAAACAAATACTTCGGCAAGCAGTTCTTGATTGACGAAAGGATCACGAAGGATCATTGGTCCATGCAAACGGGATCCATCCAAGTGAAAATTCAACAGAAAATTCTCCCCCTTCTTGGTATCTGCACAATTCAATAGGGATGAATTGTGGAGACTGTATCTTTCTCCAGTTGAGATTTATCTAGTTGCCAATCAGAGACGATAGCAGTAACTGTGTCTGCTAGCAGCGGGCCAGTGGCAACTCAAAAGGTGAGAACTATTCTCTTTCATTTATGTATATATTCTCATTATTTCTGAGTTCCTGATTCAACTGAGTAATAGAACCTACTACACCACCAATTTAGTCGGAGCTCCCCGGGAGCTCTGAGCTACCATATCGGGACTCATAAGCGAAGAGATCCGAGGGGAGCTCGCCAGGATATCAAAACAGGCAATCCCCGGAGTATTCTGGGATCCAGTATCCCTGCGACATCCCGGCGTGAGCTTTTGAAGTTCTCTTCCGATCCCATTTTATTCCTTTCATTGCAGATAAAATAGCCAAAATATGAATTTATTCACCATATGTACATAAAACACTGTAAGTGTGAAATACATAAGTAGGAGAATAATAACCAAGTACGAGAATGGGCGAGAGCTTGATTGGACGACTTAGATTTGATTGTGGAAAAACTTGCAGACCAAAGATGTTGACAGTCTTGAGCTTGAGCAGATATCCAAAGGGAAGGTAGCAACAGGTGTTTGGATTTGAAGGGAGACTTGAGGTGATTGAAGGGAACTTGAAAGACGACAGACAAGAAGAAAACGGTCTTTCTCTGAGTCTTGACACCAGATGTGAGCTTGAGGGCTTGATGTATAGGTTAAAAGACTTGAAGCAGTCCTTGCAGTGCTGCTGAAGCAGGGTTTGAGAGTTGAGGAGAGGTTACGGCGAAGGCGATGGACGGAGGAGAGGGAAGTGTGCTGGCAAAGTTGGGTCCAGTTTGTTGATTGATCATCAACAGTACATACGTGCACGGACCTCTGCACCGAAAATGTGAAAGAGATTGTTTACGCATCGTGGATCTCCGCTTTTTGCATCAGGTGTATGAGAGATGTACAGATATAGTGTGGCAAGTCTAAACGGGGCCAAAGTATACAATGATGTCCTCTTCTCAAAACCTCTCGAACGGGAGATCACAGAATGAATCTCGAGATCCCCAGATTTTGTTGGACTTCCTCCGATATCCGATGTCAAGGCTCCCATTGATATCTGACCAAATTGGGGGTGTAGTGCAGCTCTGAAACTAAAAAGGAAACACAACAAGACCTGAATGAGGGTTTTTGCTGACAGGACTCGGAGTACAGGCACTTCAAAAAGAAATCAAACATTGGGAACCTGGTAGTGTTTACGAGGCGGAATACTTCAAGTCCAAATTAGATACATCGACCAAGATGCCTGAGGAATATTATTACTGACCTGCTGCAATATATTACTTGATTTTTAGGCTCTGAAACTTGTCTTTCAACAAACATCTTGCAGCAGGATACATCAGACATTCAAAACAATATTTCTTGGTTGCACAAACTTGAAACATCAAGCCACAACCATTTGGGGGTGAACACAAAGCAAAAATGACAAAGCCGCAGAAAGCGGGCCATTTGGAAGCAGAAATGACTAATCACAGAAATCGTAACTTGGTCCAAAAATATTTGGATCTGGAGTACAGCGCCAGTTGAGGCAACCAAAATGTACACTTCAATAGGATGAAATATCTGAGAGCTGTAAATTTGAATATTTTGAACAGAATGCCTTTCACTCAATTTTTCTTTCCATTTTTGACATGACCAATTTTGCATGAGTAATTTTTGTTTGTACATGTAGCAAAATGGCCCGGAATCCAAGTTCCCCAGGGTAGCCAAACCTAAAGGTTCAGCAATGATGGTGTTCAACTCAAAATGTACACGAAATCCATTGCGGCTTTGCACAAGAGCCAAAAGCCACATGCGGCTGGTGCGCATCCTGTCTATTTAATTTTGCCCACGTCTATGAAATCGAACTTATTCTACTATTTATAAAAGAACGCCTGTCTGTCCGAAGCCTTTAAGCTCCGACAGGAAATCGCCGAGGGTTGCCGCCGAAGAACGGCATCGACATTGGACAGCCGCTACGACGCAACGAATTTAGCAGCTTCAAGCCTTTCAAAAGCCGATTTCCAAATTCCAGCACTCAAGACAAAGTGCCAGGGCGCTTCGCGCCCCGGCGCGCTCTTGTTCAACTTAATACTGCATGCAGTCACATGTTCCAACTTCTATTACGTCCCCATCATCTTGACGACATCCTTGTCCTCTACTTCCATCCCCTCGTCTCCTACCATGCAAAGCCCCATCTTGACGATTCCCGCCGAGCTAACCGCCCGGATCTTCGAAGACATGCGCTTGGATGTCCTCAGGACCGACCGTCGCATCCGCCCCTCCACCAACACACCCCCTCTCGTCTTTACCCGAGTTTGCAAGGATTGGAGAGCAATTGCGCTGGGTACGGGGTCCTTATGGAGCTGCATCGACTTATACATTGGAAACCCGTCGATGGAACTCAGAGACACAGTACATCGCGTTTTGGCGACGTGGTCTGAACGTGCGCGCGGCTGCCCGCTTTCTTGGACACTGCGGGGATGTTCAACGCTACCTCCGATGCTCCCCGAAGCGGTTGCGCAGCTCCATCGGCTCGAGATGGACGTTTTCATGACGAACAACTTGCTACCCAGTGCGATCGGTGGGATCGCGACCGGTTTTCCGCAACTACGGGAATTGGCATTCCATGTTATGGATCCAAAGGATATGTCGGTGACAGTCCCCCAAATTCTTGCATCTGCGCCAATGCTCGAGGCGATATCACTCTCCTTCTCCGCCCCGGCCACTTTTACCGGCGCTACAACGCCCAGGTTGACGATTTTGAAAGTCGACGAGATTACGGTCTCCGTACTCCGCGCGTTGTTCCAGAACTGTCCTATGCTCACACACTTGCATATCACCGATATCCTCGCCGAAACTTCTTCTCCGCCGACTGCACCTCTGACCGCGACAAACCTCCAAACAGTCGTTATCCCCTCTGATGCGGCAGCGGACGAGACGATCCTGCAACTCGCCCATTTCTCATTTCCGAGCTTAAAATGCTTGCGACTACCATACACTCCACATCTCCATGTCGTCTCTGAGTTGTTCCGCCGCTCTGCCTGTGCGGTAGACACTCTGTCCGTCAACATTTCGAGTATAGGAGACGCCCTCGAGTTGCAGACAATGTACAGCCGGATGCCATCTATCACAACATTGGAGATCCGGCGCTGGGAACGCCCTGATAATCCGACAGTGACGCCGCTTCCAGAAGCGGTATTTGACCTTTCAGTCCCTGGCGTGCTACCCAGACTCCGACACCTCACTATTCACATCGGCGGCATCAAGGAGCACAGGTATAATGTGCCTTATACCGGCGTCATTTTGCTTCTTAATGCAAGGAGCGGCCCCAACAGCGCCTTCCGTTCATTCCGTCTGGATGTCAAGCCTGCCCAGCCCATTCATTTCCATCGGCCCATTCATTTCCATCGGCCCATTCATTTCCATGAAAGCTATACACCCCCTGCAACCTTCTTGTCGCAAATTGAGAAGTTGGCGCAACAAACGGAGATTCACATCATCAATGGGGGATATCGTTGGTTGGGTGGTATGTCTGTTCGTTCAGTATCTGAGGTAACCACTGATTCAGTGCTGCAGGCATCAAGGTTAAGGCTACAGATAAGCCGGAGCGGCGCGAAGAATGGTTGAATCCGTATTGGCATTGGATCCCGTAATCATGCGCATACACTTTTCTTGCTGTAAAATTTTTTGTGCAGACGAAGAAGCGTAGCCTAGAAAATTGAAACGTTATTTGCTTTTTTCACGGATTTACCGTTTATCTGCCAGGTTCCACAGGAAAATAAAAAGCACCACAAAAATACCACTGTTGCCACAGGCGAGGACTCGAACCTCGGTCACCCACGATATCATAAAATGAAAGGTAGGCATCGTAACCACTAGACCACCCGTGACGGCTGTCTCGTTCGAGAATGATTAATGGATCAACTGGAGCGAGACTGCGGCTTTGTGCCGAGAGTATCAAATATTTAAATATCTGGACGGAAACGTCACATGAAAATAATCAAGACACGAAACCTTTATTCACTGTTCAATACCATCCTTAATTTCCGGGCTCGGTAGATATTTGAATGTTCTTGTTTCTACTTCATCAAAATTCAACCCCGCGCAGATCGCCGTAAGTGATTTCCGTCACAATCAGTCACGCCTAGCTCGATTCTAACCCGAACCACCATGTTCCTTTACGAGGTGCGCTTCATCTGCAGGAGACGGGCGCAAATGACCATCTTTTCAGACGGTCCCCGGTATATTCTTACAAGACGCCCCTCTCGCGGATCCCATTACTATCGGGCCCGTCAGTCATCGCCCCACTAACACTACCGCCAATGATTCCTGATCTCAACCCGATATCGCCCAAGGTCCCCCCCCGATTCGGCCTGCTAGAATCCTCCGAGACGCGGTGGTCCACCCTCAGCACGAAACTCCGCGAACTGAACGCTACCGCTCCCGGGAACTCGCTATATAAATTGATCTTCTTCGGGAGACATGGACAGGGGTACCGTGCGTCTTGCCCTGGGCGTTTTGGATTCCGTTTCAAAAAACATCATTATCGCGACAGATAACATTGCTGAAGAGAAGTACGGTACCAAGGCGTGGGACGAGTTTGTTTTTCCCCCTCCTTACATATACAGAATTTTTGGGTAGCTGATCGCGCACAGCTACTGGTCGAAGCTCAATGGCGATGGGGAGCTTACCTGGGGTCGTGCGTCCCTTTCCGTTGTCCAAACACATGCATCCGCTCACGCGCCGTGGTACTTGATATACGCAGCGGACCCGGAGCTGACGAATATAGGGAAAGCGCAGGCTGTGGCAGCGAACAAGGTGTGGGCGACGGAGATGGCGGCGGGGATCCCCCTCCCGCAGAAGATGTACTGCAGCCCGATGACGCGCGCGCTGGACACGCACGTCATCTCGTTCCACGGCGTCTCGAGCACGCGTGTGGTCGTCGTCGAGGTACGCTGCGGCTGACTTCGTTTTCCATCTTCATGATGGCGGCCGATAATAATAACAATAGAACTGCCGCGAGGAGTACGGCGAGCACACTTGCGACCAGCGCAGGACGCGCACCTACATTACGACGGCGTTCCCCCAGTTCGACATCGAGCGCGGGTTCACGGAGGAGGACGAGCTTTGGACGACGGAGCGGGAGACTAAGGACCATGCCGCCGCACGTGCGCGGACGGTCCTGGATCGGATTTTTCGGGACGACAAGGACGTGACCTGTACGTGCTTATTTTCGATTCCGTTGGTGGGAATATTATACTGACCTGGATGCAGTCGTGTCGATCACAGCGCACGGAGGCATCATCAACGGTTTCTTGCGTACGCTGGGGCGCCCGAAATATGCGCTCCCGACTGGAGGTACGCAATCAATGGCTTTCGTTTGAATGATGTATTGAATCCGGCGTGCTTCTCATTCTTCCACAGGCGTCTTGCCCGTCATCGTCAAAGCCACGGCTTCCCTCGATAATTGACTGGACCTCCACGTAACCATTGTCTTAGATCAATGGATTAGAATGAGATCATCGAAGATGGGTTTAGAATGTAGTTCTCGTATTTGTATCAATCTGCATACATTCACTGACTGAATCTCCCGCGTTTTCCAGATTCTGGTGCATTCCTTTTCGTAAGATATAGATGGGCCGTTAGGAATGAATTATTCACTTGAATCCAATCGCAGTCCAACCAGAGGCTGAATTCGAGGGGGGGTAGGCTGAACAACGAGGTAATAATACAAGTTACAAACTACAACACAATTCCAGGTATTCAACCTAAACCTCCTAGAACAATACAAGAAGAGACAAATCCGTCATGGGATTATTTGAGTAGGTTCCAGTGTGCAGCCCCCTCACGTTGCCAGTATCGATTATCTGTGCACCCAGGACCTTGTGAGTGCACCCTTCCACGCGGTCGCCAAAAAGAGTTGCTTACGCAGTCGGCACATCACTAACGTTGGGCAGCTTTGACCCCACGCCATTAATGTTTCTGCGTCGCTGCTGGTCGTGTGCTGCACACGGATCTCAGTCTCCGTGTTGTACACAGGTTTATCGAGCTCCAATGTGGTCAAGTGCTTGAATGCCTCCAGCGATTCCTCAATCCATTGCACAGCCTCCTGAGAAGACAGTTGGGCATACATGCTTACAGCTGTTTCCGAAAACCTTGAGACAACGTGAAATTTTTTGCACGCAACAAACTTTGATGGCAAGCTAAGGATTACCGGATTTGGCACGGATGATCCCACACGGATCAGCCCACATTTCGTGATGGACCAAGCGAAGTCCAATTTTCGTGTCAATAATATGTTCCCGGGGCATCTGAGTTGCATGTGAGGCTCATAAGACTCCGAGAAAGCATCAGCTGGGTGTCATGAGGGGAGGAGCTCACCCATGAAATATTATCTGGGCGGCAACCCGATTACGCACAAGCGACGGCAATCTCGGCTGGACATCCCAAACCGGTAATCCTTAGCCTGCCATCAAAGTTTTGTGCGCGCAAAAAATTTCATGTTGTCTCAAGCTTTTCGGAAACAGCTGTAAGACAGAAATCCAAGGCGCTCGACGCACCGAAGTCAAGGGGCGCTGGCGTCCCATGAACGGACCAAGCTCGATACTGTATAGATTTGGGAGGTCGATTGCCAGGAGCGGCAGGATCTCTGTGCCAAACTCCAGCCTGTCGGAGAGGATCCGCAGCGAGAACGGGATCTTCGCAGACGTGGCGGCTGCGAGGGCTCTGAGTAGGTCCTGGACGCTTGTCCCGTACGGGATATCCCAGAAGGACGCGTGTGCAAGTCGCCGAAAGTTGATGGCGATGCGCTCGAAGTACGACGCAGAGCCGCGGTACGACTCGAGGCGCGGTAGAAAGATGTGGTGGCGCCTCTTCGGTCGTTCACTGTAGCCCCAGGGTCGGATGATCTCGAGGTGGGTAAGTGCTGTGTGGCGCTCGAGGAAGCTGACGAGGGTTTCGTCACGGGGTTCCTCAGGTTGGTGGCAGCCGAAACGTCGGAGACTGGGCAACGTCAGTGTGCCGAGCGCATCGAAAAGGTTATCGTCGTAGCTGGGGATCCAGAGGTGCAGGTGCTCGAGCCGGTGCATAGCGCGGAGTCCCAACTGGAGCCAGGGAATCAGATCCAGTGCGTCCTCCTCGCTGCATTCCAGAGAATGGTCAGTGGTTTTCCGGCGGAAAAGTTCCCATGCATGTTTATACAGTTTAGCGCCACTCACCCATTTCCTGCGACAGGGGAGACCACGAAGCTGCGCACGCAGTGGGCAAGTGCGATACGTCTCCTGAGCACTGTCTGACAACAGTGTTTGGTCATCTTGAGGCTTCCCAGAGTTATGTGCTTGTAGAGGACGGGGACAGCGATATCGTTAAAGCGCCAGCATACGAGACACATCTGTGCTTGTTCGAACGGGGTGGCTAGATCCAAAAGTATGTGGTGGATAATCTCCGTCGGGAGGGCAGGCATTATGTGCAAGAGGAGAAGGGGTCAGGTCTGTGGGGGTCGCTGCCTGAGAAGGAGATCTTCCATTGCAGTGTCAGTGACTGTTTGTCACTCAGGCTGTTGAGATCAAGACACACGGATCAACGATACGCGTATTTTTGACGCGGTGACGTAGATCCAGCGATTAGATGGTGATGGTAGCCAGTGCCGGTATTTATTTTTTTGCCAATGCCAGAGTGTCGAATTTCAGTGTTCACTCAATTCGACAGGGGTAGTGACGCGTGACATTTCAACCGGTTCGACAAATTCGACGTGACAGAACCATTGAACAAAGTGCCAAATATCTCAACTAGTCGGGCAGCAGGTTAGGACATATTGCTGCAGCCGAACAGTGTCCTTAATGTGGATTCAAGTATCTCCTGAATGGATTTGTGCGACATCTTCTATTGAAAACAGCGAAATAAGGATAAATGTCTTCAAAATGACCTTCAATACACATTTTTACTTGAAAAAATAGCGATCTTGAAACATTTTCTAAAATTTTGCGAACCATGGTACGTTTTTTTTTTAAGTCCGTGTCGTCTTTCAATCACGAGAATAAATTAGTAGGTAGCGCTACCAATTTATTCTCCCATCCCCGCAGGCGACCGCTGGGAGAGAAATTCGCGTTTAAGTCAACGCGTACGGAGTGACAGCTACACGTGATCGCGACTGATGTTTAAATGATCCGTTAAAGTCGGAGCCGGTCTCCACTGAATCTCCACCACTACGCGTCAACTCGATGAATGTGGAACGAAGACAACGTTTTATGCGCTTTCATATACTCCAACCAAGCTCAAGTGTAAGCTTGGTCAAAACTGCGGTATATTCAAGGGAATTGACTGGTGTGTTTTTGCTTGGTTTGTCCTCGTCTTAGTCCCTCCTGTAGTCAAAGGTCGTCTTAATATTGGACTTGCCAGGTCTACAACGTGTCACCATCATCGGGAAATTTCTTGGCTCGCCTTTTAAAAAACTCGAATATCAAGTAAAGGATATAAAATTCTGGTTGATCTGGCCGTCGTATTTCCTACTATTCCGCTAAATCCACACGGCACTGTGTCACCGATTCGAGAAGAAGAAGATTGGTGGAAAACGATGAATGTTCTCGGCCGTGTCTCATGATGTTCCCAATTTGGATCGTACTCTCGCCTCATTCCAGACTCTCGTGTCGACCAGCTCGAGGTCCTCGCGCTGGCTCTCTGAATGTATAAAAGTTCGCTGGTCTAACTATTTACGCCAGGTCTCTACTTATGCCCACTTACACCATTCCCAAGATCCAAACGGCGGCTGTTGTCCCAACAAGCGGCGCTGCCGTTGAAATCAGACATGACTATCCAGTTAAAAGTCAGGCTAAGTTAGCGCCGGGAGAATGCCTCGTCAAACTCGCATGCACTGGGGTATTGTCGTATCATCCATGTCCCTTGAACGCTGCCGAGCTTCACTTCGTAGGTTTGCCATTCCGACCTGCATGCTGCCCAAGGCGATTGGCCAGTTCCTGCCGAGAGCCCTTTGGTTGGTGGCCACGAAGGCGTCGGAGTTATAGTCGCCATCGGCAACAACACGAGCCAGTCGCCGGTCAAGGTCGGTGACCGTGTCGGCATCAAGTTTCTTGCGGACTCGTCAGTTGGACATTTTATTCCCCGTTTGCTCTGCTAATCCTCGCACCAGCTGCCTGAACTGCGAGCAATGCCGCAAAGGCCGCGAACCAAGTCGGTGTGCCTGTACGCATCATTTTCGACGACTAACACGTTCGCAGACTGCCTGAACGCGAAATCGAGTGGGTTCAGTGTTGACGGCACGTTCCAGCAATACGCAGTGCGTCTTGAGCGCTTCAATGCTATTCTTCAGCTAACGCACAATGGCCGCAGGTATCGTACGTGAACCACGTCACTCCGATCCCCGAAGGCTTCGACAGCAATGCCGCCGCCGCAATTCTCTGCGCTGTATGTTAGTTCGCCTGTGGCATTTACATGACTAGCTAACCGCTCGCTAGGGAGTAACCGTATACCGTGCGATCAAGTATAGCCAGACTGTTCCAGGAGACTGGATTGTTCTCCCAGGTACACCGTGAAGTCAGTGACGATGAAACTCTGACATAGACTATATAGGGGCCGGCGGTGGCCTAGGACATCTTGGTATGTTGAGGTTTCCCCGGTGAAGCTTCACTACTGCTCATTCACACCCTAGCCGTTCAATATGCCAAAGTAGCTGGTCTTCGAGTCATCGCCATTGGTGCGCAATCCACTGCTTTCAGTATTCGTTCAAAGCATCTCATAAAGCATGTAGATACCGGGGCTGAGAAGAGGAAATTTTGCCTGCAACTTGGTGCAGACAAGTGGATCGACTTTAAAGAGTCCAAGGACATCGTTGCGGAGATCATGGCCACAACCGACGGCTTGGGCGCCCATTCGGCTGTAATTACCGCTGCCAGCGTGAGTATTCTGCCTCGGAAAAAAATCCCTGACATTCATCCCACCCTCTCAGAGCTCCGGATACCAGCAAGCGATCGAATATCTCCGTGGTGGAGGGACCTTGATGGCAGTTGGGCTTCCGAAAGATGCAACCCTCAATGCATCCATATTTTTCACCGTGTTCAAGGTATTACTTGTGCTCCACGTCAATCAACCTATATAGTCTTACAGATCAACAGAGCATAAGTATCATCGGGTCACTCGTCGGCAACCGCCAGGATGCCATCGAGGCCATCGGGATCGCCGCCCGCGGACAAGTAACGTGCAAATATGAGGTCAAGAAATTGGAAGATCTCTCTTCGTGGGTCGCTCCTTCTGTTACACTGTGAATTCACGCTGATATCTCCACAGAATTTACGAGGGGATGATCAAGGGTGAAGTCGCGGGTCGTGTTGTATTGGAGATTCCCAACTGAATCAAAGTTGGGGACGGTAGGTTTCCTAATGGCCGAGAATGTTTGATACTTGTCATTTCAATCTTTCACTGTTGTAAAATACGTACAGTCCTGTAAAATGAGGTCTTCTTTAAACATAGTAGACCGAGAGGTCGATATCCATTCATAATTCATGATTCAATTGACGATTCCTTTTGAGACCCCTTTCTCTAAGCACTTGGAGGTATCAGCATTAAATTAGCCGCTTCCTGTGCTGACATCTTAACCCCTGTTCGTACCGATGCTTTTCGGTGCTCGAATTGAATTCAAGTCTCTCGGGTACACGTGATCTGCATCGCCACTGCCACTGGATCTTTTTTGCTTCTTGCCTTCATCGATGACTTCTCATGAGCAGATACCGGAGGAGCTATGGCTCGATATTTTCCACCGCCTCCCTCTAAAGACTCTCAAAGATGTTTCTGTCACCGAACACGCCTTCCGACGCATATGCCTTCCCCTCCTCTTCGCCGATTTCCGCTTTTACCCATACACCATTGACTACGACGGTTCTATAGTCCCACCAACTACCGAAATCCAGCTTTACTTGGAGCGTCTCAACTTCTTTTCTCAGACGAAATAGCGCCTCTGGTTCGTTCATGCCACCTCACCGCTCATCAAAGTTGGAGAGGTGACGACACACTAACGGATACTTCGCCGTACATCCTGCTCGCTTCATTCTTTGTTAGCCTTCCCTCTTTTATCGGACTCCGCCGACTTGATGCACGTGGAATCCATTTCACGCAAACGGGGCTTACGAACCTATGCCGTCTCCCCATCCTTTCCGACCTGCGCATTGATCACTGTGATCTCGCCGCCGGAGAAAGCATCGATGCCGCTTCCCTCGAATTGCGCGTGTCCCGCTTCTCATTGAGTCACGGAATTATGCACAAGAAAGGCAGCGTCGACCATTGGATCCAGTTACTCTGCCCCGATCGCCTCCGCGAGCTCGAGGTGTCGGACGACCCCCGTTTCTTCGGCCAAACAGTCGATGCGATCCCTTCGTTTCCCCACGTCCACAAACTATCGGCAATGTCACAGAACCTCTCTATCCTGTCGAAATTTCCCGCTGTCCAGATCTTAGCGCTGAACGACTCCGAGATGACGGAAGACGTCGTGCGCGTGGACGCTTCGGCCGTACTTCCGGTTCTCAGGGAGTACACCGGGCCCTGCGAAACACTGCCTATATTCCTTGCTCACTCCACCCTCGCTCGCCTCATTGTCCCTCGCTGCGATCCCGCCACCTTCATCGCGCAGCTGCCAGGAATCCAAGTGCAGATCACCTCCTTGAACGTGACGTTCTGGGATTTGGACACCACCGCTTTTCGCACTCTCTGCGCTTTTTTCCCCAGCCTCACGGAGCTCTGCATCCGCGTCGTCTACGGCGGCGTCTTCCAGGGTTACAACTCAAAGGTCCGCTTTGACCCAAACAGCATTCTGATCCAATTGATTGAACACCGGAATCTAGGCCAAAGAGTTCTTCTCCGAACTTGGGGACACTCCTACGTTGCCCTCGGCGCTTGAGCGCCTCGCGTTTGCTTGGGAATTCGAGTATGAAGATTCCTCGGACGAGGAAACACCCTGGGTCCACGAAATGGATAGCTTCGACCCGGTGCGCGATGCGCTCGTGATTCAGTGTCCAGCCTTGACAACGCTATGGCTCGACGGCGACGAGTACCTGTTTCGTTGGCACAAATCGCCGGATGGAACAGAGGACCAAGAGCACGCGGGATATGAATATGGTGATGTCTCCCGTGTGCGGAGACTGTTCTCTGACTTCTGGAGGCGGGAATGAACGGCAGCGCCAACACCGTTGACTTCATAGTGGTTTCCAATTGACTCTGGGCTCGCGTCTTTCTATTCATCTTTCCTTCCTACCAGCCACGAATTAATTCCGATTCGCGAGGTAGATTGTAGCGTACAAGAACGCAGTCTTCGACGACTTATTTCCGATGTGTACGTTCTTCTGTCCACAATTCTTTCAAGGGTATAAAGAGTCGTGTTTTATGTAATTTTCGAACCGTCTCAGGATTCCTCCGCATAAAGGTCGATTCAAAGTATGGGTCATAAGGTTCTGTGGCCGGTGGTCCACATCTTCAAATGTGCAAGACAAACTCACACTAAGTAGAGGGTGCCTGTTCAATACAAACTGGAGCGGTAAGATTCCTCTTCACAATATTCCTCTTCACTATTTACAAAGGCGGGAATGCTGCAAGCTTCCAGGAGTCGTGGCGGCCCTACATCGTATCCGCAATCCCCCAAAAGGGTGCCTGTGTGTGTCGTTTCCATTGAGTTTTGTTGTTTTGTTTTGAACAGCACGTCGAGAATTCCCCAAATTCCTGATTCATAAGCAAGGAATGAGGGATAAGATAGGACTCCACAGCGGGTGCCCCGTATCTGCTTGTTCAATTCAAGCCGGAGTTCATTACTCTTGCAGCGCCGATTTTTACAATCAGCTTCTGGGGTTAACCTTTTAGCTATGCGAGAAATACAGAGTGGGGGGGGGGGGGGGGGGAGATGGTTCACATCTCTTCAACTTCCTTCGTATACAATTATTCTACGTACAAATCAATCCTGGCTTCCGTTCTGTACATATCTACAAATCAAGCGCTATACAATTGAAACAACCCATTCTTGTGATCACTTCCGGGAGATCCATCCGCCCCAGTTCTAAGTCATACAAAACCAAAATGAGAGAAACGAGAGAAAGATACGAAGAGACAGAAATCGGGAGCACTGCGCGTTCGTCCACCAACATCCGCGCTACTTGAGTAGGAGCCAGCGACCGTCCATCGCGCGCTGCCAGCATCGATTATCTATCCATCAGCCCCAATCAGCATATTTTTCTTTGACTCAGGCGCGACGACCGAGATGCACGACAGGAAAATTTGAACCACTTACGCAACCGGCTCGTCAAAAGTGACGGACACCGCTCTCCCCACGTCGTCACCACCTCCCCATCGCCCTTTACCGTATCTGAACCAGCGGCTGCCGTGCTAAGAAGGTCGGCCGTGTTGTTCAGGCTGAAGGTGGTTAGGTACGGGAGTGCCGTGAGCGCCTCGGCGACGTAGAGCGCCATATTCTGTCATCAATCAATTTCAAATCAACATTCAATGGAAGGAGAGCGACTTACAGGTTGAAGGAGTGTGGGCAGCCCCAGGAACGGGCCTATCTCAAGCGTCTGGAGATGCGGGAGCGCACGCGCGAAGAGGGGGACGGTTTCGGCCCCGAACGCGTCGCCGAGGATGCACAGCGTAAGTGGGCTCCCAGATGATGCGGCGGAAGCCGAAGCAAGCGCGACGGCAAGTTTGTGTGCGCTCACCGTATTCCTGGTGGGCTTTGCGTAGCGCGGGATGTCCCAGAACGACGCGTGCGCGAGTCGCCGGTTGGGCACTTCGATACGGAGGAAGTAGGAGGCGGAGCCGCAGTAGGATTGGAGGGCGGGGAGAGGAACCACGGAGAGGCGTTTTTCCGGCTCGAGATGGTGCCTCGGGCGGATGATCACAAGATGGGTAAGGGCGGGGTGGCGGGCGAGGAATGTGGTCAGATATTTGTCTTGAAACGCGCCGGGCTGGTGGCATCCAAAACGCCGCAGACGGGGGAGGTAGAGAGGCGCGAGAGCATTGAAGAGGTAGTTGTCGTAGTTCGGAATCCAGATGTGAAGATGCTCGACTTCGCGTAGCATGTTGAGTACGCGATCCAGGAGAAGCATCAGGTCCAGGGAATTCGCATAGCTATAGCGAGAATAGGTTTTAGAGGCCAGCCGACTTGTTTTCATGCCACTTACCTCTCTCCTGCCGCCGGCGTGACCACAAAGCTTCGCACAAAAAGAGCGCGCGACATGGAACCCAGACGGCCGAGTAAGCTCACGCAACAGCGAGTCGTCTTCTTGAGGCTAAACAGCTGAATGTCGCGGTACAGCACAGGAGCCGCTATCCGATGAAATTTCTGCGACACGGTGCAGACCTTCGCCTTGCACGACGTAGGCAGATCCAAAAGGATTGCGTGGATAATCTCGGTGGGGATGGCTCGCATGACCGCTAGAAAAAATGATGGTGGAGAAGAGGCGTTTGACTGGATATCCAGATGGATCGACACTGGGCGAGGTTGGAGGAGGAAGATCTTAAGAAGTGAATTCTAAATAAACACAATGGCCAAACACAACCCAAAATGATCGCTTCCCTTTCTGGATAACGGATCAGCAAAGGCGGTGCAGCGATCAAAGTAAATACGATCACCTGACCAGATTTGACGAACAGGCAATGGCATAGTTTCGCCCTGGACTGTCTCCCGTGCACTCGGATCTGGATTCCACGTTCAATTGTTGCACTGATGTAATTTCGCAAGAACTTGGAAAAATAATTGGTTTGTTCGCCGAAACTCGGCTTTAGTGCCGCGGGCCCGCCCAGGTTAATGAATCTCAGCGCCGATATTGACGCAGACTACGGTGCCCACTTCGGACATCCTGCCGGGTTGGACTGTGACGCCTCGAAATCGCAATAAAGAAAATGAACCCCGGACGCATTAGGCTCCTGCATCAACGACACTCACGAGCATCGATATCCTCAGCAGTTGCTTCCTCCTCGCTCCCATCCCGGCGTAATTTGCGCCATCGGAATAGAAAGTGGTGACCATCGAGCTATATCGTGGTTATTCTGGGGCGTTGCGCCACGAGTGTTATTGTTGGGGTCTGGCCTTGCCCGTCATCTAGATCATCCCCGCGATTAGTTTAGAAAATCTGAACGTCCGGGAATTTGGACAGAAACATGAAGTTTTGCAAGGTTGTCGAAGAAGTATCGACGCTCAAGCGAGTGCTAAAATTTGGGGGACCGAGGGAGGAAAGGAGGCGGGATTTATTATGATGAAGCTGGTGAAAGTCGAGGTGGGCGAAAAGGAGCGGGCGTGAGATGCCTGGCATTGAACCTGTGGTGGATCAAAGACACGCCGTGAAAACTGTGGAGAGTAGATAGCGGAAAACATCGAGCCAAAGTTGATTGGGAACTTGAACTTGAGAGATCATGCCTGTTGGTTGAGATCACAGCGATCAGGTGGATGACGAACCCTATCAAACACCGGATCGGCTCGGCTGGTCATGAAAGTATCGTCTGGCATCGGCTGGCCCCACAAAGGACTTAAGAATAGTATAGTGATTCGTGTCAATGACGTAGTTAAATCGCCCCGTAGCCTCTGTGTTCCCGTTGATTTCTCGACAAGTCACTTGATGATTTTGTTAGGGTGCGGAGTTTGAACTCACTTCTGTCTCTCACCATCACCATCCCTCATCTCCCCGCGCTACTAGTAGCCTTCTTCGCGACCATCCCTGGATGGCCCTCCGGCTGCGACTCAATGGGAGCCTCGACGCGAGTAATGTGTTTGTTGCGTGGCCCCTTCTCTATTCTGCCTCTTGTGCTGGTTTAGCTGGTTTCTCTTCTATCCAGGCAGGGATGGATTAACGGTGCATTTAGGAAAGCGGTGACGATTCAGAGGCTGCGTTCTGTGCGCGAACGCGGGCGCTGGTGCGCATCGTCGCGCGCACACACTTTTGGGTCGAGTTTCTTGCGGTGTGGATTCAATATCAGTCTATTCATTCTTTTCGCACATCCCGTCGCAGTCACTGCCGCCAGTGGGGATGCACCCGTGGTGAGCCGGATTTATGCAACACGTTCATACCTCATTTAAATACTTCCAAAGGCAGCTCCAGGTATATCCTAATCGTCGATGAACTCTCGCTCCGTCAGGGTTTCAAACCCATCCGCAAGGAAGAAACAAAAGGTGCACGCTCAGGTTGCCTTGTATTCTTTCTTCCACCTGAGTACCAATTGCTCATGGAAGATGTAGTGCGCAGCCTCGCAGTGTGTTTTCCCGCGTTAACCCCGTTCCCTCAGCTCTTATGTTACCGACTTCTCCAGCCCCGAAATGCCGTATCCGATGTCGCGAGTGGAATGCAAGTGGAATGCTTCTCTCGATCAACGCCACCGCTTGCCGTCCCCGCCGAGGCGGCCTCGACTTGACCGTCCTTTGGCGAGATCGTGCATTACGCACTCGGATCGCGGAAGCCCTCTACGAGAACACATCAACACGTAGCGGGCCACGGGGCATCCTGTAGACTCGCGGGCAGGCGAATCGGGCTGGGCAACGCGGGGCAACGAGGGCGAACGGAGGCGTCGCAGGAACGGCGGGGAACGGCGTGGCGGGGAGGGTGGAGGGCGAAGGCGGAGCGGTGCGGGAATGGAGGGTGGTAAAATTATAGCCCCTGGTATGCTGTATTAGCAATAGTGGAGTGGAAGGCGATCTAACTTTCATCAACCCACCGAATCTCCCTGAATCTCAGGACGGACAGCGAAGGTCTCAGGAGACATCGATAGTGCCGCTCTCCGAACGCTCAGTGTGATGGCTATGCCGGACTTTGTCTGGAACTCACATGTATATATGACGGACGCGGAACGAACAATGCTTGCCTCTGTCTCCCCACTCACCCATGTCCCTTGCACTCACATTCGTCGAAACTCAACTGCTCAACTCAACCTTGATTGGAACGGATGGTGCCGTACATTACACGGCCAGTACCAACAACGGCTTTCTTCTGGGGCGCAAAGTCACGACGATAACAGCAGCAAGCGGGCTTGTGGGGATCATCGACTGGCGCCAAAAGATTTTCATCATCGACGGGGTGAAGCGGGAGTGGCATCACCTCAAATCTCGAGCAGGCGGGATATTCAGCTCGTGCGAAGCGCGCCAAATTTGCATTTCGGGAGCTAATGGTATGATGCAGGCAGCGAGAGTGGAACTGGGGAAATAAACCATACACCCTGAAGTATCATGATTCAGATAGAGAGCTACTGGTTCGTCCGTCGAAGGCGTTTTTTCATATGGCTCACTTAAGGATGGGAAGGCGACACCGAGCTCCGGAAATGCAGGAGGGACTATTCGCTTCACAACCTATCGCTCTCATCTCTTCCGCGATAACGAACCGGCCGCCATTTATTTTCCGCATCAGATGCAGGATGAGGTCGAGAAGATGTTCTTGCTCATGGTTATCCTGAAAACTGAAATACGCCGACAAGATGCGCGTAATTATTACTATTAACTATTTCTCACCTACAAGCTCAGGACTCCTTTATGTTTGAGGCCAGGAACACTGATAGCGCGAGCGAGCTTCGACGCGTCTAAGTAACGTCATACTGCTTGTTTCAACCCGAACTTGCAGGGGCGGACCGGCAACCCGGCCTTGTCACCCATATCAACTTACGGAATCCCAACAGAATGTTTTATGGAGTCTTCATGTGGGCCTTTGAACTGTGTACGAAGGAAACCTAGCTCCGTGTGCACGGGAGATCAATGGTTGGATACTGTTCTTGTGCGCGACCATCTACATAGCGGATCGGAATCAATTCATGAACGGTAGGAGCCGAGAGAGGAATGGGAAGACTTTAGGTCAGAGTTCAGTTGGAGACAGCCATCAAGTGCGGTCAGGTTGACGTTTCTGTTCATGCCCGTGTCCACTCATGGGCATACCAACGTCCCAAATATGAGCAGATGCTTAAAACAGGTGTCCCAGATGTTCAGTGCGGTCAAGTATATATTTTCCAACTGGACTGATTTTTGCACCAAAACTTATGATTTAGGCGTAATTTCACCCTCATTGAATTGGGCGCTGAACTCAAGAGTTTTAGACTACACTTTACCTACATTAATTTCTAGGACCACTTGGCTGTGTGCTTGCGGTATTTTTCCCGCGTTCAATTAACCCCGTTAACTCCGTTGCCTCGGCTCTCGACTTCTCCAGCCCCGAAATACTGTATCCGATATCGCGATTGCTTATCTCGACCAGCAGTACAGTTATAGACACTGGTATCCTGTATTAGCCCAGACGATGCAATACACTATGTAGTCGAAGGTAATGTAAGCGTCATTGACCCACCGAATCTCCCTGAATCTCGGAACGGACAGTCCAGGTGCCGCTCTACGTACGCTCAGTCTGACGGCTATGCCGGACTTTGTCTGGACATCACATATATATATAACGGACGCGGAACGAACGATTCTCGCCTCTGTCTCCCCACTCGCCCATGTCCCTTGCACTCACCTTCTCTGAAAATCAACTGCTCGACTCAACCTTGATTGGAACGGATGGTGCCGTATATTACACGACTAGTACCAGCAGCGGCTTTCTTCTGGGGCGTAAAGTCACGACCATAACGGCAGCCGGCGGACTTGTCGGAATCATAGACTGGCGTCGAAAGATTTTCACCATCAACGGGGTGAAGCGGGAGTGGCATCACCTCAAATCTCGAACGGGTGGGATATTCAGCTCGTGCGACGCGCGCCAAATTAACATTTCTGGAGCTAATGGTATGATATAGGCAACGAGAGTGGAACTGGGGAAATAAACCATACACCCTGAAGTATCGTGATTCAAACAGAGAGCTACTGGTTCGTCTGCCAAAGACTTTTCCCGCTATGCGGCTGACTTAAGGACGGGAAGGCGACACCGAACTCCGGAAATGCGGAACGGAGCACTGTTCGCTTCACATCCTATCGCTTTCGCGATAACGAACCGGCCGTCATTTATTTTCCGCATCAGATGCAGGATGAGGTCGAGAAGATGTTCTTGCTCATGGTTATCTTGAAAACTGAAATACGCCAACAAGATGCGCGTAATTATTACTGTTACTTGATTTCTGACATCGGGTTTTTGACACTTTGCTTGTGCGTGCTTGTACAGTCCTGTATGAACCTGTACAGGCTCAAACAAGACTCCAGACCACTAATCCTTGTCGGAAACTCCACCAGACCTCAAAACATGGTTACTCTGACATATCCCAATGCATTTTGGGGATCATTTCTGGAATTTTTTATTTTTTATTTTTTCACACAAAGGTCGCAATACCCCTAGACTTCAGTCATTTTCCTAATGCCCGCAGGTATATTTTTCGAGTTGTGGTTTAATTTCAGGCATAGCCTATGGTCTGGCAGTGTTACGGCCCGTGCAGGTTCGTACAAGACTGTACAAGCACGCACAAGCAAAGTGTCAAAAACCTGATGGACCTCCAAGTTCAAGGCTTTATGTTTGAAGGCCAGGAACAAGCGCCAGCTTTGCGACAGCATCCGCACCAGCAGCATACTATGGAAAGCCAGAGCACCACCCTCGTTTGATGGCCGGATAAGAAGCAGGATAATATTGTAGCCCAGCGATGTCCCCTTTCGGAACGTGTCGGGTTGTAGCATGATGGCCCCATGAGGCAGTCGGACCTAGGACACTCCACGCCGACCACCGATATAAGTAGCCCAACAAAAATGTTGAATTAGAGGGGGAGGTAAGTATGCCCTCTAGAGATATGATACTTGTTGTCAGGCGTTCTTAAATGTGCTGAGAGCAATCGCTACTCCTCAATTTTTAGAAGTAAGAAATGATGCTGAAAGGCGCAGAGGGTGCGGGCAACAATACTTCGCTTTGCCGTCAAAGATGAGCAGTGGATCGAGTATGCCATATGCTACAATTTCATGCTCGAGGCAAGGCCGTCGTAATTGTATCGAGGCCTTTGCATGTCTCCTTTTTGTTTTTTATCTCATTCAATAATTGCAACAATGCAATCGCGAACTCGTCTTGACGCGAGATTCAGGTACATGGTCTCCTCCACCGGAGCGGAAACAATTTTTTAGGGTAATAACTACGCGACCGAGCTACCGCTACTACTCATTAACCAGCCAAGTCAGGTCCCCCACCCGGTATGCCCGAAAATTGGCGGGGTGCGCGTTTTGTTTGATTAATCTACTCTAAGTGGTGATATAAATTCTCATGTGTGGCTTATGA
Source organism: Mycena galericulata (assembly GCA_029289565.1). Taxonomy (NCBI): domain Eukaryota; kingdom Fungi; phylum Basidiomycota; class Agaricomycetes; order Agaricales; family Mycenaceae; genus Mycena; species Mycena galericulata. The sequence goes on along the minus strand of JARKIA010000165.1, from coordinate 73,181 downwards.
GTGGTACCGGAACGCAAACAGGCACTCAAATTCTGTTTTCTTCCTCGGTCGAGTCGGCATGTACAGCCCAAGAACAAAGGCACCATGTCACGAGCCATAAGAATTTCTGCATCTGGATTAAGAGTGTATTATTCATGAGATATAGATACTCCGCTTATAGACGCACGACGCGTCGGGGATGAGCTGAGTGTCCGTAGACACGTTAATTCAACACGAAACGCGAACAGTCACACTGTGACGTAACACGACATTATCCCTTTCGTTGGTTTTCATGTAGGCTTGAATTAACTGTGTACGACGGAAACTTCACTCTGTGTGCATGGGAGATCAATGGTTTGATACTGTTTTTGTAAGCTACAATCTACATACCGCGGATCGGAATCAAATCGGAATCAATTGGTGGACGAGGAATGGAAAGGCATCAACTCAGAGTTCATTTGAAGACCACATCAAGCGCGAAAGGGTTGACGTTCCTGTTCACGCCTGTGTCCACTCCAACGGCCCGAATATCGACAAATAATCTCAAAAGTCCCAGATATTTAGTACGCTCAAGCAAGGGGCCTTATCCCTTTCGGCAAAGCTATAAATATGGCTCTTATATATTTTCCAAGTAGAGCAATTTGCACCAAAGCATGAACTGAGTGAATAGTCATTTTCTCAACGTCGCGATCAAACGTAGGAAACTGTGGCTGATGCCGACTGAACTTTGGAACTACATTATTTTCTCTACTGAAGGAGACCAATGGAAAAATCAAAACGATGAATACGATCCGTGTCTACAGTTTGTTCGAGGTAGATAAGGCCCATCCGGCCGATAAATTATCTGGTACATTTTTCAAAAAGAGATGTGAAGGTTGGTCGTATTTGAGTGACGTCTACCTTAGCGTTACTGGTACACATTCGAACACAGAAAGAAATCCCGCGTATTCTGGAGACTAGCTACGAAACGCAGAGAACGGGTTTCCAATTCAAGCGCAATATTCTCAAACGGCAAATTCGGGCCAATTTTGTTCTATATAATTATATGTTGAAAGATTTCAGGTTGAAATTTCGGTAGTCACCTACTAAATCGATAGATTTACGCTTTGATTGATGGTGAAGCTTCTGCCCCAGAAGCTTGTAGTGGAGGACTGTCTAACCGCAGATAAACATCTACCCACCGAATCTCCCTGATCTGGGGACGGACAACCCAGGTCTCAGGGCACATCGATAGTGCCGCTCTACCAACGCTCAATGTGATGGGTATCCCGGATCTTGTTTATAGCGCACATGCATATAGAACGGACGCGAGCGAGCGATGCTCTAATCTCTGTCTTCCACTCACCGATGTCCTTTGCGCTCACATTCGTCGAAAGTCAACTGCTCAAATCAACCTTGATTGGAACGGATGGTACCGTGTACTACACGACCAGCACCAGCAGCGGCTTTTTGCTGGGCCGCAAAGTCACGACGATAACGGCAGCAAGCGGGCTTGTCGGAACCATCGACTGGCGCCAAAAGGTTTTCACAATTGACGGGGTGAAGCGGGAGTGGCATGGCCTCAAATCTCGAACAGGCGGGATATTGAGCTCGTGCGGCGCGCACCAGTTTTGCGTTTCGGGAGCTGATAGTTGATGTAGAAAGCGAGAGTGGAACTGGGGAAAGAGACCTTACACTCTGAAGCATCGTGATTCAAACATGGAGCTACTGGTTCGTCTCTCAACCACGGTTTTCACCATGTGGTTTACTTTCGGACTGGAAGGCAACACCGAGCTCCGGGAATGCGGGAGGGATTATTCGCTTCACGACCTATCGCTCGCACTTCTTCCGCGATAACGAACCGGCCGCCATTTCTTTCCCCCATCAGATGCAGGATGAGGTTGAGAGGATGTTTTTGCTCATGGTAATTTTGAAAACTGAAATACACCGACAAGATGTACATGATATCGATAATTAGCTGATTTCTGACCTACACACTCTTTGAAGGCTACAAACACGAACCATACTAACGCCAACTTCGCCGCGTCGGCAGCAGCGACGTCAGCAGTATCGGCATCGTGCTAAATAGGTCGACAGTTAGTGAATCGCATCGCTCACCATCTTTCGCTGTTTTATAAAAATGAGGATTAGAGTGAATACTGCGTTCTTGTACGCTTCAATCTACATAGCAGATCGGAATCAATTCGTGAACGGTACTATTAGGAGATATGATGCCAAGCCACGGTTCATTGAAAACCGCTATCAAGCCGTGGGGTTGACGCTCCTCTTCACCATAGCCTCAAACCCCTTCCGCACACGGTACGCATCATGTCGATCATTTGCATGCATTTGGGTCTCCGCCCCATCCCGCAACTTGCGCCAATGGAACAAGAAGTCGTAGCCATCGAGCCAGATAAAGGTCAGGGTAGGACACTGCTTCACGAGCGCGTCGCGCACCCCGTCGAAGTCATCCATCGTGTCGAACGACGCGGGTTCGTAGAATTCCCAGAAGATCCCGAGCCTCTCCAGCGTGGAGGGCAACGTAGGATTGTCCGCAAGTTCGGAAAAGAACGTTTTGGCCTGGAAACCTAATCAGTTGGATCAGAATGCTGTTTTCGTCAAAGCGGACCTTCGAGTTATGACCGTGCTCAAGGATGCCGAGGTAGTCAATGCCAACGCGGAGCTCCGTGAGTCTCGGGAAAGAGGCACATAGAGTGCGAAAAGCGGTGGCGTCCAGATCCCAAAATGTCACGTTCACTGAGGTGATATGTGCTTGGATCCCTGGCAACTGCGCTATGAATATGGCGGGATCGCAGTGAGGGACCATGAAGCGAGTGAGGGTGGAGCACCCAAGAAATATACGCAGAGTTGCGCAGGGCCCGGTGTACTCCTTGAGAACAGGAAGCACATTGGAAGCGTTCGCACCCTCGAAGTCCTCCGGATCCGTCATTCCGAGGTCGCTCAACGCGAAGATCTGGACGGCGGGGAATTTCGACAGGACGGGGAGGTTCTTCGGCATTTTTGAGAGGAGCATGCTGGCAGAAAGTTTATGCACCAGGGGGAAGGATGGAATCACATCGGCCATGTCCCAGAAGACTCGCGGCGTGCCTGACACCTCGAGCTCGCGCAGGCGATCGGGCCGGAGTAACTTGATCCAGTAGTCGACGCCATGGTATTCGGCACTTCTCGTATGAATGAATGAGAATCTGGACACCGCCAAGTTGAGGGAAGCGGTCTCGATGCTTTCTCCAGCGGCGAGATCGCATTGATGAATGCGTAAGCCGGAGAGGACGGGGAGACGGCATACGTTGGCAAGCCCCGTCTGTGTGAAATGGATTCCATGTGCGTCAAGTCGGCGGATTCCGGTAAAAGATGGAAGGCTATCAAAGAACGAAGCGTACACCGAGGTAGCAGTTGCTGCAGTAGCTCCGTCATCCCACCAAGTTTCATCCCCAGTGACGTGGCATGAACGAACGAGAGGCGCTATTTCTTCTGAGGACCAGAAGTTGAGACGATCCAAGTGAACCTGGATTTCGGTGGTTGGCGGGACTGTAGAACCGTCGGAGTCGCTGGTATCTTGGCTGGTATAAGGGTAAAAATGGAAATCGGTGAAGAGGAGGGGAAGGCATAAGCGTCGGAAGACGTGTTCGGTCACGGAAACATTTATGAGAGTTTTTCGAGGGAGGTGAAGGAAGATATCGAGCCACAGCTCCTCCGGTATCTGGTCTCGAGAACTCATCGATGAAGGAAAGAAAATAAGACTCGGTGGCGGTGTGGGTCACGTGTAGCCAAGGAGGGAACGGTCCGGTCCGGGTGATAATATTAATAATCGCACGGTGGATGCTGGTGCGCGAGTCAACCAATTTCTGTCAAGTCCGGTCAGCTCAGAGCGCAATAAAGCCAACAGGCATACGGAGGGAATAGTGTTGAGTGAATCCCGAGTTGACGAATACTGGGAGTCCGGGACAACTTTCATCCGAGCGAGACGGAACCGGTAAAGTTAAAGGCAGCCTGTGAATAATCGGGGCCCACGGAAGCAATGGACTGATTTATTTGCAGGCGTTTTTGAAGCAGGCCAACCGCTTCGCATGACGTTCGGCCGCGCCGCTGAGCCCGCGCTTACCTACATCGGGCTCCCAAATCCCGACTCTGGTTGTTACGTTTACTTAAAGTTATACTGGTGCTCCGATTTGCATATTGTAACTGTAAGCCGCATTGCCAGTCTAGTTTCGTTATGAAACCTAGAAAGACGATGTTGCGGCCGTAAGTAGATTCACTGGTGGCGGCGCTTGGGCGGCTCACGTTGTTGCGAGAAGAGAGAGCATTGATTTGCCATCAGATGCAGCACTGCTGATTGTCGTGGTGTCACAAGCGTGACGCGAGCTTCCCTCTTTGCCAGGACCGGTGCATATGCCGGTTGACGTAAGATACCGAGTCCGGACATGAAATATCAAGATCCCGACCCAACTAGGGTCATAGTCCGGACAAAATCAGTCTCTTGGCCAACGAACTCTGTTCAATCAATCCGGACAAGGTTCATGGCTGGGATTAAGTCAGATCACAGTCCGGACACGGGGGTCAGCCGAGATCCAGAGGGCCTTCGGCAAATGGGAGAGTGTATATAGTTGCCGTGTCTGTACAACAATGAAGAAGCAATGCTGATGTGGACAATGTGTGGCCCAGGACATAGTAGTACATCAAAGCTATGGGCCACTGTGGCACAGGCTTGCGAGTAGTTTTTTTTTGCACAAAACAATCTTATACCAGTCGAAGCAAAGGGGCTTGGTTGCGGGGGTTACCACGCAGACTTACTACAACACAGTTCAGAGGCATGGAAAATCTAATATAAATGTCGTAGATATAGAGGAGGAAGCCGATGTAGACACGTAGAGAGCATTAGGATTTTTTTTGGTATTTTTGAGGTCTAAGCATGATCCGGACAAAATTTTGGCCAAAATCGAGGGTCAGAACATCATCCGGACAAAATTTCGTGACCCCTGCTAAAAAAAAGTCCGGACAAGAAGTTTCCAACTGGGATTTTTCGTATCAAACCTCAACCCGCATATGCACCGGTCCTTCTTTGCCACCATTCCTGTCTCGAATTTCATACCTATGCCATGGATGAATCGATATCCAGTTACTGGTAATGAAGAGCATTCCCCGCCATCGGCCCCCGCTGTGCTAGTGAAAAATCTAATAATCAGGCGCTCTGCACCACAGCCGACCCGCTGCGGACTCGGATTCCGAAGCGAAATAATGATACTCTAATGCGCCTATTTGCGAGGAGCGAGGTGCAGTATCTTCATGCGAGAAGCGAGGTCCGAGGTCTGCTCATCCCTCTTTGTGCTTGAGAGACTAAACACGATGACGCTCACAAGACAGTATATAATGGCCGCCCAAGAGCTTTACAAAACTGAAATGAAATCTTTCACTACCGCCCTCGTTCTCCTGTTCTCCGCTTCATCAGCTCCATTGCTGGCGGCAAGAGCCAATTTAACCTTAGGCTCGCCCGCATGTCGCAACATCCCCGGTAGCGCAGGTTATCCAGGCCCCGCCGCCTGGCGCGCCTTCAATTCCACAATATCCGGTCGACTGGTCAACGTGATACCCTCTGCTAAATTTTGCGAGTCACTTCCGAGTGGCGAGTGCACCGAAGAGCAGTGGACCAGCTCCGTCTTTCGGAACACGATACCTGGGGCGATGAATCAGGTGCGTGAACATAATTTCAAGGGTTGTAATCATATTGAACGATATACAGGTTAATTGGGAACAGGTGCGCGAGACGATATATCATATTGCGGAAACTAACGTCTTTCAACAACAGGGATATGACCTCACGCCCCCCTCACTGTGTTTGCAGAACGGGACTACGTGTGGCCAAGGCGACGTCCCACTCTACTCTGTGGAGGCAGAGACCGTAGCCGATATACAGGTTCGGTATCAACCTCAATTACGGGCCTTGCTCATGTTTTACAGGCTGCGTTGGAATTTACACGGAAAAACAACCTTCGTCTGGTTGTCAAGTCGTCGGGACACGACGTCCTCGGACGTTCCGCCGCCCCTGGAGCGCTCCTCATCCGCACGTCCAAATTCCAAAATATTTCCTTCACGGATTCGTTCTTGGTTGGAACGCAGGATATGGGCGCGACGATTACGGTTGGAAGCGGAGTCCACTCCCAGATGGTTTACCAAACAGGCAAAGCGCACGGAAGGATTGCGGTCAGCGGGCCCGCTGCTACTGTATGCACCGGCACGGGCTACGTCCAAGGTGCCGGCCACTCTGCGTTGTCGCCGACGTTCGGACTTGGGGCCGATAACGCTCTTCGTGAGGTCAAAACTCTCGATGACGACTAAAACTCAATTTTTGGCTTCTTGCATTGCATCTAGAATTTGATGTCGTTGTCGCCAACAGCGAGCTGCTCAAAGTCAATAGCGTCTCCCACCCCGACCGTCAGTGACTCCGCGTCCATGACTCTAGATCTGCTCTCGCTCACACATTTCCTCAGTCTTCTATGCGCTCCGCGGGGGGTGGGTCCGGCAGCTGGGGCATCATCGTCGCGACAACGTTTCGAACCTACCCGACATTCAACACCACAACCAGCACAATCATTCTGGGCGCAGCAAACAACACCGTCGCAGCCGATCTCGCCGTCGTGCACGCTCAACACATCTTCGACATGGACGAAGAGCGCGCGGGCCAGTATTTCTTCCACCTGAAAAACACTTCAGCGGATATCGGCTCGGTCATGGTGCTGTTTACGCACATGCCGCACCTGATGCCGGACGAGGCGAAGGCGCTCCAAGCCCCGTTCTTGAACGCCTCGCTGGCCCTGCCGGGGGTGTCCCTGATCTCGGAGGAGTATGTGGAGAGCGATGTCAATGATGCGATGTTTCGGGCGGATGACAGCGTCGGGTTAAATGCCGCTGCGGGGTCGAGGTTGATCCCGGCCACGACGTATCGTGATGATCCTACACTGATCGGGGAGGTATACCAAGACCTCTTGGACAGTGGTACGACAATGTATGTCTTCGCACCGTCATTCTTATTTTCTCCCGTAACTCATTGCTCTACTCGCTTCAGAATCCTCGGACATCTGGTTGCAGGCGGTTCGATTCTCTTCTTTTTCTTTCCTGAAGCGCACTAAAAAGCGGTTGGTGTGTAGGACAAGTAGCGGCGAATGCAAACATCTCTTCGGCCGTCCACCCCGCTTGGCGCACAGCCAAGACACATGTCAGTAGTTTTAAACAAATCGACTGTACACGTGTGCTCAACTTTCACAGCTCGTCTTCGTGAATGCGTGGACAGACGCTGCGTCTCTCGAGGAGATCGACACTATTCGCAGGTTTTTCCAGATAACGCAGGTGCCCATCCTGGCGAAGATTGCGGGCCCCAACCCCGCCTCGTATTCGAACGAGGCAGACGTCCTCGAGCCAGACTTCCAGACGACGTTCTTCGGGCCGAACTACGCCAAGTTGAGCGCGATCAAGAGCGTGTATGATCCCGAGGATCTCTTCATTGTTGGTGCGGGAGTTGGCAGCGAGCGCTGGGATGAATGGGGGATTTGCAGAGTTTGATTTCTATGCGCCTGCACCGACCCAAGCTCAGCGCTCAGCTCGATTAGAAGACTTTTTTCCCCTTACGTCTGCTTTACTCAAAATCCTCATTAATAATGCATTGCTTATGCGTCGTGACCTTGTCTGAATGCGCCCGGAGCATTGGGGACTCTAAGTCACTGTACAGTGGTGGCCACTTCGGGAATGTTACATCGCGGGAACGCTCGGCCATCAAATCCATCAACGTACGACTTTGTAGAAGAAATGAAATAATATTATAGGGAGCAGAGCAGGGTATATTATGAACAAAGAGAAGGAAGGCTGCTTCGGTGCACTGGAGGTCACCACACCATTGAGATGGTGTAAAAAAAAGCCCTACTACCATGGCGCAGGGCATACGTCTCGTAGAGCGAGCTGATCAGCTTCACGAAGGGGCACCCCGTAGTTGACCACAGGACTCTCCATCCACGTCTCCCCAAGTGGAAAGAACATTTCTGTGAGCGCTGTCTGATCGAAGCATTCTTGTACGGGTGCGCCGTTTGAGATAGCGATGTGCCCCTCGATCCGCCGGATCAGTTCGAGGGCCTGTGGTGCCGAAAAAACCTCCAGCGCGTATCCCATGAACTTGAGCTCCCTGGCCAACCTAAACACATAGATAATAAATATCCAATTAGTGACGTCGAACTGAAACCACAACGGGAAGCGGACGCACGTCGCGAGATCGCGCACTCTTTCCGGTGTGAGCGGCTGGCCATCGCTTTCCGAGTCCTCAACGCACCACTCCGCCCACGCCAAGACCGCGGCAGCGTGCACAGGACCGTAGTGTATCGGGTGAAGGTATCTGTACCCACGCGCAAGGGCGTGTGCGCCACGGGCTGCCATGTCGCGCACCTGCGCGCAAAGCAGCTGCATACGGTTGCTTGAGGCGTAGCGCGTCGCAACCTCGCGGTAGAACGGGAGAACAAGACTTGCGAAGCTGAGCGCACATCCGCAGCCGGCCGCGCGCATGACGGACTCGTTGTCTGCCCCAATATAGAACGGGGCCCCATCTTCTTCGGTGGCGGTTACCGCCGCGTCGATGCGGTTCAAGAGAAGGGAGAGTATGGAATGAAGGAGGGAGAGCGAGGAGAGGAAGCTCATCACGGCGACTTCCGATAGTTCGGTTAGGCGGGCGTAATCTAGGATTGAGTGAGGGGAAAGATATATAGAACACATCAGAAGCAATACAACTTACCGCCGTTGATAGTGTCGAATAACTGGCGGGCTAAACACGGTATATGGAACATAACTGCGGAAGAAGCTCAGGATTGTAAAGCAGACCTGTGGCCAACGTACATGCTGTTGTTGATGTCCATATAATGGACTGCCCTGGCTTTCCCGCAGATGCCTCGAGCGAGGCAAGCAGCTGCTCCAGGGAAGGCTGTTCAGGGCCGGACAACAGCAGTTGGTCGTTTAGAGTGCTTATGGCACATATCAGAACAACTCGAGGAGCAAATACAAAGACGCACAGGAGGATCGGTGTCCTATTCCGTATTGAGATGAGTGCGCTTCCCATCTAGCAAGATTGAGCCGCCATAAAAAAAAATTGCGAAGATACGGCACGAACGAAAGCCCCTGCCCATTTTCCAGCTTGGTTGGCTGTAAAATTCTCGTCTCGAAGAATCGGGGCAAGCGCACGGAGGTGTGTCATATATGCACTTGCCCAGGGTCTCCACGTGCCGCAGAAATCGGCTATGCAAATATTAAGGACGGAATGGAGGGGGTAATTCACATACTTTGCTCAAGAATGTCCAAAAGGTAGCATGATGCGCCGTTCGCAGTAGAGGGCTGGAACATGATGCCGATCTCCCATGCGGCCTTGATCGCTTCTGCGCGCAAAGCTCTACATACGCGGGCACGGCGTGCACCGCACCCCACGACGTCTGGGTACGACAACAGAAATCCGTGATCGGCGAGGGATTTAGGGCGTGGGCCTTCTCCGAGTACAGACTCATGGAAAGATATGACAGACCCGAGCGCGACGATGCACAAGGCAAGAACGCGCAGTTGCGGAGGAAGGCGATAAAGCTGGAATGAAACGGCGCGGATATCCCTATTGATGTTCGAAGCAATGACAAGGGGGTGGTGGTATTCCGAAATGAAAGGGAAACCTAGAGTGTTGTCAAAACCAAGGTTGGGGATGGAAGGATAGAAGCGACGCGCACACGCGAAACAATGTGACACGAAACCAGGATTTAGCTCTGGGCACTCGCCCGTGCTCCCGAGATCCAAACGAAGTACGTCTTTGCACGACAGTGCGAGCCGAGACGCCGGCTGAGACGATGCCGCGGGGGATTGCGAAGAGGTATCCGCCTCAGCAGTTTTATGCGGCCTTCCCTGGCGACGAACTGTAGTGGTGGTACAACTGGAAACATAGTGAGGCTGTTAATCTCTGTGTAATTCAAAGTGTGTACACGATGTTCTTTTCAACACAACGCGGGCAAGATGCGCCGTTCGGCTGGGAATGACACAAGACGCGACGAGCCTGATTCAATCTTGTCAGACAGGTGGTGGAAAGACATTGAAGACATACTTTGCAGTTGTCGCATGCTGGCGGCTTCTTTGGTCGTTTCTCGCACATTCGGGATTTAGGTGTGGACATTGCAGGGTGGAGGAAAAGGACAAGACGCGTTTGATGCCGCAGCTGCGATGACAATACATACTTAATGCACGGTTCACTTGGAATATTCTTCCGCTTCGCGCTGATGAATTGTTTATCCTCCGGTGCCGCAGTGCGTCCATGCTTGAGATACGTTGGACCTAAAATACTTTTACATTGACTTGGCATACTTGATTGTCGGTCAAACGTTGGTCAAACGAGCGTCAATCGTCAACGGATTGAAAAACGGCATTGGTAGAAGAGCCCGACAGCATCCGGTATTCCGCGTCCTTTCCGAGGACCGGCCTATTGTGGGTCAACCTGTCGACGTCGTCATGGAAATTTGAAGGATGCCGTTGGGATAAGTGGCTTGGTCATGTTTCATGCTGGCAAAAGGCTTGCCCTGGAAAAAGCCTTTTGCCAGGCGTTGCCAATCTGGCAGTAGACAGAGCGGATTCATCTCTTCCGACTTATAGGCGCGAACCTCTGTCGCACCACGAGGAGATCCAGACTACCTCGCCTGTACTGTTCGTTGTGGAGCACTTCCACCGCCAGAGAGGTAGGTAGGTAGCGCGGTCCGTCGAAAGCTTGAACGGTACTTAGTGATACGCCATCAGAGAAATCCCGGAAATCACGGATCATCATGATGTCGCAACTTGACACATGTCACCGTCGACTCACCGAAGACGTCGTGAAACAGAATTTCCTTCTGCGCCCTCAGCCTATAGCTAGAGTGGAAAAGGAAAGGAAGAAAAAGAAAAGAAAAGAAACCCCGCTGACCCGGAGGCTGGTGCTTGCACAATGAATCTCCTGGGAGATTTACTCGTCACTTGACTCATTGAGGAGGGGGGGGGGCGGGGGGGATTTATTATTGATGCAAAAAATACCATTTAGTTCTCAACACTATCTTCCGTACATAAAGTCTATTGGTGAAAGTTCAGCGTAATTCCAAGAAGACTTTCAACAGTTTCTCGAAGTGGGGTGCACCCACAAGTACTAGTACCCTGTCGTTCTTCTCAAGTTCTTCTCGTCAAAAGTTCCTTGTCCTGGTAACTGGCGGCGTGAAGGCAGAGCTAAAATTGTATTTTTACGACAGTTTTGGCGAAATTCAGCGATGCACGTGTCCACCCTTGTCCCATATAAGCTTTTTTAGGTCCCAAACCCTCCAGATCATCAGCTTTTTTAGGCCGGATTTCAGCTTTTTCCCGACAACTCTTTAGGGGGGGGCCTAGAACAAATCAGCCTGAGAGCTCCTGCAGTTTCGTCTGGCGTGCCATTCTCCGATCCCACACAACCGCAGGCTTGGCTTTCTCCCTCAGAATACGGATGTACCCCATGGCAAGGACGGTAATTACGACCGTAATCGCGAGAACGATGTTTTGAATCTTCTGGCTCTTGGAGCTATCTGTGCATGGGTTCAGTAGATAAGTAAATCGCGTTGGCGAGCGAGCCGGAGGACTTACTACTATTCAAAGCAACGCCGATATACACCACGACTAATTGCTTTGGTAGTGAGACCACCGCCGCAACAAGGAATATCTAAAACTATACGACGAGATGTCAGCAACCTGAAAGAAGCAAGAGTGGAATTTCAAAAAGCATACCGTCATTCCACAGGTCGCGAAGACGGCGGTTGTAAAATGGCCCGGCAGGGCGCTGTACCTGTTTTGCACAACTTGTCAGTAGTCGCTCGAGACAACGTCATAGAGCCGCACCGCATAATGATGGTGATAAGGAGCCCGCCCTCGCGTACTACGCGCGCCAGGGTAACATAGTTCATGTTCGTCGCCTCCGCCTTCCTGCCGCGGCCGCCACAGCCAAATTTAAAGAAGCTTCTCTTCCTTAGCGGCGCAAAGGGAGAGTGTTTAACTGAACCTACTAGAATGTGGAAGTTTCACCCAATATCGTGCCCGCTGGCGACTACTCATGAGTGTTCTGCAGCCAGGGAAAAAAGGGATAGAGAATTACTTGCGACAATGCCGAACTTGCCCCCGCTCCCAATCCCTAGGCCACCCCACAGAGCATAGCTACGATTTCGTGACCGAATAAGTGGGTTTAGGATGAGTCAAGGAAAGAAAACAGCAACCAAAGGCGCTAAACCGGAGGAAATCTCAAGAGAATGAGGGCAGCAATAGGAACAAGCCACGCTCCTGGTGTGCTGTAAATAAAATCGTTAGCCTGAGCGGCCAGATAGCAACTTCAAGCTTTCAAGTACAGTGAAACTTACCGATGACACCAATCTGTTGCTGGACTCCTACATTTGGCGAGGCCGGTGAATGGTCTATGATTGTATGATGGGAACGAAAACTTACAACGCGTGTAAGATTTGCCTATGATAAATCTCGACCAGTGCTATCACCACTATGATGACTGCGAGGATTAAATAGGTCTCTGCGTGCTATTCTTGAGCACAATAAAAGGGAAATAAGTAACAGCCACCACTGATTAATTGCGCCAGATTCCTCTCCTTCACTCCATCGAGGGAATTCTGTTCACTTTGCGTTGGACAAGGTGGAGGCGGGCCGAGCTGATCCTGGGTCGTCGTGTCGCTCGGTGGGTAACCGTGCTCGTTCGGTGCATACTGCGGTTGCGGCGTAGCCTCGGAGGGTGCTTCTTGCCCATTTGACTGGGCAGCACGCCTCGACTTCTCCGCGCGGCATTTTTTGACTTGTTGGTATACGAGGAACATTTTTGGTGAGGAAGACTAGTGAAGAGGAAGAATAGAGTTTCCAATGCCGACTTGTGTATCGCGCGAAGACACTGTCGCGCTGGAAGTATTAAAATGCACGCAACATTCTTATGAACTCGCACCGTTGCTATATACAGATCGGTACAGATGCATAATCGGCCTATGGCGGCCCTTCATTCAATGGCGTGTACATACATTCACGGACGATCACCGTGATGGTGGGAACTTAGAAACTCGGCAAAGAGCATTCCATTGTTAAATGCAGAGCCAACGAGGAGCTTCTGGCGCGGCGAATTACGAGATTTTCGTTGTGAAACGGCGAACTGTCCGTGAGCTGAGAATTTTCCAACCCGGAAGTAATAGATTGGCGGGGTTTTTTTTTAAAAAATCGTATGGGCATGATTTCATCTATATTCATCTCTGTATTCATCATTTATACGTTGTACGGCTGCTCAGGGTTATACGCAGTATTGTATAGTCGTCTGGATCTAAATGAGAATCTTGCTGTGTCTGCCTGTCATGAATGAGTGTGAATGCTCCGTATGCCAATGTTCACAACCTCAACGAGCAGGTCCTTGCCGCAATCCTCCCCTACGTACTGCGATATACTCAGCAGCGGCGTGCTTAGTCGGGTGGTTAGGTAGCTTAATTCTGCTGTGACAATTGGTGTTAACTTGTACAGCGGATACAAGACAGTGATTGACTATCGTTACAGCAAATGGGTTTACGACCAAGAAATATTTCAGTGTCAGTTTATCAGAGACTAGTAATCGTCCGGTTCGTATAAGCTACTATTGGCGAGAGTTCAGGGTAACTCCAAGAAGAATTTCAACAATTTTTCGAAGTTCGGCGTACCGACACCCTGTCGAGTCGCCCCGGTGAGTTCGCAGTCTAAATCTAATGCATTCCCGACATACCGTTACGGGGTCCCAACCAGTAGTCGATGTGAACCCATCCGTACCTGTGCAGATAAGATCAACAGAGGCTCATACAATTAAAGGGAAGTTATGCATACCACATCCCTAATTTACAGAAGATATTTGAGTCAGCGCGCAAGGAATGAACGAAGGGAAAAGTGTAAGAAATTGAACAATAAACGACGAGATCTCAACCGCAGGATTGATAGATCCGACTGTTTTCTTGCCCATTGCAAGGCGGGCATCATTGATCATCGTGAACATGGATGCGATGGTCGGCGCCGACGCGGATGTCCCGTATGTCAACTGGAACTCGCCATTGACACCTTGAATTTGGGGTCAACGAGTCTCATGGCCGTGCGCGTTACAAAGATGATTTACCGATGACAAAATTCGCACCGTTTGAGGACAGATCCGGGAAGGCGCGAGCGTTACCACTGTTGTTGAATTCCCCGTTCTTGTAAGGGGGATGGTGATCTTTTAGGAAATTTTTCACTGCGCTGGCCTGGTATAACGGTAGACTGAAGATAGAAAGGGACATTAATCACTTATTTGGGTAAGAGTTGGAAGGAGCTGACGGGAATATATTCGAGAATCCTCCGCCAGAGTATATAAACTCCTCGCAGGCACTCTCCGGATCATGGACGGTATTTCCAGGTAGGATTTGTGTCGCCCCGACCGAGGTCACGAACGGGCATGTGAACTGGAATATCATGAGAAAACTAAAGCGAGAATCAGCAGGCCACTCACCGGGAAGGCAGGGTTGAAAATTGTTCCGTTGAGAGAAGGCTGGTCTAATACATGTATGTGTAAGAAAACGTCCGTTGACGCAGACGAGGAGCCTACGGTTTGTGTCGAGGCAGATGTTACCACCGCCCGCCACGCCGCCGTCACCCGAGCAGTAGAAAACGGAGGTACCCAGCAGCCCGAGCTTCCCATATTCGTTACCTATATATGCCTCGGTGAGATTCCAAAATAGTGTGGGCGGCCAGTCGGCTTACATTGGCGGTTTGCAGAAAAGGCGGAGACGAACGCTTCGTCCTCGAAATATGATATCGAGACGGTGTGAGGAGGAGAGATAATCCCACACGACTCCGGTCCTTTGTGCGAATACGTATTAAGCTGGATGTGATTCCCGGAAGTAGAGGAATCACGCACCTTTGTAGCCGCCAGGAAGCGGGTCTGGATATATCCCGTCCTGATTATGTATGCTAGCACAAGGAGGATTCATCAATCCGAACTCACTTGAGTGGGATCGTCGCCGCCGTCGAAGGTGCAGAGCATCCACTGCATCGAGCCAGTTGTCAACGCCAGCGCCTGTGCAAGATAAATCATGACCGGTGTCCGGTGTGAGAGAATGCAAGTCACCTTCGACGATGTCCCCGGTCTGAAGAAGTTGGTTGCGGATTCGTGAGAGACATTCCATACTGAGAAGAAAAGATCGTCCCCACAATACGGTCACGAGGGCTTTGGTTTAGGGCTCACCTCAAGATCCAAGTCGGATTCTCCATTGAACTCGAAGCTCTGGTTGAACGTCTGTACGATTGCTGCAAATTGAATTAGCTAACAAGAATTCTACACTCGCCAACGAACCGCCGTTAATCAAAATTTCGATGGGCCTTTTCCCGACTTGACTTGGTGAGAAGTTCCTGAGATGTGACTAAGTACGCAGTTGAAGATCCATTAAGAAAGAAATCGGCAACCCACCCGAAGAACAGATCCAGATCGGACCCCAGAAACGCATTCGGCGTAAATTCCACTGGATTGTGTGTGTGAGGTCAGTTTTCCGGCCACATCGCTCGATGAAGGAAGGAAGGAAAGCAGAACACACCGATTCCGAACGTGTTCTTCTCAGTCGCGCGCGGAGTGTAGTGAAAATTATACAATGCGCGAAGGCAGTCGGGCGTAATCGTCTCATCGCATGTCTCCAGTGAAGTTGGCTTATTCCCTTCTATCCCATTCGTTTGGATCGTCGGGACCGGATGCGTGTTCAAGGACCGCTTGTTCATCTTGGGGGAAGGAGCGCGTTGGTTGAACTGGACAGTGGGTTTAATGAGATCGACGTGATCCCGAACAGCTGCGGGGACGGAGTAGTTGTGACATCCTATGCGGCCAAGTTCAGCATCTGACTGATCGAACACGCATCAAACTAACCAAATTGTGTCGCGCCAGACGGATGCGTGTAGACGTGGTACTCTGTGTGAAGCAGATTTTCCGCCTCTTCGACCGTAACGTTCACGTTAATCCATCCGCAGCTGGGGGAAAGGCGCAGACGATCGCTTGCCAGCCCAGAGTCTATGAGCCAATCTTTGACAGCGGCGATGGTCTCATGCGACGGTGCGAACTTGTCAACGATCTGAGCGGGAGACTAGTGCTCTCCGTAAGTCGGGGAATCCGGGTGCGAGACCGAGAGAAGTAGGTCCTCGAGTTGATCCAGATTTCGCTGCCGCAGACCAACGCGAAGCGGAATCACATTGCTGGACTCGAGTCGGCGGGCTTGAATCCATCCAGCCGCATGAGGTTCCGCGACGCGCTTCTCGTGCAGTATGTGGATTGTACTTGGGAGTGCAGTGGCAGTAGTGGCCAGAACCACTAGCTTCAAGAAGGACACAAGCATCCTGGGGGAAGGACGATAAGCTCCACTTGTTACGACAGCATAAATGTGAAGTAGCACGCGTAGTCAACAGCCATTCTCCCACAAATTTGAGAAACAAAACAGAATTTGTCAGGAAGGGAGGAATGTCGGGCCGTACGGCACGCAGTGCTACCTCCTTGACGTCCAATTTTAGGCGAAAAAACTCACACTCATAAGAATCCGCCTTCATTCGAAGCGCCATGGGTCACAAGAGGCTATTGTCGACATTAGAATCTGCGATTGCTTGGGCAAGAGTGGTCTTGCACAATCCTGTTCGAGAACACAGTAAACGGCGCATCGGGGCACCGTGCATCGACCATGTTGGGCACTCCCTGGGTTTGCACGGCTATCGCACCCATCCTCTGGGTTCGTAGCAGTCGACGATTTGGGGGGAGGCGGCAGCGGTGGAGCATATTGTATCGGTCGCGTGTTCGTACTTACCTGTGCCGCTTTATGGTTCAGCAGGTGCCCGTGCCACATTTAAAAGTCAGAAGTCTCCGGGGCCAGTCCGGGCTAAAGCCTAAGTCCAAGTTTGAAAGTGACACCTGGGACCCATAAAATTGAACGGTGGGCATAGACTTCGTCCAGAGCACAGTTGCAGTGGTAAATCCAAATTTCCGCTATTCAGGAGTAGGGCGAAGTACCATGTCGCTTTGGTCACGGGTCCAAGGGGGTCCAAAGATAAGAAAAATTGATATCACCTACAAATTTTTTTTTTGAGAGGGTCGGCAACACCCTCCCCCCCTCACAGCCACCTGATGCCATCAAATTCCCTTTTCGGGAGACGGCGTTGGCGCACATTTCCGCGCCAGGAGGTGCTACATGAGGGTGGTAGAGTGGTTAATCACCAGAATATTTACAGAGTCTCAAAAACAGCTGGCTCATCATATTATATGTGAAGGAACAATGTTCTAAACATTTTTGACTTAGAATAAGTTGAAGTCTGCCGTAGTAGGTACTAATACATAGCTAGAAATCCAACAAACTTTACACAATTGTTAGGGGTGGGCCAAAAATGCATACAGAAATAAAACTGTTTGAATATGTGGACATTGGTACAGCATGTTCCAAAGGATGGTCTTAGAATATGAGTTGACAGGGCGGCAAGCAAATTAAAATCATTTGAGGTACTGTAGAATCATTAGATCGGCACTCTTCGGAGCCAGCAATTTCACGGCAGAGGCTCAAGGGCCGTTTCGGCATCTAATCGGCAGAGCGGGGCAATTGCTAAATATGTCATAATAATGATGGCCATATGCCGGCGACTGGCAGAACACACAACCTATGCAGTGTTCACTCCTATTTTGCTAGACAACTGTTCTGGTAGGTCCTGAGAGTATCCCAGAGGACCAGGACGTACATGGGTTGATATCTGGACCAAAAAAATTTGACCTACAAATTTCTTTTTTGGCGGTCGGCCAGACACCCTCCCCCCCTACCCCATATGGTAATCTCTTATCTTCGGACCCCCTTGCACGGGTCACCTCTATCGGCTCGTTCCGCCGCTTTCGCAGCACGTGGTCATGTTCAATTCCAGTCGCGTGGGTACTGGTCGTTTAATGGTTGGTAACTTTGTTCGCTTTGACAGAATTCAAACGCCGAATGCCCAACGAGATAACTTCATTTGAAAGAATATCGCAGGCTCGCACTCTTTCTAATATTTTTGGTACCTGATGGCTGGCGAAACGAGTTACTTACCTCGGGTACTAAGTGCTTGTCAATTGGCAAATTTCAAAAGGAAATCAACTCTCCTTCTGCTCGCTTTGACTCTCTGTTTGCTCTCAATCCAACTAGTGCCAGTCCTGATCCTCACGAATCAGATCACTCGTCTCTTGATCGTCCGGCTCCTACTTGCCGAACTGCCATGCTGTGTCTGTCAACCTGAAGGCAGTGTCGGCACTTGACTTGTTAATGCACTTCTACGACCTCAATGAGCATGTACTTGCAGAGCTCCTCTCCTACTGTGATGTCTACGGCGTGCTTTGTTTCACTCGGGTGCGCTCTACGTCGAATCTGTACCTTATGCATCATTCCGACCAGCGGCGCAGGTCAACAAATTTTGTCGCCAAATCGCGCTGTCGAAACAACTCTGGATTATCCTGGTTCGCGACCTAGAATCTCGGGGACTGCGCGATGCGGATCCGAACGAGGAACTTCAACTATGCACGCAGGGCGATCTTGTGGATATGGTCAAACGCGTCGTCGTCGGGCCCACAACGTGGTCCCCGACGTGTTCAACGGGCCCGAAACTCCAAAGGGAGGTCGTCGTGCGTTTCGACAAGCCGATAGGTTCCCGTGCGTCTGTCCGTCTACTTCCTGGTGGGAAGTATTTCGTCCTTTACGACAGTTGGGACAATTCCGGAATCTGGGAAGTGTCCACTGGGCGGTGCATTTGGACTCATCCCCATCGCATCCGGAGCTGGGTGGTGGATACAATATGCGACACGCATCTGGCGTTTGTCATTTGCCGTGCATACAGCGCGAGCTAGTGAGTCGCGAGTACCTGAATGGATTGCTCATGGGATATTAAAATACCTTTCGTCAGCGAGAGGGCTGTCCAGATTATCCAGGTTGACCTCCTGACCGGGCATTCGAACGACGCCTTTTACCTCCCCCTACCCAGCGATGTCTATGATATATCCGATCCAATCCTTCTCGGGAATTTCTTTGTGATGTCTCTGAGAACCGATCATACCTCTCCAGTATCCGGATTGCTCTTGATCGTAGATTGGCGCGAGCAGAAATATGCACTGGTGGAATCACCGCCTTCGTTAACAGTGGTCCTTTTCCGCCGACACATCCCACGCATTTACTGATTTCTGATTTCTCTTCTAGATTCAGTACACTCTAGTCCCAGGGCACGTAGTCGTGACACACAGTGAGCCCGACACGACTCACAGACGCCTCATTTCCATCTACGCGCTTGCCCCACTCCTCTGGACTCCCATCGCCGAAATTCCCGTTTTCTGGCACGAGATGATCCCAGAAAAACTAACACCGCTCATTTCCGAAGTTCTGCAATTCGAAAACGCGCATAAAGCGGCAGGGCTTGAATTACGAGTCTACAAGAGTCCCATCCACAGGGGCGCCTACAAGGTCACCCTCTACGTATCCGTCCGGGACCCTCCACCGAAGAAGACTTTCCGCGACAAACTCTGGGGCACATTCGGGCGGCAGTATCCCGATGCCCTACGCTCTGTGCTATATGCATACCTTTTTCGTCCCGCAGGATCGTCTGGTCCAACCCACAAACCTTCCTGGAAATTGCTATCTGCGATCCCCGCTGCGCACTTTGTCCAAAGATCGCCAGCCCTCACCTTCTCGGGGTACGGCGTGGATACGGTCCTGTATGGCACTGTAATATTTCTCGATGGGCACCTCGAGCGAGACGGGGTCACGTCGCCGGTGGGGAGGCAGATGCTTCCTAACCAAAGGTGGTACGCCGACATCGCTTTGGGGATCTACAGTGCGGCCGTTCCCGCGTTGGACGAAAATTCGCTCAGTATTTCTTATTTCGTATAAATTGGGTATGTGGGCTATTCAAGTCGTAATGCAAGATAAATTGACGCAGAGCTGGCCCGCCCGCCAGCGTTGTCGATGTAACTACTGACCGAGGGGAATGATGGGAAGCATCTCGTTGTATCGCTTCCCCCAGGGCGATATGTTATCCTGGCGAGGCATGAGGCCGTCGTAGGGCGTCATGCGACCCTGGAGCCAATCCTTGGCGTCATCATACCACTTGTTCTCGCGCCTGAAGAAGGACAGAGGTTGGATGCAGCTCGAGTGCTGAAGGATCGTCAGCTCGAAACACGCAGAATTCATGATCGAAAACGGACCCGGTCATACACCTCCCAACGAGCGCTTTTCCATCCAACGCCTTCGATGCCGTGCTCGTAAATTACAGCGATGAGCGCCTTGAATAACTCTTCCATATAGCTCTTCTTCCAGGACCACGTAGTTTCTCCTTCGCAGTGATCCTCGTACGAGTCTAAATGATCCTGATCCGACGCGGCTCGGGACAGCACGCCACGAAGTTGGATGTAGGAAAAGCTATCCGGAGCCACAAGGGCTGGTCGGCGTGGGTATGCGTCCGGGCCCGTCAGGGAACGATGTTCAAGTGCAGTTTCCTTGTCTCTTCCCCGAACGTCGTCGCGAAGCTCGATCCCCTTGTTCGCAGCAAGCCATAACCAAAGGCGACCCAAGTCAATGTACCGTTGCTTCAATTTGAAAAGCTTCGGCGTAGACGCCGAGGGGTCAACGTGAGCTTTCCACGGCGATGGCTGGATGATGCTCACGCCCCCAGTGATATTGTCTCGTTTGTAGGCGTCCGGCTCAGGGAACTCCTTACCAGGATGGGTCTTGGCATACTTCTCGCGACGTTCATCGAGACTTAAAATGTTAATAAAATTACAACCTGAGAGTCTTTACTGTGCACTATATTTGAAATGCCTCTGGACCCCCACGAATTCGCCAGGCTATGCGCTCAACCTCACGTTCGCTGTAAAGGATCATAGGCACCATTCTATCCACCATTGCATCGGCGTGCTTGTCGAAAACCGTGATTATAGTACTGTCAAAGGATATTATTCAATGGAGCGGGGTGCGAAAGGGGTGACGGACTGGTCTTTGGTAAATTTCAGTTCAGCGAGATGCGACGCAGATATCCTATACTGGCGCAAGGCAAGTGTCTTCGAAATCTGGGTTCCTCTGAGATATGCAGGTGCGATTGCGTGCCTTTGTGGAGCGTACCGTTTGATCATCCGAGATTGTGGATTCCCGCCACAGAGACTCGTCGACATCAACTTCGCCTCTTTTCGGTGGTTTCTGAGCCAACGTCGACGTTTTCCGTCCTGGTGTCTTGGGCATGGTGGAAGTTTTGGAGCACGAGGAGTCTCGGTGCCGGAATTCGTTTCAAACGCAGATCGCCAAGTTAGGTTTCACCAGGACCCCTGATTATACCCGGAAAGGGTAGTCCCCGTGCCGGGAGTGCATTTGGGCTATGGAAAGTCCGGGAATTTAGAGGTCCGGCGGAAGTGATCGCCAGACCTCTGACGTCAACTAAGACATCGGAGTTTGAATTGATCGGTGTGCGGGCTGTACAGCATAATAACTGTCAACAACTCTGACACGCTTGCTGGAGTCTGTGCCATGCATTCTTCGCAGCTTTTCAACACGCCTAAAGCATAAACGACCTTGAGGACGTGTCCGTACCCCAGACGCCGATTTTTACGTGACTTCTTTCTGTTCTGAAAGCTGTTGTATCACACAATTCACAACACATTTCTCCACGCCCTCGATTTCTTGCCTCGAGCAATCATTACATTTGTATCAAATACAATCCAAATCACCTCCAATTGGGAAGGATCTGGCGGCTCTGAGCCATGGAAAGAATGAGAAAGAGGACTCAGGAGAAAGTGTCATAACATGTGATTTCCAGATTCAGACTCCGACAAGTCTGGCCGCTTTGCCGCCGGACCTGATGGCGGACTTATTTGCCGGACTTTCCAAAGGCCGAATTTCCTGAGAAAATGATGCCAAAACAACCGCAAGATCACGGTAGCCGAGGCGTCCAAAAAAAGGGTAATTTTCCGTTCCCACGGCATCAAAATCTGAAAATTTCGTCCGTAACCCTGTTTGATCGATTTTCCGCGTCATATTCGATGCAGGTATGACTTTTGACGCGGTTCCCAGAAGAAAAAGCCTTTTCAAGCTGCTTTGAAGCCAAAATTCTCTGTCGAAACTCGGCCAGCTCGTAGATTTTTGTCCGGACAGGACCTAGCATTTCCGCCCCAGACCCTTCATTTTTGTCCGTCCAGAACCTGGGTTTCCGACCCAAAATCCCAAAATTTTGTCCGGCACGCAGGAAATTCGGCCTTTGGAAAGTCCGGCAAATAAGTCCGCCATCAGGTCCGGCGGCAAAGCGGCCAGACTTGTCGGAGTCTGAATCTGGAAATCACATGTTATGACACTTTCTCCTGAGTCCTCTTTCTCATTCTTTCCATGGCTCAGAGCCGCCAGATCCTTCCCAATTGGAGGTGATTTGGATTGTATTTGATACAAATGTAATGATTGCTCGAGGCAAGAAATCGAGGGCGTGGAGAAATGTGTTGTGAATTGTGTGATACAACAGCTTTCAGAACAGAAAGAAGTCACGTAAAAATCGGCGTCTGGGGTACGGACACGTCCTCAAGGTCGTTTATGCTTTAGGCGTGTTGAAAAGCTGCGAAGAATGCATGGCACAGACTCCAGCAAGCGTGTCAGAGTTGTTGACAGTTATTATGCTGTACAGCCCGCACACCGATCAATTCAAACTCCGATGTCTTAGTTGACGTCAGAGGTCTGGCGATCACTTCCGCCGGACCTCTAAATTCCCGGACTTTCCATAGCCCAAATGCACTCCATTTTCTGCCTTAAATTTGAAATTTCCGTGATCGGCGGCTGACTGAGAACAAATGGGAAATGGGAAGTCCGGCGATCATGTCCGGGGTGCCTGACGGGAGAACGTCCGGGGCTGATGTAATGGTCCGGCGGCACAGTCGGCATATTGATCGATTGATCGCCATGGTCTTAAACAGTCAGCCGCCGCCCCTTATCCAAGGCTCCCGAGCGAGGTCTCAGTGTGCAGCCTCGAGGCAAACAGCCGATGACGACCACCTGGATGCACCCTGAACTATTGAGCACAGAGTACAAGATAGGTACAAGGTACATTTAATTGGCATCGCGCCGATTCAAAGAGGAACGGTGAAATATTTTTCTGAGTATATTTTAGTCTTACAGTCTTACAGGACATACATATGCGGCTCTCTGGCCATACAAGCAAGTGTAAGTGGGCAGTGGTGGACAGGTGGCGGCGGGGAGAAGTCGGTTGACTGAATAGAGCACATCTGATGGCTTGATCTGAATTCGAAGTCCGCCATGCCGCCGTCTTTGATCCCGGACTGATTCCCGGACTTCCCAAAACCCATACTTTCACGGCTGACTAAACGTGACGTTCCCACGTTCCCAATTGGGATTTCAGGCTCGTTCTTCCCACTTCAACCCCAAATTACAATACATAGAATAGTTTTATCGACTATCATTAAAACTTTTTTGTGTAGAGTCTGACTACGGGAGACTAATTACACACTAGAGATCAGCTGTTGTTGAAGTATGTATGCGAAGTTATGTTATATATTGGTTCGTATACAATTTTGGTCCCCCAATCAACTCTGTGCTTTGCAGAGCGTGCCTTTCTGTACACACAGCGATTTCCCCCCTTTCCCTTGGCTCAAAGGGAAATATTTAAGGTGGTCATATGCCTCGGAGGTGCTCTATTATTGTATAGAATATTGGATTGGATGTCCTTAATCATTTCTAATACATGAATGTGGCCGATATCAATCCGAATGAACGGTGTGAGGAGGTGGCCCACTAAGCTGTTTTTACCGTTTTAGGAAACCGCTGGAACAAAAAATCCGTAGGCCGAGAGACCATCGTGTAAATTCGCGAAAACTATGTCAACTCACTAACAGGATAGATATCTTGGTTGTGGACCTCACATATCAGTATTCACTCCATTTTATGATTGGGATCGAGGTCAAAAAGACCATGGTGGCCCACTAAGCAGTCGCAGATAATATCGAAATCAGAATCAAAGTATCCGGATGGTTATATCTTTGAGCCATTGACTGGGATCTAATTCGGTTCGAGATCTCCTACTTACGATTTAATCGGACACCGATCGTGAGTATTTATCTTCGCAAGCGTGGACGCCAAGCATATTTCAAAGACCACAAAGCATGTTGGGATGGAGTACATTTTTCCTCCGTCAAAGCACCAAGCACAAGGAGTGCAATTTTGTGAGATCCAGAACGACCAGCGAGGAAAAATTTCGGTCACTGCGGCACAACGTCATCCCCAACCATCGCACCCTGCAGATTTCAAACGGAATTTGGAATTCATAGGTCGGTCAAAAATGGATTCCACTGCTCTACCGGTCGGTCGAAAACCGAGGCAGACCTGCGGTTTTTCCATCATCACCCCCGCCGATGGCACGAATGAGGAATCATAGTCCGAGCTCGTGATTCACGCTGGCAGACTCCCAAATTAAGCTCAAAACAACCAACAAGAGAATCTGATCGTCCCAGGGTCGGGACTCGGAATTCGGCACGCGGTTCCAGAGCGGCGGGTTGAATTAAAAACATGATGAGGTTTTGCACCGTGAGAATCTCCCTTCAAGCGCGAGTCATCATCATCCCTCTCGAAGGACAGAATGCCCAAGGAAGAATCGACCCCGGCCGCCGTGAAACGCGCTGAATCAAAAGAATCTCGGGGTGGGAGGCAAGGAGGGGACGGACAGTCCGTCACGACGCGCGGGTTGAACCGGTGGCGCAAGTCGAACATTCAGAAGTACAGGAAGGTGAGTGGCGTGGGGCTGGGGAGGCTTTTCTTCGTCCGTCCATTCAGCTCATCGTTGATACATAGATCTCTCGAACGTTAGCCCTCAAGTACTATAAATTGGACCCAGAAGACTTGGAGGGGTTGCCGTTCACCGAGTCGCCGTACGCCAGTCTAGATCCCATAACTAGTGTCGTGGAATTCATTGAAGTCAACTGCATACAGGGTTTGCGTCGCGTCAGCGACCGGCGACCTCAACATCAGCGTCTCGCTGTATAACGAACGTGCTGTGGAGCGGGTGGCGTGGAGGAAGTACGGGGGTCCAGACGGGTTCGAAACTTAGTGCGTCCCATGGATAGCCGTCTGTTTTTTTCGGCGCCGAACTGAGGTCCCCAACCTCCTCAGCCTGAATAGTTTGCGCAGCAGATATCTACAAGAGCATCCGCTGGGCGCCTGGGAGTTCCAGCACTCAACCGCCTACTCTCGGACGGATTTATCGCCCACACCAGACCGGCGAGAGGATGACTTAGAAAACCTGCGGGAAAAGAAAGAGAAGCCGCTGTTCACCTGGGAGCCGCTGTTCGGCTGTGCGCGTGTGGAGTACCCGCCGGACCGTCCAGACACTACTACTGCTACCCCCGTTTCGCTTCCTGCATTCCCCAAAATATACAGGCAGATCCCGACGCCGATGCAGAACCTGGAGCGCGAATTCCTGTGGCTGAACCGCAAATGGCTGTGGGACGCCGGGAACCGCGTCCTCTCCTTCCCGTCGAACATCCCCGACTGGTCGCATTTAACGCAAATCGAAAGAGAGGCGGCGCTGAAATGCCTTCTTCAAGTCGCGCGCGCGTATCCGCAGCGGCCTTCCGCGCCCCCTCCAGCCTCGTCGGCGTACGATTCTTTCCGCCAAGTGCTTGCGCGCGCGCCGTCGTTGACGGGAAGGACGCGCACGCAGCTTGTGCTGTACGATCTATTCGGGGGTCGACGGATGTGGCGGTGGGATGCGGAGTACATGTCCGAGCTTTTCGCCGCGCTCATTGCGGTGATTGACGCCCACGGATGTGGAGAGGCGGGCTGGATGAGCGCGCGCTGGGAGGTTTACGATGCGGTGTGTTCAATTCCTCTACTTAGATCCGGGGTTTGGCTAACGGGATGGGATTCATCACAGTTTTCGAGCTGCATCGAAGGACTGAGTTATCGGCACAACCGGTGGTATGACGACGCTAGCGACTGGTTGAGAGGGCGGATGGAGCTGCCCAACGAACATGCGGTGACGACGAGGCAAGATAATAAGTCGGACTTTGGGAGGTGGTATAATTCGATTCTGCCGTTGAGTTGAAGAGGTTGGATTGATGTGTTCGAGTATAATTTTTACAATTATGATGGCGGAGTCGTCTTGCTGAGTTTAACCTTCCTGGCGACTCGATTCCGCTTAGGCTCAACGCTCCTTTTCGGCGTTTGTTTCAAGATCACCGCCGTTTTTTTTCGATTTGTTCCCTACAGCGGCGCGTGCAACACTCATTCATTCATCAACCCACTCAGGCCCGGGGTCGTTAACCAGCGACTGCCTGGAGCTGGTGAATGACGTCTCTCCTCCCTCCACTCTGGAACGGTCTGGATATACTGGAACTTAAAGTGAGCGTCTAGAAACTGAGCCATGAGGGTGGTTGGGAGGGCTAACGGCGAACTTCAACATCGGAGATGATGGTGGTAGGAGGAGAACGCCGAATGGCGAAGTGGTTTTTTTTTTTTTTGCCTTGGATAAGGAAACGGACTACTTAGGAGTAAAAAAAGCTGTAGGTGATTTTCCAGCTTTTCTGTCTTTTGTCCTTAAAGCTACAGAAAAGACGACTTGCTAAGATGCTGCGGAGTCGAATCCATGCCAAGACGGGTTCAAGTTGTGGAAATGCAGAAATCCTCGGTGTCCTTTTCTCGCGTTTACAATTGGAATAGACCAGGTTGGATTCAAATCTTTGGTATTTTTCAACTCTGAAGGGACTGAGTAAGTTTCGGATGTGTCAACGATGAGCAGACGATGAACGATGCGCAGACTCGGACGACCACATCCCCGAAGCACAAATCGCTTTTTTCGCCACCGCGATGCTATTGACATTCTCGTGAAATTTCAACCACACCACACCTCATCGACAAGTTCAACCCATCCATCGGGAAGGACGATTTGTCAGTCTGCCGCGCCCTTTTGTCTACGCGGCGGCTTCCTATGGAGTCCCGCGCTAAATCCGACCGTGTCAAAGGAACATGAAATGAAAACAGTCGCCGAGTGTGCGGGCAGCATGCATGAACTTGTTCGAGCGGGAACAAGCAATTGCTCGAATTTGCAAAACCCGGGAATTTGGAGACCTAAATCTATTAGAGCCATTGTATGAGTGTATAGTAATTATGCTAAAAAAATGTGCAGGGCCTTGGGTCAGCGAGAAAGAATAAGTAGTACGACATTTGGCAAAGTGATGCAACCACATGCTGAAGTCACAAAAGGACGCGACTTGTTCCCAACCCTCAACAAGTTTGACGCGTTCTGTAGGTGTCGGTTTATAAACACCCTCGACTGGGACGAAGATGACTGTAGTGCACGGTATGTACAGTACTACTTGTTCCTTATAGGGACCTCTGCAGTAATACTCTCCTCCTCCTCCTCCCTGGTATTTTAAACCGGTTTTTAAATCGCTAAGAATTATATACAGGGCCCTAGTCTACAGAACGCCGTGCATCATTCGACATTCGCACAAGCGACCGGACGACTCGGATCAGCGGCAGTGCCTCACGTGTTCCCAAAATCCCGTCTTCGTCTGGACCTCCACGTCGCTTCCAAATCGCAATGGCGGAACAAGTGTCCAAGCAAGATACGGACCGCATATTTGCTGTGCTACGGGCGCAGAAGGCTAACAAGGTGCGTGGGTTTTGGGTGGGGTTTGGTGGGTGGGTGGATGGAGGCTGATTATGTTTTTTTGATAATTTTTTGCTTTATTTCAATCGCGTGCAATGCGATTCTCTGGATTCCCTTCAAATCGTCGTCGATTGTACCGCTGGGCCTACTTGGATTTCTCGTACTTTGGTTAAATCGACATCTGGGGATTGCTTGGATTTCTCGTCTCTTCTCTTTGCCCGGAATGCCATGAACCCGTCGTCAGGCCTGCTTCGACTGCGCGGCCCGCAACCCAACCTGGTCCTCAGTCACCTTCGCCGTCTACCTCTGCCTCGACTGCTCCGCCCTGCACCGCAACATGGGCGTCCACATCACCTTCGTCCGCTCCACCAACCTCGACTCGTGGTCCGTCCCCCAGCTGCGCGCGATGAAGGTCGGCGGCAACGCCTCGTACTCCGCGTTCCTGCACAAGAACGGCGCCGGGAGCGCGAGCGGGAAGGCGCGGTACGAGGGGCGCGTGGCGGAGCTCTATCGGGAGGAGCTGGCAAGGCGCGTTAAGGCGGACGAAGCGCGCTTCCCGGCGGGCGTGGTCGTCGAGGGCGCGGCGACCGCGAGCACGGAGAAGGCGGCGGACGGGGGCGCGGCGGAGGACGACTTTTTCGAGAGCTGGAGCAAGCCGAGCACGCCGAGGGACACGAGCCGCGTGGGGACGCCGGTGGTGCCTGTCCTGGGGCGCGCGGCGAGCACGGCGGGCGCAGGGACGAATGGGAGCGCGGGGGGCGCCGCGAGCCCGCCGCCGACGCCCGGGGCGGCTGCGGCGGCGGCGGCGGCGCCCACCCCCGTCGCACACCCGAAGCCGCGTCTTGGGCTCGCCGCCGCGTCCAGGGGGCTCAGCAGCTCCGGCTCCGCGAGCAGCGGCGGCGGCGGGGGCGCCCTCAAGCTCGGCGGGGGGAGCAAGAAGGGGAAGCTTGGTGGGTCGTTTTTTTCCTTTCCTTTTGTTTCCTTCCTTGCCTTGCGTCCTCCGGCTTTCCTGCTCCCCTTCTCCCCTCCTACACCCACTTTCTTCCCTCTTCCCCTACTCGCCCTCGCCCCCTCTCCTCCCTTGCACACCACTCCCCTCCCTTGTTCCCGTGCTTCGTCCCACCGCCCCGCATCCCTTTCCCCCGTCCTCTCCTCGTTCCCATCATAGCCCTACCCTCCCCCTCCTCCCGTCCGCACGTCTACTACGTACTACCCCCTCCATCTCGCCGTCCCCCTCCTCCATCATCCCTTCCACGCGCATGCGCCCAGTTCCGTGTCCTCGTTTTGCCCCTTCCCACTTTCTCACCTTCTTTCCTTCTTTCCACTCCTTCCTCCCCCTCCTCACCTGCGCTCCCCCTCTCCTCACCTGCCCGCCCCTGCCCCCACCGTCCCTCCCTTCCCTCCTCCCACTTCCGGCCCGCCTCGCCCTCCGCCCTCCGCACCCCGCCCTTTCTCCCTTCTCGCTCCCGCCGCCCCCCATACGTCCCTCCCTTTCCCTTCTTCATGGCCCTGCACGCCCGCCTCTGCTATCTCCTTTCCCTTTCCCTTGTTTCTCCCCCCTCCGCGGCCCGCCTGCGCACCTCCGATATCCTCTATTCGTTCCCTCCCCTCGCACTTCTCCCCTACACGTCCGCTGGTCGCTTACACTTCCACCCGTCGTCCCTTCGCATACTTATGCGCAGGGCTACGTGCCACCGCCTCTCTTCGTCGTCTTATCTATATTGATGAGCGTCCGGTCGCCTCGCGTTACCCGCTCTCACTTTCGTCCGCCTCCCGCCGCCGTCTCCCTCTCCCTATATCATTTATCCTCCCTCTCCCTCTTTCCTGTATCCTCCCTGACAAGACAAAGATGCTTACCCATAATCTCTCCAGGCGCCCAAAAATCCACGCCCCTCTCCTTCGCGGAAGCCGAGCGCCGCGCGCGCGAAGACGAGGAGCGCACCAAGGCGCTCGGCTATGCGCGCGAGGAGGCTGCCGCTGCCTCTGCCTCTGTCGCCTCCGCTGCTGCGACGCCCGCTTCAACGCCAATTAATAATTCATTTACCCCGCCGACGCCTACTGCGGCGAGTAGAGGTGGGGCAGCGAAGGCGGCGTCGCCGACGTACGCAAGGCTGGGGTTCGGGGCGCTGCCGTCGCTCGCGGGGGCGGGGTCGCCCGGAGGGTCGGGGGCGGGTGCAGGAGGAGGGGGTGGGGGCGCGCTGAACCCGGGGATCTCGAAGGCCGTTGCTGGTACGTCCTCTCCTTCCTCCCTCTCCCTCTTCTCCCAGTCCCACTCCCCTCCTTTTCCTCTTCCTCTCACCCCTCCCACCCCGCCTTCCGTGTCTTATAGTCTTATGTTGATGTGCTTACGCTTACGAATATGTCATGTCTAGGCGACGACGACCCCGGCGACACGCGCGCCGCGCGCGACAAGTTCGGCGCGCAAAAAGCGATCAGCAGCGACATGTACTTTGGGCGCGGGGCGTACGACGCGCAGGCGCAGCAGGAGGCGCAGGGAAGGCTGAAGGAGTTTGCGGGGCGGACGGGGATTGGGAGCGATGAGTATTTTGGGAGGGGGGGGGAGGAGGAGTGAGTTTTTTTTTTCCGTTTTTCTTTATTCTTCTTTATTCTTCTTTTTGCTTTACGACCCCCTTCCCGCCACCCGCTTCTCTCTCCACTCCCTCCTTCCATCTCCCTCTCCGGCTACTCCCTCCCTCCTCCCTCTCCGGCTATCCCCTCCCTCCTCCCTCCTCCCTTTCGTACCCTCCCCGTCCGTTCCTCGTAACCCTCTCCCTGCCCCTCCATCCCCCACTTCTGCTCTCCCTGTCCATCCGGCTTTCCACCCGTCGTTCCCTTCCTATCACCGACCTTCCTCTGTCCCCCTCCGTGCTCCGTCTCCTTCCTGCGTCCTGCGTCCTGCGTGCTCCGCCTCCTTGTCCTTTTCACCTCCCCGCTCTCCCGCACGACCGCACGCCCCCGGCCGTCCCTCCCTGCCCTTTCCGCGGCACTTTCGCACCCTCCCTTTTGTCGACGTCGCTGTGTCCCCTTTCCCTTGCCCACCTTCCATTTCCATCTCGACTTGCCCTCTCCCTCGCTCCCGCCGCCTTCCCCCCTCCCTCGTCCACCCCTGTGTAACCTCACCTTGCACCCGGTCGTCGCTCCCCTTCTCTCATTCTCATCCGCCCCTTCCACTTTCCCGTCTCTCCCTCCGCACTCCGTCTCTCCCTACCTGCCCCGCCTCCCTTCCCTACCTGCCTCGCCTCGCCTCCCTTTCCGTCCGTTTCTCCGCTGTATCGTCCTCCCCTCCGCCTCCTCCGTCTCCCGCGGCGTCTCTTCCACTTACCCGTCGATTCCTCCCCCTCCTACGCCACGTCTCCGCAGCTGTTCCCTCCCTCCTTTCGTCCCTTCCATACCTGCCCCGCCTCCCCTTCCTTCGTCTCTTCCCTTGCTATCGTTCGCTTCATCTAGAGACCTCCCTTCCCTTCCCTTCCTGCCCCGCATCTTCTTCCTCCCTCTCCCTTCCGCTGTGGTGTCCTCCCCTCCGCCTCCTCGCCCTCCCTTCCCTCCCTCCTCTCTCGCTCCCCTCTCCCCCAGTGTCTCTTCCACTTACCCATCGATTCCTCCCCTTCTCTCCGTCTTCTTCCTCCCTCTCCTTCCGCTGTGGTGACCTCCCCTCCGCCTCCGCGGCGTCTCTTCCACTTACCCGTCGGTCCCTCCACACTCCACCCCTCCCGCCCCTACCTGCCTCGCCTCCCCTTCCTTCCGTCCCTCTCCCTTCTCTCCCCTCAACTAACCGCCCTTCTTCCTCCCAGCGCCCTCGGCCCGCGCGGCGGCAACACCATGCTCAGCGAAGGCTCCTCGCTCGCGGGGCTCGAGAGCACCGCGCGCGACGTCATCGGGCGCGTGCTCTCGAATCCGGACGTGCAGAATGTGGGGGATAGTATTAGGACGGGGGCGTTGAAGGTGCGTTGCGTTTCTTTGTTTGGAGGGTGTTTTGAGGGTGGTTTGGGGGCCTGCGCGGACAGCAGAAAGATTTCTGCGCCGTCTATTCCTCTCCTCTGTACCCGGCTGTCTTGCCCTGCGCCTGCGCCTGCTCCTGCGCACCGCATACCCGGCGCGGATACCCAGCCGTCCCTCCTTACGGTCACGCACCCCAGCCGGCATGGATGGGCAAGCATTCCCTTCGGACTCCGAGGCTCAGCCCCGCACCTATACTCTTGCGCGTCACCCTCTCTTTTTCTCTCTCTCTACATTCCTCGGCTCGCCTCGCTGACCCGAATCCCCAGCTCTCGGACTACCTTGCGCAGATGTCCACCGAGCGCTGATCGTGTCGTCTCGTCTCGTCTCCTCTTACGACACGGGCGACTCCGCTACATATCGTACCCCGTCTGAAAGATCCCTTTTCTTTGCCTCTTCGCTTCTCTAGATATACTTACTTCCGTACATGAGTATGTCCATATGCACGCTTTCCTTTTCTCGTTTCGCGATTATTCCTCTTTTTACATAAATACTTATATAGTGGAATGTATTCCCGGGTCGTGGTGTCTTCAGAATTCTATCTCGACGCTCGGGGGTTTGGTAGGGCGTTGTGAGATTTTTGGTGGGGGAACACAGCCACTCCCTGTCAAACTTCTGCGCGTAGAAACGCGGTTTTTGGCATTTGCTCGCATGCGCAGCGAGTGACTGCCATATTAACATTCCAGCCACCCTGCTCGGCCTCACTCGCCCACCAGGACTCCACTGTTGCAGTGGAATTTCGTCAGACCCGGACAGTATTACGCCGACCGAGAGGGCAAAACTGCCCGCCGTGGAAACTACTGATCTGCTCCAGCGTCAATCTGGCTCTCTCCCTGACCTCCACCTTCACGAGGGTTTCTTACCTTTCGGTCCTTTGAACATCGCTCTTCCTTGGCCATGCAACTTTATTCTCCAGCTTCATGGCTGCCAGTCCATTCCACCAATGAATACTACACAGCACATGCAATCGCGTCGACAACAGTAGCCGATGGGCCTGAATTCCTGCAGCAGTCAAAACTGTTTACTGGCATTTTCCTTGTAGCGTTCACCGCACTCTTATCGCGGATTGTGGTCAACTGGAATGCCCCAAAATGCCTTCCGAGACAAGCGGACATCCTTGTAGCTCTCAAAATCTTCTTCGGGGTCGTCTATATAGTTGGAGCTATCGCTATGCTTGCTCACGATAGTTCTGAGTGGATTTTGTTGAGCGCAGGAGCTGCGACGGCGGTAAGTCGTATTATATATGGATCATGGACAGCTATGAAGTTCATGCTGCTACAGATCGCCTTTGCTGTGGCCTCAGTATCCGAGCATTATCATTCTATCGGGCCCAGCACTGTCACTTCCCTTTACGCTATATATGGAGCCGTCTTCTACGGGTATACGCTTCGTGGTCTCCAGGAAATCCAGGCTCCCCAGGTGTATCTGTACGCCACCGGTGCGGCCGCTGTGTCCCTTGTCGCGCTCATTTTCCTCGAGAGCAAGATCAAGCGCAGCCTACTGATACCAATGGATCCCGTACGCATCCTTATCGCCTCTTGGTGGGCGCGTCTGACGTGTTCCAGCCCCCCGCATACGAATCGACGCTCTCCGTCCTCGTCAAACCCTTCTTCCTCCACTTCATCCCGCTTCTCGTCACCGGATCGCGCAGCCGCATCACCCTTCCCGACCTATGCGATATTCCGCTTTACCTCAGGTCAGACCCTGCGACGGAGAAGCTTCTTGCTGCACTCGCGGTCGAGGACAAGAACAGCGACCGGTACCTGGTCCAGGTGAGACTATCGAGCCTCGTATCTTGCGGTGTCTCACCCAGCTATAGAGCACATTCCGGGCGTTCCGCGGGCACTTCTTCAGCCCCGTCCTTCCGCGCCTAGTGGTCCTCGCTGGAACGTTTGGTGGGTTTCTTAGAGTTCGTGCGGAGGACGTCTATGCTAACCTGTATTCATCTGAAGCCCAAGTCACCCTCGTTGAGCAAATGATCTTATACGTGTCGGACAAGTCCATCCCCAAGGAACGCGGGGCTACGCTAGTCATGGCGTACTTTGTCGTCTATGGTATTTGTGTCCTACCTCTTCTGATCTTCGCTCCGGGCCTGATGATGATGTCCAGTCTCGTTGGCGATGGCGACCTACGTCTACTACGAAAAGGTGAGCACGATATGTTGCGTTCCAATGCAGCACCTTTCAACCGCCGAAAGGTCAACGCCTTCATTGTCCTTTACCGCTCGGCCCTCACCGGCTCGCTGTACGCG
Organism: Mycena galericulata; assembly: GCA_029289565.1. NCBI lineage: Eukaryota > Fungi > Basidiomycota > Agaricomycetes > Agaricales > Mycenaceae > Mycena > Mycena galericulata. The sequence continues at coordinate 39,262 of JARKIA010000165.1, read as the reverse complement.
AAAACGCTGCGCCTGAGGTACAAGGCGGCGCGCGAGCTTGGGCAGGTCCGTATCCACCCTCGCTTTCGAATGGCAGCAGCTGGCCGAACTCATGTCCGATTTAGGGCGCCGCAACGACGTACATGTCGGTGGACGTCGAGAAGATTACCTCCGGCTTCCAGCTGCTGCAAGATTTCTGGGCAAACGTGGTGACCATCCTCATCGCCTGCACCATGCTGTGGTTCAAGGCCGGCTATGTCATGTTTGCCCCGCTCCTCGTTATCGCTGCCCTGATCAGCACCGCCGGTATGTTTTTCAATGTCCTCCTAATATCCACCCCACTTATCCTGTTGGTAGGCAAGATCAGCCCTTTCGTCGGCGCCGCCCAAAACGCGTGGCTCACGGCCACCGACGCCCGAATCAGACTTCTTGCAAGTTGGCGTCGTTTCTTCAGCGGAGACTGCTGATCGCATCCTAGACGTCCGTCCTTGGCCAGCTCCTCCCAATCAAGCTGGGCGCCTACGAGGCCGCACTGGAGGGCAAAATAAATGCGCTGCGCAAGCGAGAGACGGAGGCGTTCGGGCGCTTCCTGTACCTCCTCATGTCCGTGTCGCGCACGATTGCCAGCATCGGGGGCACTGCGTCGTTCTTCGTCACCCTCGCTGCGTACGCGTTTATGCTCGCGCGCGGGTGGGGTGACCTTGCGCCGCTAGACGTCAGCCAAATCTTCACGTGCGTGAAGGTGCATGTTAAATCTCTCTCGTATAGCCTGACGCGCCTCAAGGTTGTTCACTATCGTCAATCTACTCAGTGGTGCGTCCGCTAGTTATATCTACGCGCATTTGGCTCATATTCGGATTCGTAGGCCCACTAAGCATGATCGGCCAGGTGCGTTTCGCCGTTGATTCTACCACCGTGAAGCCGAGTAATTCATGATTCCTGCCATTTACAGTACATGCCCCAGCTGTTCGCCGCCTACGCCTCCCTCGTGCGCATCCAGGGCTTTCTGCAGCTGCCCGAGAAAGCCGAGACCGAGCGCGACTCCGCGTTGGACAGCGGCAACCTGGTCGATGTCACTGACGGTGGCGCGAAAGGATCCAGCGTGGAGGTATCCTTACGGGGATGCACATTTACGTGGGACGACAAGATGCACGTCCTGCAAAACATCACACTCGCACTCGCACCCGGTGCGCTGCACATGGTCGTCGGATCGGTCGCCAGCGTAAGCTTAAACACACGATTGTGCATTCGAGTCTGTTGACCACGCTGATGCTGTGTAGGGCAAATCCAGTCTGCTCATGTCCATACTCGGGGAGACGACGTTGCTGGCAGGGACGCTGACGGTCAAAGCACGCAAGGTATGCTGGTCTCACACTGTCTGCTGTCGCTCCCGTCTTAGTTGTGCGCAAGATCGCGCTTGCCAGCCAAACACCTTTTATCTACCCGGGGACTCTGCGAGCCAGTTGAGTCACCCTGTGTTTTCTTTACCCTAGATCTTCTCAACAATCCCGGCAGATATTCTCATTGATAACCCATACAACGAAGCTCTCTACGACCAGGTGATCCACGCCTGTGGCCTCCACCAAGACATCGAGGCGCTCCCTCGCCGAGACATGACGAAGCTGGGGGACAAAGGTATGGACACAATACGTCCGGCGTTGATTCACTGACTTTCCCCAGGAACCACACTTTCGGGCGGACAACGCCAAAGATTGGTGGGTCCAGTTGAAGGTGGTGTGGCGACGGTGCTCATTTCTTCACAGGCAATTGCCCGAGCTGTTTATGCGCAAGCAGATCTTGTTCTATTGGACGACGTGTTCAGTGCTCTGGACGGCGAGACCGAGGCGCACGGTAAGAATATCAGGTACATTGTGCTCGATGCGAGATACTCACCTCATCACAAGTATTTGAATCGCTATTTGGTTCGGAGGGAATACTGAAGGGAAAGGTCAGCAGCTACGATCGCGCACATGTTCCCACCTTACACGCGTGCCCAGACCACGGTGCTTGTTACGCACGGAGTCCACCATCTCCCCAGTGCCGACAAAGTGATCGTCATGGACGAAGGGAAGATCACACATTTTGGCTCCTTTGAGCAAGTGCGCGACGCCGGTGCGACGTTCGCGTTGACTTCCGCAGGAGAGCTCGCCGCCAAAAGCGGCCAGATAGTGGCCAAGGAAGCTGCGACGGCGCCCACGGTCGTGGACGAAGAGAAGGATGAGGAGTTGAACTGGACTAGAGAGCAGACTTCCCGATGGAGTTCTTACGTATTCTACGTGAAATGCACGGGCGTCCTTCGGGTTTGTGGTCTGTTGTTGCTCATCATAATTTGGAGCGGGACCCAGATTTTCGCAATGGTCTACTTGTCTAGTATGTGGTCTCTCTATGCGAGTGCTTTAATTGACCATGTTAGTGCTTGCATCCTCGGGCGATCATCTTGGTCTCTGGATAGCCGGATATGGAGCTATTGTAGCGAGCACGTATGTCTTGTCTTCTGTTTTGCTATCCGCTGTTGATGTTAAATGACCAGTCTCGTGTCTATGGCGGTGACAATGACTTACTTTTCATACACCCTCTCCTCCTTTACTGCACCACACGTTCACGGTGTTCGTTCAGTTTTATCTCTCTTTTCGAATTACTGCTGAACGCCGAGAACCTAGGCCGAACTTGCGGGTGTGATGCGGTCTCCGATTTCCTGGATCACCAAAACTCCTGTTGGGAATATCTTGAATCGGTATGCTCTATCCCCCCATACTTCTGCCCTGATGTTGATATACATTCAAGATTCTCGCAAGACATGTATGCTGCTGATCGGGAGTTCTCTTTTGCTTCCATCAATTATTGCACGAGTATCTTGAGTATGGCGGGCACCTTTGTGTTTATTGCAATGGCGACACCATTGCTGGCTTTCGTTATTCCCCTGCTGGTCGTCGGCGGTGCATACTTTTTGAGATTTTATCTCGCAACCAGCAAGGTATGTGCAGTACCTCTCTTGGACTCAGCTGAAAGGGACGATTTTCAGCAATTCCGAAGACTCGAACTCGGATCCAAATCTCCGGTTTGTCTCCTTGAATCAGGTGCATAAGATTTTTCTGACATGGCTATCAGCTGTACACGCTCTTCGGGACCACAGTTTCTGGACTTATCACCGTGAGGGCATATAGCGCACAGGCCTTTTTCCGAGCGCAGAATGCCGCTTTTGTCAACGAATCCCAAGGAGCTCTCCATCACCGCGTCACAGGCCAACTGTTCCTACGTGTATTCTTGTTGTGGTTCCAAACGATCCTTGCCTGCAGCGTTGCAGTCCTCACTGTATGGCTCAGAGATTCTACCTCTGCGACATTCTTGGGCGTCGCTCTCTCGAGGTGGGTTGAGCTAGTCCATTCACGTTGATCCAACTTGATTCTAACTGTCTCTCAGACTAGTGTCCCTGGGACCCATCTTACATAACGTGCTTGAATCTCTCGCCGTAGTGGAGAATAGTAGTGTAGCCGTTGATCGGATTCAAGAGTTTGCCGAGTTGCCCCCGGAGGAGAAGACTGGCTCAAACGAGATGCCAATGATCGTCCCCTCGACTTGGCCGTCCGCTGGGAGTGTAACTTTCACAGATTTCTCGATGAAATATCGGTATAGTTACCCCCATCTCACTCATGCATAATCTAATATGTCGACCAGCGGCGACCTCCCACTTGCGCTCCAAAACCTCTCCTTCGGTCTACAAGGCGGGCTCAAAATTGGTATCTGCGGCCGGTAGATACCCATCTCTGAATTGAGGATGAGCAACGGCTGCTGATTTGAGACCTGTTTGCAGGACTGGCTCTGGGAAATCATCAACTGTACTTGCTCTATTTCGGGGCATTGACCAGCATCTCGTCACCGGAAAAATCACCATTGACGGTGTTGATGTTGCGACCATCCCCCTGAACCAGCTTCGCAAATCTATGGGGTGTGTCCATAATCCTGAAAACTGGCGGGCTTAGGTTCGACTTTCTTGTCTAGTATCGTCACTCAAGACCCGTTCCTGTGGCATGGATCGATCCGCGAGAATCTCGACGTTAGGAATGAGCGCTCCGATTCTGAGATTTGGGAAACACTCAAACTCGTCGAGATGTATGACGCCGTGTCTGCTTTGGTATTCAATTCCTCCGAGTCGCCCATATTGACCATGGCTGACGAGACGTCGTATAGGATGACAAGCTTGATCATCTCGTTGTCGACGAGGAAAGTTTATCAAAGGGGCAACGGCAGCTGCTCTGTCTCGCCCGGGCTTTGCTCGGCAAGAAGAAAATCATCGTCCTTGATGAGTCCACCTCAAGGTGAGTACACTTCATTTTTACATTTGGAGCCAACCCTAAAAATATCTTCAAACGCAGTATGGACCACATCACCAATGAAAAAATCTGCCATGTAGTCGATACCCAGATGCAAGGCCTCACCGTCCTGGCTATCGCACACCGCATATGTATGTGTCTTCTGGAAGTCATACTACATCTATGAGTGACCACCATCTATTTCCCAGCGACGATAGTCAACTACGACAAGGTACGTGCCCTGGCAGTTATTCAATGTGCATCACGTACGTATATTACTCACCCAGATCCTCGTCCTGGAAAACGGCACCATCGCCGAGTTCGACACCCCTGCTGCGTTGCTTGCCAATCCAGAATCGCGATTTGCTCGCCTTGCCGCTACCCAGGGCATTTACCACCCCGACCTCATCCCCAACGGCGTTGCTGTGAAGGAGCTGGGCGAGGGAACGGTCATGGTGGTCGCGGAAGATTTGGTAGATCTTTAGACACGGCTGTATCAACGGGAGAAAAGAGCATGTATGGTCCCGTCGCCGGGAAGGACATTCTGCCGCACTCCGCTACGGGGCACCGCAGAAAAACATTCGGCGTAGGATGGATTTTCGGCTATTGGTGGCCCTTTGACTCCAATCCTAATTTAACGGGTTCAATTGCGAAGAGGAAGTACACGCGGATGGTTCTCAGCGACGGACTGAGTTCATCTCATTCAAATTCGACCAGTCATGACGTTGTGTTTTAAGTTAGATGCATTCGTGGTTCGTTTCTAAAGTCGAGATCTATGATGAATGTACCGCCTGAATCTACACCGACAATTTCACTTTCTCGCTGCACTCCCCGTTCCCGTCGGCTCGTAAATTTTCATCGCCGGCGGGGGTATTCGCAACCTTCTCCTTCTCCTTCTCGTCACCCAACTGCTCCTTCCCGTTCCCGGTCCCGTCAATCTCGTTAGTACCTGTACAATGCGCCTTGGAGTCAATCCTGTCCCGCCACGCCCTTCCCCACACCGCCGTCCCCCACACCCCCACGGTCATCAACACCAAAAACCCCGCGGAGATTGTGGAGAACCACCCGACCCCGATTCTGTCGACGGCGGGGAGGACGACGGCGGAGCCAGCGGCGGCGAAGAAGTAGCGGACCATGTAGTTACCGGCTGTGATTCGAGATAAAAGAGAAATGGCATTAAGTTTGGAGAGACAAAGGAACAAAGGATGGAAGAGGGTTGAGATAAGAGCGAGAATGCAGGGAGGAAAGACCCACCGACGACTTCCGCTGAGCGGCTTTGCATGACGTCTGGGTGGTAGCATTAGTTTATACGAACCTTCCAAAAAAATTGCAACACCGACCGAGACAATACGTGTTCAAACTTGGGAAGCAGAACAGCTGTGCGAAGCCCTGGATGAACCTACGATGCATCCAAACAACCACCGCGTCAGTTGGGCGGTGTGTAAACGCAAAACGTGCCGAAGAACAAGAACAAGAGCAAGGGAAACCTACATAACAATCACCGGCAACGCCACCCCGCCGACCCTCCGTTCGATACTCCACCCATACACGAGCATGCACCCGGGGATGATGACCCCCATGAACGGTATCGCGCTCCGGAGCCGGTCTTCCGGGACGCGCACCCCGCCCCGGATTTGAATCCATTTGCGCACGATGTGGTCGGCGTAGCGGCCGCCGAAGAAGGTGCCTGATGTGAAAAAGAGATCAGTTGCAATTTACGTATGAAGGAAGTGAGTTCTCCGACCTGCCATATACCCACACCCGGGCGCGAGGTAAAAAAGCCCAGACTGGATGGGCGTGGTGAGGTCGAAGCGGGGGTTGATGATGTAGCGGATTGGTGTGAGTAGAGAGTACATGTTCCATACGAGCGCGGAGGAGGCAGCTGACTGTTTTTGTACATAATCAACAAACATGTCTTTTTTAGCAGAGAGATCGCACTCACAGCCATGATCTATCCGGAATTAATTTATAATGAAATCGGAGGACCTTGAGGGAAGACGGACGCACGAGGTTAGGATACTTATACAACTTCACAATCCTCAGTGGATTCGTCCACTCCCACAGCCTGCTCGCCTTCTGCCTTTGACTCAATCCCTCCAACTCCGTAGAGCGTTTATAGTGGATGGTTTCGGGGAGGAAGACGAAGACGAGGAGGGTGGCGAAGCCCCCTAAGGCGGCTTGCAGGTAAAAGATGACGCGCCAGGTGCGGAAGGTGACGATTACGCCGCCGACGAACGGGCTAGACGTTTATAATGAGAAGCTGGATGGACACGAAAAAGAGGGGAAATATTATACCCCAAAGCCGGGCCAATGAGCGTTCCGGAAAGGAACCACCCCATCGCCGTCGCTCGCTCCGTCTACATCCGTCGCTTGATATCAGCTTCGACAACACAACCTTGTACTAAGTAGATGCCTCACCGGTCTATATATATCTCCAAGACAGCTCGCGCCGACGATCAAGAACGCCGTGCCTTGGAACGCGGTGAGCGCACGGAAAACGAAGAACGCTGGGAGGTTGGGGCTGAGGGCCGTGCCTATCGAGCACCCAAAGAAGAGGAGGGCACTGGAGAAGCAGATCTACAAAGGAATTTGGGCGTTTTAGCCTTTAGGCTCCGTGGAATCGGGGAAAGGAAAGAAGCAAAGCGGTATGTACCCATCGTCGCCCATAAACCTAGCAACAAAAACAAAAACCAGTCAGCGCAAAAACAGCTGCCTGCAAAGCACCTAGCGCGGACCTGGCTGATCGGCGCCCAGAAACACGGAGAAATTCCCATGAAGATAAGATAAATCGCGTTCGTGAGATTGATGATCGACCCCGTCGTATTAAACGTGCTCGCCACCTCTGGGATCGCTGAGAGCACTGTCGTAGACGAAACGGGCGCAAGGAAGCCGCAGACGGCGAGGATGCAGGTGATGAGCATCTTGCGCGGAGGGGAGATACGGTCGTAGATCGAGTCGTCGGGCACTTTGTCTGCAGCGGTGTACATGGGGATGTCGTGCGAGATATGAGAGGGAATGTGGTGGAGCACCGCGCCTCCGTCGAGGGTGGATGGACTGTACCTTGGGCCTGGGTCCGTAGGGGGGAGGGACATGGTTGTAGGACACAAGGTGCGAGCTGACTCGAGGCAGACCCGGATATTTCATGACCACACGAGTTTGTTCGCGGCAAGTTCGCGGCCACGGACGAAGAGGTCCGACTTTCCATCATATTGATGAGAAGGGAGTCTAAAAAAGGAATTTGTTCATCCTCATGTCCGAATCAAGACCGATGGACGTTATTTTTGGAAGAAAACATTCAAAGCTTCGATAAGGATTCGCCTAGAAAGCCTCCCTATCGGCCGAAACAGAACGGGGCCGCAAAAGGGAAGCAACGAAGAAAGACGAAAGTGACACATTAAAGTAATGCCGGTCTCCACTCCAACATACGGCCAATCGTCGGGCCGATCATCCGAGGCCACTCAGTGGGTGAAGTTTCCGAGTTGTACGACGAGAAGAAGGGGAGTAGATTCCCAATTTAGACGGAGATCGTGGTAACGAGTGCAGCACTATGTGGAGCTCGAACTCGAGATTCCATAGACCTGAAACGGCAGATCAGAGGAGGCGGGGAGTGAAGCTAGTGAAGTTGGAAATTCCAGAAGGACTCGAGGCCTTGATGTGTGTCTATATAGAATCTTCTGTATCTTGAGGACTCGGATGAACGCTCAAGAACTCAAGGAAAGTACGAATAACAGTGGGAGAGCTCGAGGGTCGAAGAAAGATATGGTTTCGGTTTGAGTGCTGGAAATGTCAACTGGCTCTGCCTGGGTTAGCACTTCTACTTCCAAGTCCAGATCCGCATCGCGCATCGCGGAGCCGCCAGGATCGCAGGTTGCGAAGCAGGATGATTCAAACAGGTTTCCGAGCTGACGAGGCAACTTATCGGTAGAGTTTGTCATGCGCGGAATCACCGGGTTTATCATGAACCACACACTCTGGACACTGTGGATATCGCGGTGGAAGAGTATGCGACTGTACATATGTGCAAGGACATACTCGTCATACTCGTTCAGGTCGTCGAAGTGCAAGCGAAGCGTTGGCGTTGATTTGGATCAAACGTTGATCGATTCCTCGGCAGATTCCGAGCTTATTCTTATTTGTTCAACAGAAATCAACCATGCACCAAGTAAGATAAAATTGGGATTGCTGCTGGATTCCGCTGACCACATCCAGTTTTTTGAACGTACACAGCTTTCAACAAATTTTCTATCCACAGACTCAATTAGTACATATGTACATTGATTGATTGATTGATTGAATTTCAAGTTGGTTACTGTAGGTGGCCCGGCGAGGCTATGACAGTAGTACTAAAGTGGTAGGGAAGTATTCGTATAGCAGACATTTGCAACCGGAAAAAAAAATGTAGAGGAGATTCACGCCGCCGGCGGACCTCTCATTCTTATTTATTCAACAGAAATCAACCATGCACCTAGGCAAGATCCAGGAGAGGTCCGCTGAATCTCCTCTGCTTTTTTTTCCGGTTGTTAATGTCTACCGCCATGTACATGTACTGATTGAGTCTGTCCTTAGTATGAAATTTGTTGAAATCTGTGTAAGCTCAAAAAAAACTGGATGTGGTCAGCGGAATCAGCAGCAATCCCGATTTTTATTTGGAATACACAATTCAGCCCGTGAAGGAGTTTCAGGTTCTTAGTGCAAGGGCACAATATTTTTTCAAAGGAGACATCGGATCAAAGGCACGCATGGTACGAGATGGCCGGAGCTTGTTCAACTCGCTTCTGTTCCGTTGGTATATTTTTCTCTCTCTAATCCGAAATGCAGTTAGGCACTGATATTAGCAATAAAGCAAAATCACGCTCTGTCTACTACTGCCACTCATGCCCCAAAAGAGCCGAAAGCACCGCCAAGGCCTCATTTTTCAAGTTTAAGTTTCCATGCACATTCCAGGTTTAAATTTATGCTTTTCTCTGCTGTCTATGTCGTACCGTGGGGCATGGGAAAACTCGGGGGTCTGCAAGTCTGGCTTAGGTGGGAGAGGAAAGTCCAGGGACGATGGTGTTACGCTTGCTTGTACATCGGGAAAATTCCTGAAAACCGGCGTTCGTTATTCGGACCGTGCCGTGCAAGTGCCGTATGATACTACAGTACCTACTACCTACCATGACGACGGCATCGATAGGCAGGTGTCGGAAAGGACACGGAATATCGGTTAGTCGGGCCGTCGGGCAATGAAAAATACCGACAATGCCGTTTTCATTACGCCGACGCTCGTTATCCTGGCTGGCAATCGAGTAAGTATGTCGAGTCTCAAGCATGGACACACTGGAGGTATCATCGCCGCGAAGCAGAATTGTTCCAAGTGAACTGGGCAGTGCATTACTAGTATTTCAATTTGCTGCGCGGTTCGACTGCGGATTGTCATCGCAGCTGTGGCACCGAACGCGTCTTTGTCCTTTCCCTCCACCCTGAAATGTCCACACCTAAATCCCGAATGTACGAGAAACGACCGAAAAAGCCGCCAGCATGCGACAACTGCAAAGTATGCCTCCAATGTCTTTCCGACCACGTCTGACAAGATTGAATCAGGCTCGTCGCGTCTTGTGTCATTCTCAGCCAAAAGGTGCATCTTGCCCGCGTTGCGTCGAAAAGAACATCGTGTAAACACTTTGAATTACACTGAGGTTACCAGCCTAACTATGTTTCCAGTTGTACCACCACTACAGTTCGTCGCCAGGGAAGGCCGCATAAAACTGCTGAGGCGAATACCTCTTCGCCATCCCCCGCGGCAACGTCTCAGCCGGCGTCTCGACTCGCACCGTCATGCAAAGCCGTTCTTCGCCCGGATCTCGGGAGCACGGGCGACTGCCCAGAGCTAAATCCCGGTTTCGTGTCAAACTGTTTCGCGTGTGCGCATCGCTTCTATCTTTCCATCCTCAACCTTGTTTTTTAACGACACTCTACTCAGGTTTCAATTTCATCTCTGAATGCAACCACCCTTTCATCATTGCTTCGAACATCAATAAGGATATTCGCGCTGTTTCATTCCAGCTTCATCGTCTTTCTCCGCAATCGCGAGTTCTTGCCCTGTGCATCATCGCGCTTGCGTCTGTCCTATCGTTCCACGAGTCTGTACTCGGAGAAGGTCCACGCCCTAAATCCCTCGCCGATGACGTATTTCTGTTGTCCGACCCAGACGTCGTGGGGTGCGGTGCACGCCGTTGAAACGCTTGACGCGTGTGTGATAGTGAACTCGAAATTCCAACTCAACCCAACCAAATGCTGACCAGCAGCAAATCAACCCCAAAACCCAAAACCTTCCAACTAAATCCTTCAGAGTTCGACTTTCCAACACGATCGTCCTGCGCGCAAGTTCGGGGGCTCCAATCAAAGTATATGATTGTTGCAATTCAGAAAATAGCCGTACGTTCAACTTTGTTTTGATAATTGTTCCGTTTCGTTCCGTTCGTTCGTTCGTTCGTTCCGTCCCGTTTAAGATAGAGAGAGAGTGAGAGAGTGAAAGAGTGAGAAATCACAGGTGGGTAGACCCGGGCGTTGTATTATTTTTCCCCTATCTAATACACGCTCTTTTATACTACGACTGTTTGTACTTCTAAAATAAACGAAAACACCTGCAACTCTTGGTGTAGATTTCTTGAAACACCAAGGCGATGCCCATATTTAGGAGAATCCCGTCCCAAATTGGTTCACCTCTGGTATAATATGGCTGGTATCCCAGCAACCCAGGCTATGCACAATAGCTCCTCATTGTTGTAATAATATTTTCTCCTGGTATCCCATCCCCTACGGTTACCAGAGCGGTGCTACCGAGTCATACCAACCCAAAACACGCTTCAGGTTCCGTAAAACACGTTTGTGCCCACTTGCGACGCGTTTTATTGTCCATCAACCGGGTGCACGTGACCGCTTCCCAGCCATCATTGTCCCGTTTCACAATATTGTCGCCCTCCCCATTGTCCATTGTAATTTACCATGGTTACAGGCTATGCCCCATTGTACTCAGAGTGTCCATTGTCTCCCATGCAGCCCATGTCCACGAGTTCGCTGTTTCAAGACCAGAACCGCGCCGATGATGGCCGATCAAATCGCGACGGCACTTTCCCGTACCGATCAAATTCGTGATTTCTCTCGCTTTTGCATGTTTTCCCGCGTACGGCGAGTACCTGCTCTTCACCGTGCTCGCGTATGTAGAGCGTTGCGCGCAGAAGCGGTCAAGGCCGCGTGGGAGATCGGCATCATGTTCCAGCCCTCAACTGCGAACGGCGCATCATGCCACCTTTTGGATATTCTTGAGCAAAGTATGTGAATGACCCCCTTCCATTCCGTCCTTAACATTTGAATAGTCGATTTCTGCGGCACATGGAGGCCCTGGGCAAGTGCATATGTGACACACATCCGTGCGCTGGCCCCGATTCTGCGAGACGAGAATTTCACGACCACCCAAGCTGGAATTTGGGCAGGGGTTTTCGTCCGTGCAGTATCTTCGCATTGTTTCTTGTCGGCTAAAGATAGCTAGATGGGAGACGCATTCATCTCAATACGGAATAGGACACCGATTCTCCTGTGCGTCTTTGTCTTTGCTCCTTGAGTTGTTCTGATATGTGCATAAGCACTCTAAACGACCAACTGTTGTTGTCCGGCCCTGAACCGCCTTCCCTGGAGCAGCTGCTCGCCTCGCTCGAGGCATCTGCGGGAAAGCCAGGGCTGTCCGTTCTGTGGACATCGACAACGGCATGTACGTTGACCACAGGTCTGCTTTACGATCCTGAGCTTCTTCCGCAGATATGTTCCACATACCGTGTTTGGCCCGCCAGTTATTCGACACTATCAACGGCGGTAAGTTGTATTGCTTTTGACATATTCTATATATCTATCCCCTCACTCAATCCCAGATTACGCTCGCCTAACCAAACTGTCGGAAGTTGCCGTAATCAACTTCCTCTCCTCGCTCTCCCTCCTTCATTCTATATTGTCCCTTCTCTTGGACCGCATCGACGAGGCGGTCACCTCCATCAGGGAAGACAGCGCGCCGTTTTATGTTGGGGCCGACAACGAATCCCTCATGCGCGCGGCCGGCTGCGGAATCGGGCTCAGCTTCGCGAGTCTTGTTCTGCCGTTCTACCGCGAAGTGGCGACGCGCTACGCCTCAAGCGACCGTATGCAGCTGCTTTGCGCGCAGGTGCGCGACATGGCAGGCCGTGGTGCACACGCCCTTGCGCGTGGGTACAGATATCTTCACCCGCTACACTACGGTCCTGTGCACGCTGCCGCGGTCTTAACGTGGGCGGAGTGGTGCGTTGAGGACTCGGAAATAGACAGCCAGGCGTCGCTCACACCGGAAAGAGTGCGCGATCTCGCGACGTGCGTCCGCTTCCCGTTTTCGTTTTGGTTCGAGGTCACTAATGTGAATCTTATGTGTGTTTAGCTTCGCCACGGAGCTAAAGCTCCTGGGATACTCGCTGGAGGTTTTTTCGGCACCACAGGCCATCGAACTGACCCGCCGGATCGAGGGGCACATCGCTATCTCAAACGGCGCACCCGTACAAGAATTCTTCGATCAGGCAGCGCTCACAGAGATGTTCTTTCCACTTGAGGGGACGTGGATGGAGGGTCTTGCGGCGAACCACGGGGTGTCCCTCGATGAAACCGATTCGCTCGCTCTACAAAACGTGGGCGCTGCGCCATGGTCGTAGGGCTTTTTTTTATACCATCTCAATGGTGTGGCGAACTCCAGTGCATTTCAGCGGCCTGCCTTCTCTTTGCCCGTAACCTACTCTGCCCCATCATATTATTTCATTTCTCTTCAAGTTTGATTTCTTCAAGCGAACCCTAGACGGGACGCAACGGCCTGCCGTTGACGACCCCCGTCGCACCCGTAAAGACGGCGACGGAGGGCATCCGTTCCGTGCGGAATGAACCGTTTGCCCAATCTCGGAATCTTGTGCGACTCAGACGCCAATAGGCTTGATATCATTTAAAGCGACGCCCTCAGAAGCCCCGGGCATCAGGTTGTCTTGTTCCTATCCCTGGATACTATTTCCGCCGACCAGTCTGCTTGTTGGGGGGATGGCCCTGAACCTGGCGGGACGCACAGCAGACCTCTACAAGAAGACCTTCGAGCTTTACCCGCATCATTTGTAAAAAAAATGGTTCAACAGTGACAGGACCACTGCCCAAAAGGGCCAGCTCCCGGGTTTTTCTGCAACCAGAAGCTAAGTCGCGTTTCAATTGAAATGGACCCTTGTTCGGGCAACGTGCCACCTGCTGTCGCCTTCTGCAGATCCGGTCATTGGTGGTCGCCAGCGCTATATCAGGACGGATGGAAGCCTACGGGGGACGATATGAGGTAAGATGGGACCCACCAAGGACCCACAACTTCGAGGGTGGCGTGACGCGGCGTCCAGTCCACAGGGGAATAAGAACCTCCATCGCATGCTGTGTGCATGAGAAGAGTCGGAGGAATTCCGACTCCGAACTTGGGAGAACGTTTCAACAAACCGGGATTACCTACCAGACTGGAAACGGCGTACCAGAATGGAAACGGCGCTCCTCGTGTCACTGTACGGCCGAGATTGGCAAGAATACATAGAAAGCTCTAATGGGCGGCAACTACTCTCCAAGTTATGGAATCTCCAGAGTCTGCAATTGAGGCCTTCGTCGGCACCCAATTTGATTATATCGTCATTGGTCTGTAATATTCCGGTTTCCCGCTGGATTCTCACTGAATCCCACGTAGGCGGGGGCACCGCAGGGCTAGCTGTTGCGAATCGGTGAGCCACCTATAAAAATGTGACCCAGAGTCTCAGCAACGCTAGACTGTCCGAAGATTCAAACGTTACAGTCGGGATCCTGGAGGCAGGGTTACTGCATGGAAGGGATCCTCTCATCGATGTTCCTCGTCCGTTTCTTGTCTCTCGACTTTTTATGGCTAGATAATCACGTATTCCCTCCCAGATAACCTTGCCATGAACAATGGCAACCCGAAGTATGATTGGGTCTCAAGGCTCGTCCACGCTTGATGGAAAGAAAGAGATATAAACATCCTGATTAGCACCTCTCCGCAACCCGGAGCAGCTGGGCGCACCATACCGGTAGTTCGGTATGAGCTGGATTATCTCGCCTTTTGTCAAATTGAATTCGTGTTGATACAGAGGCAAACTACTAGGCGGCACTTCTGCACTGAATTACCTGGGCTGGGACCGCGGATCGAGGGAGGAATACGACGCTTGGGAACTGCTTTCCGACGCCAAGGGCGGCTGGAACTGGGATTCCCTCCTACCCTTTTTCACGAAAAGTGAAGATGCAACGACGGATCCGGTCAACCGGGACTTGGCTGTCGACTATTCGGCCACCAAGATAAACATCGTCAGCCCGGGGATCCCGAGTGAAGTTGCTATCGGCAAAGGAGGTCCTGTGAAGGTTATAACATTTATTTACAGCAGTGTCCACCCTGACCTTTCGATCAGACTTGTTACAACATGTGGAACACCGACTTGATCTCTCCCTATGTCAAGACCTGGAACACGCGTAACCAGGAAACTAACTCCAATCCCGTACGTTATCCACGTTCGATTGACGCATTGATTCCGAAAGCAGATCCCAGTTCGGTGGGTATGCTACTGGGCTATACAACTGCCGTCTCAGCCTGGACTTCGAAACTGGCAAGCGGATTACTGCTGCTTCTGCATATTATACGCCTGCCTCATCGCGCATCAACCTGAAGCTTCTGACAGACGCTCATGTACGTGTCATCCACCTCTCATGCGCCCAATCTTACCGGTTGAAAGGTGACCAAAATCCTGTTCAAACCGGAATTGGTCAATGACAAATGCGTCGCTGTGGGGGTTGAGTTCCTGGTGCACGGAAGAGTCTATTCAGTTTCTGCGTCCAAAGAAATTATCTTATCTGCGGGCACAATCCAAACTCCCCAGATTCTGGAGCTATCTGGTGTGTGGACAGCCCTTTGTATTCATTTCATCTACTCGAACTATCGGCAGGGATTGGAGATTCTAAACTGCTGAGAGATCAGGGTATTCGAACTGTCGTCGATCTCCCGGGGGTAGGAGAAAATCTTCAGGTCCGTTTTCTTAACTCATTCCGCACAGTGACAATGCGTTAAAGGACATTTTCAGAACCATGTATTCACACACGTCCACTTTCAAGCGAAATCCGGGATCCGAACTTTTGGTAGAATTCCAGATGATTTAACTTTCGCTGCTCATGTCTGCCTAGATGAACTGAGTAAAAACCCCGAGTTTGCCGCAGCGGAACAAGAACGCTAGTACGTAGTATCCAACGACCATTTCTGTCAACTGAAATATCCTTAGCGACAACACTGGGCAAGGATGGATGGCGGCAAACGATACCGTTGTCGTATTCACACCTCTGGACAAGATCGTGGAAGAACGCACCCTTTCAAATAAGATTGAGGGGATCGAGAGCAGCATTGCTGAGAAAAGCAAAGGGACACTGAACGAGCTGGCGATGCAACAGCATTCCATTCAACTGGACTGGCTGAGGCAGGGACGTCTTCCGCATTTGGAATTCCTCCTCCTCTCGCGGGGCTTCGTGAAGCCCGATCCGGAGGGAAGCTATTTTATGATGAGTACGGGTTTACAGGCGCGTTTCGAAATCTGTCAGGAACTTGGCTGAAACAGATGCCAATATGTAGCACCCATTCAGTCGCGGCTCTGTAGTACGTGTTTTTCTTTGAAAGGATCGACGAAATTCTGAATGATCCAAAACCTCCCAGCATATCCAGAGCGGAGACCCACTTCAACAGCCCCTCATTAATCCAAGGTATCTAAACGAAGAATTCGGTATGGAATGTACCCAGTCGCGGATTGTACTCTTGGACTCATTCTCCCAGATGTATTTTCGCTCTTATCGGGTTATAGAGAAATCGAAAAGCTCGCGCAGACGCAGCCTCTGGCGGGTATCATCGAGAAGCAGGTTATGCCTGCCATCCATTTGACTGATGACGAGGTTATCGAGTACGATTAGTGGTTTTCTCGATACCTTTGTAACTGATCGCTGTCTTCCAGGTATATTCGTGGAAGTTGTGCCGTGAGTCCACTGTAGAGTTTTCATGCAGTTCTCTATTGATGTGAATGGGGCAGTCCGGTGGTCACTGTTGGAAATCGTCCGCTTTCGTACTGCTCGATGACTTTGCTACTGATATCTAATACGTACAAACATCATGTACTGGATCTGCAATCTTAGCGTCCCCCCTCATCTGCGGGTTTGTCCGAGCCGTTCGAGTCCTCTAGGAGTCCCATTTCTAACAGGTTATTGGCCCCCGCGTCTACACCTTCGCTACAAGTCTATTCTGAGCACTAAAACACCCTCACCAATCGCCACGTCATCACCTCCACCTTACCCCCGCCTTTCGACATCTTCTTTTGGCCGCTTCTCAGCTTCTTTTTAATCATGACTACTCCATTCTCCCTTCTTTCTCTGGCCCAGACTGTCGAAGAACTCACTTCTGACAATTGGCACAATTTCAAGGACGAGATTCTCATCGTCTTCAATGCTGATGGGGAATCTGCTGGAATCGTCGATGGCAAAACCCCCAAACCCACAGAGGCACTTGCTGCCGCTGCCTGGGATAAGAGGGACAAGGCTGCTATGACGATCATTTGGGCTCGCATGTCCAAAGATCTTCGCTCACTTGCTAAAGGCGTCACCTCTGGCTCAGCCCTCTATGCCAAGCTGAAAGCCAAATTCGAGGCTTCCACCTGGTCACGTCGCGTTTCTCTCCGTACCGCGTTTCACACTGTAACCCACGACACGTCCCTGCCCGTGGAAAAGTATGTCAACAAGGTCACCGAAATTCGTGACCAGCTCATCGCACTGGGTGAACCCATATCCGACAACTATTACAAGGATGTTCTCCTTGCGAACCTCGACCCTCTCTATGTCAGTGTTCGCAACACCCTACTTTCCCAGCCCGCTGGTGAAAGCAAACTTGACTCTGTCAAAGCCGTCCTTTGCGGTGCTACCTATATCACCCCAACTGGCAGCCAAGTCAAAACGGAATCCGAGGAGACAGCCCTCGCAGCCCGTAGCGGTGGTGGTGGTAGAAAGGTGTTCGCGTCGAGTGGGAGTGGTCACGGGAATCCCGGACATCGCGATCGCGATCGCGCCGCTCACACCTCTAGCGGTGATGGGCAAGTTTTTGGGAAGGATGACGAAAAGGGTTTTCGTTGGTGCGATCCCACTCACGAGGATCATTGTCATCGCTGCGGTCGGCGGAACCACATAGCCGCTCGATGCGTTGCAGATATGCCAAAGGAGATCAAGGCTTGGGTTCTCGACCGTCCTGGCGCTAACGAACATTCACATGCGGTCCACGAAACGTATGTGGCACATTCATCTTTCTTGCCTCGTCGCCGCCGTCCTTCTCCTTCCCACATTCATTCCAATTGGCGTTCGGACATTCACAACTGCAATTCCGACTAGGTATTGCAACAACCAGGAGTGTGGATGCCACGACAACTCGGATTTGGAAGAAGATCAAGTCGACGTTGGAGTTGTTTATGAAGCTTTTCTTTGATTGAATGGGAGCATTTTTTATTTCTCTCCTGCTTTTGTTTTTGTTTCAGTGGGAGCTTGCTTATCTCGCAGAGTGGGAGTGTTGGAAATCGTCCGCTTTCGTACTGCTCGATGACTTCGCTACTGATATCTAATACGTACAAACATCATGTACTGGATCTGCAATCTTAGCGTTCCCCCTCATCTGCGGGTTTGTCCGAGCCGTTCGAGTCCTCTAGGAGTCCCATTTCTAACAGTCACTACATGGGTGGGTTGGTCCTCAATGTGTGTCCCACCTTCTCATCCCAAAATTTTTACAGGAACTGCTGCCATGGCGCGCCGTGAGCTTGGAGGCAAGTCTTTCAATTTCATGGCATTCATCAACTCAAACGTTCCTTGTCTGATCACAGGAGTGGTAGATAATAACCTCAAAGTCCACGGAACGGCAAATTTGCGTATTGCGGATGCAAGCATCATCCCAATCCCGATAGCGGCCCATATCCAAGCTACTGTGTACGCTATTGGAGAAAAGGTAGGCTTTGTGTTCGTGTTGTCTTTGTCCCTACTGATTCCCGACCGTCTAGGCTGCAGCGCTGATCAAGGGGACAACATTCTGAGGAATTAAATCGATGGTGGTTGCTCCGAAATGTTGTGGGCTGCTGCAGGAAAAGAATTGATGTATTTTTCTGAGAAACGAGTGTGTTTGAACCTTTCCGAGTTCGTAATCCACGCTGGCCATGATGCACTCGCACATTCCAGGCCAAAACAGCCATAATCTGACCGGTAGAACCATAGAACCCATATTATCCCGACCTATGAATTTTTACCGTCTAAAAATCTGCAATGTACGATGGTCAGCACCAACGCAGTGACCGAACTTTTTCGCCCTGCACTCGTGCATGGTGCTTTGGCGGAGGGGAATTTTAGTCCACCAAACATCCTTTGTGGCTAGTCTGTTGTCTTGTTCCATTATCTGTAATCTGATTGGAGCCCAAGCTTTCGAAGATAAACTCCAGCAATTTCTGGGTAGATCTCAAACCGAATCGGAAGTCGATCCCCGCTGAAAGATGCGGCTTAAGGATTCAGCCCTCCCGGCATATCGATCCCTCCGATTGGGTATTTTTCTTTTATACGAACAGGATCACCTCAACAATCAGACAGATCTCAATTACAGTTAATTTTTGGCTCCACTAATTTGCGCGAACTCGACCAGTTTCCATAGCACCTTTCAGCAAGATACATTTGATTGTGGGAAAAATACAGACTCGACACTCTGTTTGTAACCTTGAAACCTGACTGTGAAAGCATATACACTCTTTTCGAAAATTGAACCCCCCTATCTATAATCTAATCTTCCATCACAAATTCTTGGTTTAATCTACGGTAGGTAGGTACTTAGGTAGGTAGGTAGGATTACACAGCACGGTCCCGCTTAGGAACGCCGGGGCCCAGGAATTATCTAAGTTCCTGGTACCAACTTAGGTACCAGGTCTACGTATCACAATTGCGAACCCCGATCGTAGCGGTAACTTCCGGCTCCAGGCCTTTGATGGGCCCACCCGAGAATTCCGACCCCGATCGCAGCGGTAACTCCCGGTTCTAGGCCTTGGTCGGCCTTCCTGCGGTCCATTCCTCTGTTATCTTCATGCCTCTGTCTCACTCTTATAACATGCATGGTGGGCTGCCTTTTTTTTTGTCTTAATGTTTTTCAATAGCTACAGACATATCCGAGGTGTCTAGCCCAACTAGATGTCCAATGAAATTTGTGTAGATCTTGGAGACAGTCATTTGTCGCCTCCATATTTATTAAATCGGGAGTTTGAACTCCACAAGGGTGATAATGGAGTTCAAACAAGCTACGTGTCCGATCTCTCAGTCAAGTACGTCGCAATCAAACATTTTGACATCCTGGCATGGCTTGAAGTCTTGAACGTTGGGAAACAGAAACTTGACTTACTGACTGCTTAGCTACAACACAGTTGCACACGCAGTTGTCACTTTTTCCTTGGGTTGTTTGGCTCTCACCCAGTGAAATGGTGACTCTCGAAGCAACGGTGAAATGAACCAGAACGCAAAATGCTAATGCTAAGTTGGACAAGATCCAACTAACTAACACCAACACTAACACTCTAATCAAATCAACCAATCTCCTCTCTTAATGAGTGTCAACGGTGTGAGTTCAGGGTTTTAAGATCGTATAGACGACCCTAGAGCAAGTTGTACTCATAGAATTCTTCTGACTGAGTTTGTCTCGACAAGATTACTCGGTCTTGACGCAAGTCTGTTCTTATAGTATAGGTCTTTGTCCAAAGGACAGTGCAGCAAATGATGAACAAATGTGTGTGTTTTACGACCAAAGGTCAGGTTTGTTGTCTGTTAAGATGGTAGGGTTGCCCCAAGGTAGTGTTGATACAAGATCTCAGGTAGGTTTCGGTCAAGATGACTTTCAAATCCAAATCTTTGATCTATTGGTTCTATCTCAGTGTCTAGTGGGCTAACCCCGAGCGACCCTACTCCGCTGATACACCGTGACAACGGGGTACCTCCGGCAATATGTGCTACCTTGTCTCGACAATCCTGCCCATATTTATACCTAAATCCAAAGTCCCTTACTCCATGTTAATTACTCATATCCCGACCGCCGGAACTGCGGATTCCCACAGATTTAGAATGTAATCCCTCCGATTGGTTGGTCGAGGAGTCATCTCGACTCATGAAACTGCTCAGTTGGTTGAGTCTCGAATTGGTTCTGTTTTCCTACTATTCGTCTGTTCTTCGTCAGTAGCTCTATGTCCCGAGCTCGCGAGGGTCTTCTTCGTCTCGACAGCCTTCGTAGCTTGAATACGGTATCCCTAATTTATGGTTGTCTCAAACCCTTCTTGTATAAACTCTTGTTCTTGGTAAACTTCGGATCTCTCCGTGTCTAAATTTGGATGTTACTCCGTTTCCGTAGAATAACATGTGAAACTCTAGTCCGGATCTCGTCGGACTTGACGGTCTGGGCCCACACGTGATCTAACGCGTCGTGGTCTCGATGCCAAATAGATGCAACTTTGGTCATGTCAATCATTGCTGAGCAACTTCGGTTCGCCTGCGCGCAGTATTGTGAATTTCCTTCCCTTCTCCTTGGTATGTGTCCTAGCAAACAGCCTCAAGCCTTCTGATGACTTGGTTTCTCTGTCACAAAGTCCGTCTCGACCATGTAATAAGCCCGATCTTGGCCCCATTTGTGAAGGTACCGCCATAGGGTCTTCCACATTGTCTCGACAGTGCTAATAGACTTGTAGGCTACTCATTCGGAGCTCCCGAAAGCCTCTTGTATATAGAGAATGCGTGTTTGACTACTAGAAATATGCAAAATGCACAAATTCCTGTGTACTTGATTACACGGCTTATCACCGATTCTGGCAGGAGGTACCAGGACATGCCCGGAGGGCCTTAAGAATTTACAGGCACTTTGTAAACTATGGTCCCTGGACTTCTCCATATCCCAAAGCCAGAGCACCACACTTTGAAACAAGTGATACAATCAATTTTGATGTGATGGCCGGGTGAGCCCTCCATTTTCTACAGCTCGGGTGACACCGGCGTGGCGGGCGGCAATAATATTTGCCTCGACGCAAACCGTAAATTAGGCTGTTCTGTCTGCATCAACACTATCAGACCAGCTTTCCGCCAACGGAACAGTTTTCAACACAAGGTTCCCGGTAAGCATCGGTGCGTCGTTGCTCAGATTTCCTTTCAGGTTGCCCATGACTAATGTTACACAGTCCACATGTCCGTTTGTGACCTCGGTCGGCGCGACACAGATCCTCCCCGGCAATACCGTGAATGACTCCGAGAGCGCATGCGAGACAGTTATTTTCTCTGGTGGAGGATTCTCGAATATATTCCCGTCTGGGGGATCTATGGAGAAACGGTAACCATAACCCCTGGTCTCTAAGTAAATTGGAGACCTTGAAGTCAAGGGTTCGAACCTCAGTAAAGCCATTCCTGGGAGGTTTAGTGGGTATTACCTTAATTGGTCGAGTCCCACACTGTTCGGCAAATGCTGTTCGTGTGTAAATGCATCCCTACCCTTTGGATTTTGGGGGGTCATGTGCCCCCTGACCCTTGCGGACCGGCGGGGATAATCAATTATCAGTTGCCAAAGGTCATAACAAACGCACCTCCAAAAATATATATATATATATATATTCCTGTCAGTTTCCTCCACCATAATGATAATACCTGAGTGAAAATTCAATCCTCTGTTGACAGGATGCCGTCGTATCAGGCCAGCGTAGTCAGGAGCTTCCTAACTAGGGCTGGGTATTATATCTAATCCCGGATGTAATTTACAGTATCAATTCAGGGGGGGTCTGGTATCTTAAAAAGGCCTTGTAATTTACCGTAATTTACAGCGCCGCAGGCCCGAATTTTTTACCGTAATTTACAGTAAAAAAATGGTTGTAAAGTTTGTAAACTATGTAAATTACGTGTAAATTTTACCATCCACCATCATTCTTGCCCCAGGACCCACTGCTGGCACACCTTCTGAGGAGTAGCTGGGGTGCTGCGGGCAGTGGAAGCAGTCGGCTTGGTCGTATCTTCGGGGGCATGACGAGCCACAAGGGCAGGTTGACAAGTACCTTGATGGCGAGATGGTACACATCAAATGAATAACAACTGTCCCTTCCTGGGTTTCCGAGTTGGCCTCGTCCTCCTCGAGAGCGGTATGACCATATAGATATTTCTGATTATCGAAATCATCCACTAGATGGCAGTTCCGCCGCCGGAAAGACTCGCCCAGAGCTTTTTGAACATATATACCACTCCAGAAGCAACGACTGGCCTGTGGGAGTGAGCTAGGTCGGCTGGAAGATCCCAGAGGAATTTCAAGAAAATTACAAAAATTACATCCCAAACTGGAGGTCCCTGGTAAGAAATGTAAATTACATGTAATTTACATGTAATTTTTTGGTTGTAAATTACAGAGCCATTTAATACCCGGCACTATTCCTAACTAACCACCCTCCCCCTTATACAAACAGCCAATTCAACAACAGCAGGAATGCTCGTGCTTACCCCGATCTCGCTGAAAACGGGGCCAATTTCGTGGTCGGTATGTAACGATGGCTCGTGACTGTTGGGTTTGCTAAATTGCGACCTTAGGAGTCAATCACGAATTCGGGCTGGTGTACGGGACGTCGGCATCGACACCAACCACCGCCTCAATGTTCACCATGATAAATGATGTCCGGCTGGCGGTGGGCATGAAACCCGTCGGGTTCGTCAATCCTGCGGTCAGTAACGACTGTGTTGTTGAATTTCTCACACTCATCTTTTGAAATGTAGATTTATTCGGAGGCCTTCAGGATAGGATTCAACGACATAACCATAGGCGGAAACCAGGTGCGTTGACTGTCATTTATTTTCTTCGCCTGTTTGATCCAACTGTTTTAGGGATGCGGTATGCATTATTTCCTGGGCTTCACATCTGTATGAGTTGTTGCTGATTTCATCCGCTGGGTACACCCGGGTTTACATCGACTGCCGGTTGGGACCCCGTCAGGGTACGTCCTTTGTCTAACTAGCTTCAGGCTTCAAATTTATCTGGGGAATTGTCAGGGTGTGGGTACACCCAACTTTGAGAGATTGGTGCTACTGTTCTTGGCGTTACCTTGAAGCTACCGGAGTTTAGAACATATGGGGAGTCCGAGCTGTATGTCCGAGACGTCCATAATGGTCTTTCTTAGGGAAAGAAGTGGTGCCATGGGTAAAATAAACCCTGTCGGAATCACTATCGCCAACGGATCTAAGCTAAGGATTTATGAAATCCAGACGAGGAGTAGAGCACGCCGACCCGAAAATGTCATTGTTCGGGGCAAGATGGAGGCATTCAGATTTCATTTCTCCTTAAATATTATTGCTAGCCTGGAGAATTGTCCCCAGTTCTCGCTGTCTGGTGTACTTTAAGTGCTCTGTACCTCATGCGGGCGCCAAAAAAGGTTCAAAACTCATCTTGTGAAGCGGAAGGGTAGAATCATAGATAGTGGAGCCGGAAATCGACTCCTAATGTTACCGAATCAATCATGCAAACCACCCATGATGATTCTCAAGTTTTCAACATGGATTGAAATCGAACATTCACGTGCTGGGAAGGTATCGGAACATGCCGATCAAAACGCGCTTACTTAGCGGGTGGTGGGTGGCACAAGGACAAGTGTCTTGCCAACGTCTTGTCCTCGGTACTATCTATGCATATATCACTCCGGAAAAGGCTTGTTTGGGGCCTTTCAAAAATGTATTTGTAATATTTGGTTTGAGGTGTTTGAGGCCAACCTAAAGCCCGACGGCCCGTCCCGGCCCGGCGCCTTCAACTAAACATATCTGATCAGGAGTGCGCCTTAAACTGAACGTTTACTGTCACGCTTTTGGGAGGCCCAAAGACATCACAATTTCTGAAGTGTATGTTCCAGCCTTCCAGGTCAACGGTGCCGTGATAAGGATCTAGATCATTGTCAAATCTTGGTCAAATCCGTTAAAAGCGAGCTGTGACCATGATGCGCCTCTCCCCTCTTCCCACCATGAGCTCACAACTTTCGAATGAGCTGTTGCTGAAGATCGTCGAACATCTTCCGCGTGGCGCACTCAAGGGGCTCTGCCTGACCTCTCACACTTTCAAGAGCCTCTCGCGACCTCACCTGTTCTCGGACTTTGTTTTCCACCCTTACGCCGCTGGTGGTGATGGTCTCAAGTTGCCTGCACCAGCAGAAGTCGACACATGTCTTCAACGTCTAAGCTTTTGGGCATCAGACGAAATAGCTCCGTTCGTCCGCTCGTGTGACATCCATCCTTGGTATGATCGAGAAGACTGTGCCCCCACAGAGTCGCCGTTCATTCTACTCGCCGCTTTCTTCGAACACCTTGGCCGATTCGTGAGACTGGAGAGGCTTCTTGCGATGGAAATTGATTTCACGCACGCCGGAGTCATGGCGCTCTGCCGCTCGTCCGTTCGGGACGTCACCATCGACATGTGTCGCCTTCCTGAGGGTATCGACTTTTCCTCTCTGGCATTGAATGTATCCAGTTTCTGTTACGGAGGCTTCCAGCTTCGGCCACAGTGGATTTCTCTGCTACGTCCACAGTACCTCCGTAAACTGCAGCTTCGGAACCGCGAGCCCCTTGAACTCTTTCGCGACAACACCGACTCCCTCCCATCGTTTTCTGATGTGGAGGTTTTATCCCTGCGGGTGGACCCCTCGCAAATATCCCACAACTTCTCACTTCTGGCCAAATTTCCTGCCGTTCAGGCCTTATCGCTGCAAACCTTGGATCCCAACCCATTTGGTGGATCCCTTCCGGAGATCCAGTTTTCCGAACTCCTTCCTGTCCTCAGAGAGTACAGTGGCACTTTCGAAACCGTGCCTATGTTTTTGCCCCTCCGCACGCTGAAGCGAGTCACCGTGGACGGCAGATGCAATCCCGAGGGATTCGTGACGCGACTCCGGAAACTAGGGTCACCCACCAATGTTTCCTCCCTGAACGCGAAGTTCTACGGCTTTGCACACGACAAGCTCGATACCATATGCACCGTCTTCCCCGCGCTCGTGGAGTTGCGCATCGACGTTTGGCTCATGGAAGTCTGGCTCTTCGGCCTTGACCAAGTATCCACGCCCTCCGAGGTGCGTATCATTTGTTCCACTCGGTTCCCAAGCTCATTCGGAGCACCACTGCAGGCGACGTCTTTTTTCCGAATGCTTGCGGAGAAACCAACCCTGCCAGCGACGCTGGAACGCCTCGCCATCTGCTGGGAGGTTGAGTCCGGTCCCAATGCCGAACCTCGCGACCGCGAGCCTGAGCTTCCCGCACTGCCTGCCTTGCGCGATGCGCTTTTGGCTAAGTGCCTGAACTTGAAGTGCTTCTGGCTCGATGGGCACGATTATCTCCTCCAATGGCGGAGATGGCCCGGTGGTCGGGTAGTGGAGCGCACTGCAACAAATCCCCGTGAGTCGTCTGGACCTGATTATGTCGCGTTGAGGTACTGATACTCCGGACTAGATGATGCGGAAGTTTTGCGCAAAGATTTCAGTGCCTTCTGGGAGGCACGGTGACGGCCGAACAGCCAATGATCTCCACCTCTGGCCATTCAACTTCGAGTTTGTAGTATTCGCTCCTGTGGAACGCGCATATGCGACAGTTTTGTCGCTGGTCGTAAGAATCGTATATCCTCGGTGTATCTTAGATTTTAAATTTCATTCTCTGAGTTTCAGGCGATGATTGTAGATGCACGCTCTTCTTGCTCCGCGAACCACGTTTGCTTGACACCTACCTTAGCGGGTCAAGCACGTTTTACCAACGTCTTACTGTCGGATTTCTTCCAAGTATTTTTCTTCCGACCTCTGTGAAACCCCGCAACCATTTTCATCCGTACGCGTTGAACCCACCCGGCCCACCCATTATCCGCTAGATCGTGAAGCTCAAGATAGAGAACATGCTTATCAAAGAACCAACGACTTCAACCGATTCAGCGATAGACTCTTGGATCGTCGAATTTATCAAGTGGGATTTCGGAATCCCATGTAGTGTCTCAATCGGATACCAGAGACGCATCACGTTCCCCGCAGGCTCTTCCGCACCCGCTCCAACGCCTTCCCCAGTTCGTTGCTCCCCTCCAGCGTCTTTCCTACGCCCCAGAACTTTTGGTTGGTGTAGTTCTATTCGGGCATATCAGTAAAATTGATAGAAGGAAAGAAGTCGAGAGGGAGGGAATGGAACGCAATGACACGCACGACGATATCGGCATCCCCCGTGCCAAGTAACAACGTCTTGAGCTCCGCGTTCTGGCTGAATTTGTGCCAGAGCGCGATCTCCATCTGCATCATCACCATAATACATATTGGCACTGGCTCGGAAAAGCAGAGCAGAGGTCTGACCTTGGCCACTCTCATCCTGACCCAGTCCGGGTGCTCCTGCGCCTCATACGCCACGCTCAGTGCGCGCGCCTTGAGAGGGGACTTTGATGCGGTCCGGATGCGCTCTGCGATGTCGGGGTGGTTGTCCATATACTACGTAGTTGAGTTCAGCGTGCTCGAGGCGATGCGGAAGGAAGGAAACGAAAAAACGCACTTTGAACGCCTGGAACAGGTGCGCCGAGGTCGGGTATTCTTTCCCGCCATACTTGACAGGATGCGGGGAGACGTTCGTAAACCCGTAGTATGGGTCTGTTTTCCGGGGATGGAATAAGATGCGTGGCCGGGGTTGCGAGGGTGCGGGAGCAGAGTTGCCGCCCCACCGATCTTGCACCCAGTTGCCGCAGCTCTGCAAAACGTGTGAGATGAGATGAGATGGGGATATAGAACGCCGTACCGGGCAGTTGGATGGCATCGGTGAGCCAAGAGCCGGAGTAGCGCAAGGTCTTGAGCAATGCGGACACGAGGTGGGTCGGTTGAAGGTCCAGGGATCTATGGCCTGGTGAAGATGTTTTTGGATGGGCACACGACGTAAGCACTTGACCCACATTGCCATTCTGCAGGACCGGTACCCCGCCCGTTACGGTTTGATATTGAAGCGCACAGGCGCTATTGAATGGAGCCGTACCGTGCATTTGGGGTTGAAGAAAGCTCGTTGAGGTCTGGTTAGCATCTTTTGAGAGTAGAATCGGTCAGTACATGCATCGCCAACTCGATGCATGAACGAACCAACTACCCGCCACAACTGGAGCTGGTTTTGTTCCATTGCACTCAGGCGCGCATTTACGCTTTCGCCGTCTCGCCGTCGGGCTGTCTCGTCGTTTGACAGCATGCGTTGGATATTCAGCAAGGCCGAGATCTGGGTGCCCCTTTGATCAATCGCGTTCAATGTATGGGGAAGGCGCTCACCTGGAAGGCGTTCGCTAGTGCACTGATCCTCCGATAGAAGGAGTCTATCTCGGAAGTGCGAGAGTCGGAGGTAAACAATGATTTGAAGAAGGAACGCTCTTGCTCCTCCCGAACGAAGGACTGGATGTCGTTCAGCAAGCTGCCGTGAAAAAAAAAATCAGGATCGGCCGATCGGCCGGCAAATTAAGCACCAAACCTGTACAGATCCTGCATGGGTTTGGTACAAGCGGACTGTGCGAGCCTCGATGCACTGAACTCTGCGTTCAGCGTTTCCAGGAGGTGCGCTACTGAGGTCGCGAGAACTTCGAGTTGGCGATTGCTTTCACCCGCCTGCTGGACGGAGGAGACGATCAGCTTGAGGAGGGAGAAGGCCGCGGAGAGGCCAGGGACGGGAGTCATCCCGAGTATCATATCGAGCCCCAGTTCGAGAGACATCGTAGAGCAAGCAGAGTTGGATCCAAATAAGCGCCCGAGGCAGTGTTTGTGTCGATAGCCATCATAGTATCAAGGCACGGGAGCTGTTTGGGATTCGCTTTAGACGTCAGGCAGTTATACTAGTACTACCTACCTACCTACCCTGTCTTCAAAGAAGGAATTTCTGATACCGTCGACCTCTCGAGTTAGTCGTCGCGCTGCTGCATGGAGGTTTGGATCAAAAGGTTGGTCTCTCGGCAGATCCCGGCGGACGATTTCTGATTTAGTTTGAGACAGCAGGCTTTCCGATGAAATTCCTGTTCTATTCGAGACCTGCCACTGGTCCGATGTAAAAAACATTTCACATCTAAGTAACACCACCGGGCTTCACAGAGGGAACGAAAGTCAGGGAAACACTCGTCTCCCGTGGTCAGACTCCACAGACTTATATGACAGTCGATATAATTCCAGTAAGGAAACGCAGGGTGTGCATCGAGTCCTAAATCCAGTATACAATCCATATCTCGTTTGATTCGGGCCCATGCCATGTAGCTGTTGGAGGTCCGAGGAATCCTTTTTTTTTGGTTCGGTGGCTTAGTTGTGAGCAAGAGGCGTGAGCGGGGGACCGAGGTGAGACGTGAATTAATGAGGGCGGAGATGGGCTTTTATCAAACTTATGACAGCCACCATTCAGCCTCACTTGATTGGTATATAATTTATTTTCGCTTTGCAACAGCTGCAGCTTTTGATTCGGAAGAGATAAGAAAGGCAGACTTTTAGCTGCAATGGAATCTCCTCGTTCTCGTCTGTACCATGACATGATGCCTTTTTGTGGCCACAATCTAATCTCAAGTCCACCATATATTCGGGGGACTCGAACAGGAAGAAAAGGCAGGGGGGTGCGTGTCACTATTACTGTCAAGTATCAATGATAGAATCCAGACTTAGACAGCCCTCGTTCGACTCGAGGCCCTGCCAATGCGCCCATACATCGTCAAGCTTTTTATTTATCCGTGAATTCTGCGAGGAGTTTGCACAACCTACTGTATATTGCGGAACGCCTCAAGGTAGGCAGGGGAGGGTAGCAAATTAGGCTGCCTTGATTCCACCCAATTCCACCCAAAAGGAACTTATTGAACTAGAAATTCCTAGGGCATCAAACCGTGCGTAATACGCCCACGGGCGTATCAATTACGCCGTATTTTCGTTACGCCACGGCCAAACCCGTACGTCAGGACCCTTGGAGAAGGCTCAGACGGGACGGGTCCCGTGCGTACCGTACGTTTACGCCGTTTTTACGGGTTTCCCACATCCCAGAGCTAAGCTCGATAGTTTGAAGGTATTTTTTAGGCATTTCACTTTATTTCAGAGCCACAGGAGTCCCAGGAAGGTCTTAGGGTTCTGAAGGTCGATTCAACGGTCTCACAGTAACTCAAATCGTTTGCATAGCTTGAGCCGGAGGCCTCGGCCCGTCAGTCGGCGATGTCGGCGATGTTAGATCACTAATAACCGACGTCGGCAGAAGTGGCGCCGCCCAGCGGCTGTTCGGCAAATTTCGGCACGGCGGGCGATGAAGTGATGGCAACGATTCGGCATCTCCAGAGATGTCCGTTTTAGGTAGCCGTAATTTACGCGTAAACGGACGGTTACGGCCCCGCGTATACGGGTCGAGCCGTACCGCTCCCGTGCCGTCTGGCAACCCACCAAGGTCGCTGACGGGACGCGGGCGTAACCGTATTTACGCCCCGTAATCCCGTAAAATTACGGGACGGCTTGATGCCCTAGAAATTCCCCGTTTGACTCGAGGTGCTGCCGTCGAAAAAAAGGCTGACGTCCATATTTTGGATTATACGTTTGCCACCGAAAAAAATCATTCACTCGAAATCAACCAAACCGTCTCGGAGTTTTCATGTTCACGCCAGAACATGGCCACGTGCTGGGAAAGCTGCGGGTCGAACCGATCAGACTTGGAAACAAACAGAACCAAACCTTGAAGCCAC
Source organism: Mycena galericulata (assembly GCA_029289565.1). Lineage (NCBI taxonomy): Eukaryota > Fungi > Basidiomycota > Agaricomycetes > Agaricales > Mycenaceae > Mycena > Mycena galericulata. Next base: position 9,148 of record JARKIA010000165.1, on the reverse strand, counting down.
CCCCGCTCGTCCATCTTGATGCGTATCCAACACGCGTCTCCGCTCATCTATCGCCTTGTTCAGCCATATATTGGGTCAGGTCAGTCAATTCGAAAGATCATCTACAGGCTACTTGCCACTCAATATGCCTTTCTGCCTTTCCCTGGCTGAGCCTCTGAGGCCGCTAGCTGTGGCTGGTGGGCCACGAAAGTGTTTTTCAACCTTCGTTTGTCGTTTCATCAGCAGAATCCGGGGGCACGACGCGCGCCATTGCCGTTACCTCGTCGCGAGCTGTATTGGGAACTTGCCCTCGTAGATTTGGTGTGTCGAACGCAACTCCTCTCATCACGGATCGCTCCAGGGGCAAGGTGGAGCAGTAAGAAGTGTTCCTGTATAACTCCCGCACAACCAGCTCCCGCGCGAGGCGAAACGGCCCGCTCCGTCGGTCAAAGGAGGCGGCTTGCCGTCAGCAACATGGTGGTGAAGGGCGAGTTACGATTCCGGGACGCCTCGTCACTATGTATCGGCACAGAGGATCTCTCCTTGAGAATCGTGGGGTCTGACAGTTCAAATGTGAACACCGGGGTCTTATGACCCGAGCAGTTCTTGTTCCCACCGGCGGTTCGAGCGAAGGCGCATTCTCGCGGGCGTGAGTTATCTCATCCAAAATTATACGCTGGGTGAGCAATACTAGGCGCTGCACCTCGCTGCACCGCCCGAAATATTTCACTCGGTCTGTCCTATCAACGAACTGCGTTTTGTTTCTCACCGTTGTGGGAGAATTCCTGGCGACCATCGTGTGCTACCTCATATTTATACCATTGCGCTGACTTAGGCTTATCGTCCTTCCCCCAGGATGCTTGCGTTCCTAACGACGCTCGTGGCTTTAGCCACCGTTTCCGCCGCGCCAAGCTCAATTCGCGTCCTGCACGAAAAGCGCGCCGTAGAGCCCGATGTCTCTGGATGGAGTCTAGCGCGCCGACTGGAGCCCAGCAATCTCATTCCTCTGCGCGTGGGCCTGCGGGAGCGAAATCTGGATCGGCTCGAGGACCTGCTCCTCTCCGTCTCGCACCCGGATTCCCCGACATACGGAGAGCACTGGTCGCCCGCGCAGATCGTCGACATGTTCGCGCCGTCTCATGAGACCATCGCGGCCGTGAAGGATTGGCTCATCGACTCCGGTCTGCCAAGTAATCGCCTCCGCCTTTCCCCCAGCCGCGGATGGATTGAAGCGGATGTAACCGTCGAGGAGGCAGAGAATCTCCTGCACACGGAGTACCACGTCTACACGCATCCCTCTGGCGCGACACAATTTGGTCAGTTAAATGCCCGTTCAATCAGTCAAATAAATGCTGAATGCGCATGAATAACTCATAGGATGCCACAACTATTCCGTCCCCGCGGATGTCAGCAAGCACATCGACCTCATCAAGCCCACCGTCCAGTTTAATCACCGCGCCCCGGCCCCCAAGCTGACCAAACGGTCGACGCCATTCACGCGTCCCATCCCCATGATTCATACGAACGGGAAAACAGCCAACAAGGATGCGTCCTCATTAACATTGGCCACATGCGACGAGTTCATCACCCCCGACTGCCTGCGGGCGCTGTATAATTTCCACTACACACCGCGCGAGACGAAGAAGAATACGTTTGGAATCGGTGGGTCCTTCACTCATCCACCGCCAACCTGATCTCATCTCGATTTAGTTGAATTTACGCCGCAGGCATTTTTGCAACCCGATCTTGACCTGTTCTTTGCGTGAGTTGACAACTTCCTTCTCAACAAATCTCCATACTGATGCAAATCTCAGGAACTTCTCCCCAAGCCAAGTCGGGACAAAGCCCATACCGGTCTTGATTGACGGAGGCTCGTCGGCTTGATGGTAGTGGAGAATTCTTGTTAGCTAATTCAATTTGCAGCGATCGTGCAGACGTTAAACCAGAGCTTTGACTTCAATGGGGAATCAGATTTGGATCTTGAGGTGAGACATCAGCCAAAACTCTCCCGTACCGTGGGGACCAACGCTTTGCTCAGTACGGAATGACTCTGACGAACCCACAACCGGTCCAACTTCTTCAGGTCGGAGACATCGTCGAGGGTAGATTGCGCTTCTTCTACCGTAACGACGCCTAATGCGATTCTTGTCCAGGCGCTGGGTTCGACAACTGGCTCGATGCCGTCGATGCTCCTTTCTGCACATTCGAGGGTGGGGACGATCCCACTCAAGTGAGTGCGGATTTGGTTGATGCTTCCTGCGTTAACGCATAAATAACCAGGACGGGATCTATCCCGACCCGCTCCCGGGTGGCTTCAAGGGTGGGTGATGATTTCCTGTCATTCAGAAGTTGAGTACACATGACGTCTGCAGGGCCCGAATCATGCGGGATCATCCGTCCCCCAAACACCGTCTCCCTCTCCTACGGCCAAGACGAACAGACGATCTCTGCCTTTTCTGCGACCCGGCAATGTAAGTTGAGCATGACCGCCCAGTATTCCGGAATCTTACCGAGGTGTATAGGCAACGAGTACGGGAAGCTCGGGCTGATGGGCACCTCTATCTTTTACAGCTCGGGCGACAATGGCGTGGCCGGCAATGGAGGTGTGTGCCTCGATGCGAACCGTAGGCACCCCATCTGCATCTATAGTACTAGCCGTTGTTTACACCTTACGTATCAGACCAGCCCTCGGAAAATGGAACGGTCTTCAACCCCGACTTCCCGGTAAGCAGTGGGCTTGTCGTTCCCCATATTGTTTTCTTCTGTTCGCTCATAATCTTTTACGACAGGGGACGTGTCCATTCATCACCGCGGTCGGCGCAACGCAGATAATCCCCGGCAATACCGTGAATGACCCCGAGAGCGCATCCGAGACGGTTATATTCTCTGGCGGCGGATTCTCGAATATATTCTCGTGAGTTTCCTCCTTCCCGCCTTCGGCCTAAATGCGTTGTTTCATCATTGTTATATGCACAGTTTACCGTCGTACCAGGCCAGTGCAGTGAAAGGTTTCCTGAAAGACCACCCTCCGCCTTTCACCAAGGGCCAGTTCAACGACACCGGTAACGTTCGCGCGTACCCCGATCTGTCTGCAAACGGGGTCAATTTTGTGATCGGTATGTGAAGATGAACGATGGCCGTTTGGGTAACACTGGGTTGTTGGATTCGCTAACGCACGATGATCCCAGGAATTGATGGAGAATTCTCGCTCGTGTTCGGGACTTCCTGCTCTGCGCCCACCACTGCGTCGATGTTCACCATGATCAACGATGCCCGGCTCGCAGTGGGCAAGAAGCCCGTCGGCTTTATCAATCCTGTGGTTAGTCGGAGTCTCTCCCCTTGTAATATTGTTCACTTTCATATATTTGTTTGTGATAAAAGATCTACTCCGAAACGTTCAAGCATGCGTTCAATGACATTACCGTCGGCGGGAACCAGGTGCGTTTCGACCCGATACTCGTTTTTTCCGTCTGTTTCATTTAAATGGGTGCACTCGATAGGGATGTGGTATGTATCATCTTACTCGTCTCTACATATATAAGTGAGCTCCTGCTGACCTGAGTGCGTAGGTACGCCTGGCTTCACGGCGACGACCGGTTGGGATCCTGTCACGGTATGTCGCTTCTCTGTGTGTCGTGCTTCAGGCTACGAGCTTATACGGGGACTGGACAGGGAGTGGGTACACCCAATTTCGGGAGGCTGGTGGAGCTCTTTTTAGCCTTGCCCTGAGCTCGCTAAACTGGAATTATGGAGGGGTATTCACGAACAGAACGATGACGATAGTTTTGTCAGTTCAATCATTCGATGAGAGAAGCCCCTATTAAGGAGAGAACTTGAACTTGAACGTTGACCTCGAAGGAGTACTACAGTCCGAAATCTCAAACTCAGCCAACTTGATCCTTGACTACCGAGGTCCGAGGGGCATTGCTTGCAAGCATTTGCACACCTATGTACACCAGAAACAAGCTATCCGTCGAGCCCGAAGGGTTGCGCAGCGCGCTTAGATCAGTAGAACCGAACCCAAGTCCTACTCTTTACATTCAGCGTCTGCTGGCGACGAGGAGGTGAAGAAGTAAAGCGCTCCGATTCCGCAAAAGACACAACTCACGGTTTACGGAGCGAGAAGAGCGTACATCTACAATCATCGCCTGAGGCTCGGAGAGAAAAAATTAAAATTTGAGATACACGAGGAATATACGATTCTTACGACCAGCGACAAAACTGTCGCACATGCGCGTTCTGCCGGAGTAAATACTACAGACTCGGAGATGAATGACTGAGATCAATAGGGGGAAGATCATTTGCTAGCCTGAAGAGGGTCGTACAACGGCTTGGGCCGTCACCGTGTCTCCCAAAAGGCATCGAAATCTTTGCGCAAAACTTCCGTGTCATCTATTCCGGAGTATCAGTGGCTCAACGCGACATAATCAGGCTCAGGCGACTCACCGGGGTTTGTTGCGGTGCGCTCCACTACCCGACCACCAGGCCATCTCCGCCATTGGAACAGAAAATCGTGCCCATCGAGCCAGAAGCACTGCAAATTCGGGCACTTAGCTAAAAGCGCATCGCGCAAGGCAGGCAGTGCGGGAAGTTCGCGGTTGGGAGGTTCGGCATTGTGACCACGTAGGTCCCAGCAGATGGCGAGGCGTTCTAGCGTCGCTGGCAGGGTTGGTTTCTCCGTAAGCATTCGGAAAAAAGACGTCGCCTGAGATGGTGCTCCGAGTGAGTTTGAGAATCGAGTGAACAAGTGATACGCACCTTGGAAGGCACCGATACTTGCTCAGGCCCGAAGAGCCAGATGTCGATGCTCAACTCTGCGAGCGCGGGGAAGACGACGCATATGGTATCGAGCTTGTCGTGTGCGAAGCCGTAGAACTTCGCGTTTAGGTAGGAAACATTGGTGGGTGACCCCACTCCTCGAAGTCGTGTCACGAATCGTTCGGGATTGCACCTGCTGTCCACGGTGACTTTCTCTAGCGTGCGGAGGGGGAGGAACATAGGAACAGTTTCAGAAGTACCGCTGTATTCTCTGAGGACAGGGAAGAGTTCGGAAAACTGGATCTCAGGAAGGGGTCCACCATGTCGGTTGGGATCCAAGGGTCGCAGTGATAAGGCCTGAACGGCCGGAAATTTAGTCAGAAGTGAGAGGTGGTGGGATATCTGCGAGGCGTCCACATGCAGGGATAAAACCTCCACAAGAGAAAACGATGGGAGGGAGTCGGTGTTGTTGCCATGGAGTTCAAGGGGCTGGTGGTTCCGAAGCTGCAGTTTACGGAGGTACTGTGGACGGAGTAGAGAAATCCACTGTGGATCAAGCCGAATATCTCCGTTACAGAAGCTAGAGACCTTCAATGCCAGAGAGGAAAAGTCGATACCCTCTGGAGGAGGAAGGCGGGACATGTCGATGGTGACGTCCCGAACGGACGACCGACCGAGTGCCGCGAGTCCGGCGTGCGTGAAATCAATTTCCATCGCATGAAGCCTCTCCAGTCCCGCGAATCGGTCAAGGTGTTCGAAGAAAGCGGCCAGTAAAATGTATGGCGCCTCTGCGTGGACACAGTTTTCTCGACCATACCACGGCTGGATGGCGCACGAACGGACGAACGGAGCTATTTCGTCCGATGACCAAAAGTTTAGACGTTGAAGATATGCGTCGACTTCTGCTGGTGAAGGCAACATGAGACCATCACCACCGATGGCGTATGGATGGAAAACCAAGTCCGAGAACAGGTGAGGTCGCGAGAAGCTCTTGAAAGTGTGGGAGGTCAGGCAGAGCACCTGGAGTTCGTCACGGGGAAGATGTTCGACTATCTTCAGCAGCATCTCATTCGGAAGTCGTGAGCTCATGGTGGGAAGAAGGGAGGGGTACACTGTGGTCACAGCACGCTTTTAACGTATCCGTCAATGATCTAGATCTGTATCACTGTCAGGCATAGCTGTGGAGATTAGTCCCAAAAAAAGGCCTACTACAAAGATCCCGGTTGATCCCTTAGATCCGCCAATTTCCGGCCACTTCGTGTTGTGCTCCCGACCGGCCCGACTGTCAGTGTCACCGCTACCATTACCGTTGAAGAACAAGTCTTAGAGCCTAGATATTTGTCCTGTCCTCAAAAATAATCAGGGAAGCATTTTTTGTGCGTTTATATGACTCTGGTATGATTCATGTATGATTCCTACGTACCTTTGATTCGCTATTTCGATTCGACTTGCTTGGAATCATTTTTAAAGTTCTAGTTGTTCACCGTGGCCGTGGCCACGGTTCCACGGCACCCCTGGCACGGGTGCCGTGCCCGTGCCGTAAAGTATTTCGACGTCATAGCCACGGGACGGGTTTCCGCCTCCACGACCCGTGACACGGCCGTGACGGCCGTTCAACGGCTACTTGTCTCTGCTATTAGGATACTGTACCATTTCGACCGTAGGTTCAGGTGACGGGTGACGGGGGGTCGTGAACTGAACCTATTGGGTATAGGTGACGGTGATGGCCAGCTTTTTCGGCCCAAATACTGTACCATTTCGACCAAGTCTTCAGCCCATGTCACGCATCACCTAAGGTCTTCAGTTTATCAGGTCTTCATTCTGACTAATACAATCAAAAATTGCCTTAAATGGAAGGCCGGCAGATGCCGGCAAGACTTTTTGGCGGTTTTTAAGCCTATTTGGGCCGAAAAAGTTCAATGTCACCGTCACCACAACCAAAGGTCTTCAGTTCAGAGGGCCGCGTCACGCGTCACCTGAAGACTTGGTCGAAATGGTACAGTAGGCTTAAAAAAGTGAAAATTTCTCCTCTGGCAGTTGCTGGATTACCATAAATGGTAATTTTGCCGTGATTGCCGAGGAATGAACATCTTATAAAATGAACATGTGCGGTGACGGGTGACATACCGTGAACCTATGGTCGAAATGGTACAGTAGTGTAATTCCCAAACTTTAATGCTCAAGCCTCCTGGTGGACCCACTGGGGGCGTCCTCTATGTACTATAACATGTTTGCCTCCCCGAAATCCTAAAATTTCAATGGAGTTGCATCGATTCGGCAATACCCGAGAATGATGGAGTTTCATTCATGTCTTCTACGATAATTCGTTGCATCGCGGGTAATTGGAACCCTCATGTAGCATTTTGAAAAGAGCAGGTTAGGTCATTAATCTTCTAGAAATCCTGCTGCATGAAAATCACTTTATTGATTGGTTACAGTCACTGACAGACTTCCAAATTGAAATATCAACCTCTGAGAACAAATTACAGCTAAACAACAGCTCCGAGACATTTCCAATGAACAGATAGATTGAATTCGGATGAGGACCAAAGGATAGAAATTTTCAACACAGCCGTGTACTTGTGACGGTCGTGCCGTCGACCGTGCCGTACCCGTCAGACATTTTGCCAATCACTCCACGCGCCGTTTCGAGATGGCCCGTGCTGTATATAAGCCCTTGACTCCACGGCCATGCCTGTCACGGGCACGTTTGACAGCCCTACATGGTTCACTAAATCACTATTCCTTACTTGGTATTCCTATTATCTTCTCGGCACATTATACGGTTACGCCCTAGACCACTCCGGTCTAAGGCACGGCTGAACGCAGTGAAGAACTGAAATCAAGAGGGAGGGAGAAAATTTGCTATCCGAATTGTCTTTGGCCATCACCGTACCTCCCAGAAGGCATCGAAATCTTTGCGCAGAACTTCCGCATCATCTATTCCCAAGTATCAGTAGCTCAACGGGACATGATGAGGCTTAGATGGCTCACGAGGGTTTTTAGCGATGCGCTCCACTACCCAACCACCGGGCCATCTCCGCCATTGGAGCAGATAATCGTGCCCGTCGAGCCAGAAGCACTTCAAATTTGGGCATCCAGCCAAAAGCGCATCGCGCAAAGCAGGCAGTGCGGGGAGCTCAGGCTCGCGAGGTTCTGCATTGTGGCCGTACTGAACCTTCCAGAAGATGGCGAGGTGTTCCAGCGTCGCTGGCAGGGTTGGTTTCTCCGTAAGCATTCGGAAAAAAGACGTCACCTGCAGTGGTGCTCCGAGTGAGCTTGACAACGGAATGGAACAAGTGATACGCACCTCGGAGGGCATGGATACATGGAAGAGCCAAACGTCGATGCACAACTCTGCGAGGGCCGGGAAGACGACGCATATGGTATCGAGCTTGTCGTGCGCGAAGCCGTAGAACTTCGCGTTTACGGAGGAAACATTGGTGGGTGTCCTCACTTCCCGAAGTCGCGTCATGAACTCTTCGGGATTGCACCTGCCGTCCACGGTGACTCGCTCCAGTGTGCGGAGGGGGAGGAACATAGGCATGGTTTCTAAAGTGCCGGCGTACTCTCTGAGGACAGGGAAGAGTTCGGAAAACTGGATCTCTGGAAGGGGTCCACGATATGGGTGGGGATTTAAGGGTTCCAGCGATAAGGCCTGAACGGCCGGAAATTTGGTCAGAAGTGAAAGGTTGTGGGATATCTGCGAGGTGTCCATGCGCAGGGATAAAACCTCCACAAAAGAAAACGAGGGGAGGGAGTCGGTGCTGTTTCCAAGGAGTTCAAGGGGCTGGTGGTTCCGAAGCTGCAGTTGACGGAGGTACTGTGGATGGAGCAGAGAAATCCACTGTGGCTCAAGCTGGAAATCTCTGTAACTGAAACTAGAGACATTCAATGCTAGAGAGGAGAAGTCGATGCCCTCTGCAGACAAGCGGCACATGTCGATGGTGACGTCTCGAACGGACGAGCGACAGAGTGCCGTGAGTCTGGCCTGCGTGAAATGGATTAACATCGCATGAAGTCGCTCCAGTCCCGCGAATCGGTCAAGGTGTTGGAAAAAAGCGGCCAGCAAAATGTATGGCGCCTCTCCGGGGCCGTAGTCTTCTCCATCATGCCACGGACGGATGGTGCACGAACGAACCAACGCAGCTATTTCGTCTGATGCCCAAAAGGTTAGACGTTGGAGATCTGTGTCGACTTCTGCTGGTACAGGCAGATTGAGACCATGACCACGCCCGACGTAAGGGTAGAACACGAAGTTCGAGAACAGGCGAGGTCGCGAGAGGCTCTTGAAAGTGTGGGAGGTCAGGCAGAGCCCCTGGAGTTCGTCACGGGGAAGATGTTCGACTATCTTCAGCCACAGCTCATTCGGAAGTCGGGAGCTCATGGTGAGAAGAAGGGAGCACCGTAG